>OZ023265.1:129718978-130106478 GCA_964006375.1 Tillus elongatus | reverse complement strand
TTTTCGTCCACACCTTTTTGCGTGAATTTTGAACGGTACCCTGTGCACTAAAAACTTTGTCTCATCTGATGACAAGACATTTCTCCAGTGTTCTTTTGTACAATGAGCATATTTTTTTGCCCAACAAGAACGGTAAGGGTGGCTGTGGCTTACCAACATGTGGACTGAAAAACGGACTGCACAACAAAAGAATAACATGCCGTGCATCACCCACAAGCCACCGGGTTTCGATTTACCACGTAAAACATGGTACATGCTTAACAGAATCAGAACCCAGCAGGGCAGATGTGCATACTCTTTACACAAATGGGGCAAGCAACCATCGCCTCTCTGTGACTGCGGAGTAATCCAAACCATCAGACATATCACAGAAGAATGTACCATGCGATCATATAATGGTAGACCCGAAGACTTCCTGATAGCAACCCTGGAGTCGATAGATTACATAAATAACTAGATGTCCGTCTGTGACCTCTTAAAGTCTGTCATATACTATTGTATATTTTATTTTGTGTTGTATTGTATTTTATATTCTAGTAATGTTTTATATTTTTGAAAACTCTCTTTTAATGTGTCTAATAGCCATACGATAAATAACAAAAAAATGCCCAAATCAATCTTTTTCATTATAGCCTCCATCAAAGCTCTTTCTTTTGAGGTCTCATAGCTTTTCTTCCTCCCTCCAAAAAGTGTGTGCGAATCGTATTAGTGTTGTGCATTTTCACAGCAGCTTTTTCAAAGTCTTGTTGGAGGTCATAGCTTGTCCCTCTGGGGTTCAGCTTGCTATTTCTCAAAAGGAACGATTTATCTCTGGAAGTTGTCTTCCTGTTTCTCCCACATTTCCCCTCCCCCTGAACGCTAACTGATCCAGTCTCATTTTTGTTTGTCTTATTTACAGCTCCGAAGCTTGCGGAATATTCACTAAAAATATCTTTGCGTCATGCATGTGTGCTCACTAAGTGTAATTATCATTTCTCTTTTCCTTAGCATAATATCTGTGATGCCACAAACACGAAAAACTAAGTAAAATTTCTCCTAAAACCACAAAAACATGTGTAACTTAGTCACAATAACTGGCAAAACGACTAACATAGACAATAACAATGCAGAATGACAGGTTATGGGATATGTCGAGAAACATCTGTCAGAATTGTCACAACAGCGTTGCCATCTTTAAATAACACAGATATTCCCAATGTTCACCCTAATTAGCACTATTGTAAGTGTATTCAATTGTCTCCTGCCTGACGATGCCACAAAAAGCGAAACTGGGCATAGAGAAGAAAACAAGTGAAGTCAAAGAAGTCTCTACATCTGTTATCTCTAGAATTGCTTGTTAACAATTAACGACCCTGTTGAGAGCCGATCTCTGCTGGTACTCTGACGGCTCCAAAACCAATATGGGAGTAGGAGCCGGCGCATATGGGGGCAGCACCGATGCTAGCCTCGGCAAGTACGCAACGATACACCAGGCAGAAGTGTATGCCATCGAAATGTGTGCAAGGGAAAGTATAAAAAACCAGTGCACACACAAATCGATAAAGATATATGCAGATAGCCAAGCTGCAATAAAGGCTCTTGGTTCCTACTGGTGTAATTCAAAAACGGTATGGAATTGTAAATCTGCCCTTAACGAACTGGGCAGCTGTAATGAGGTGTCGCTGGTCTGGATACCGGGTCACTCGGACCATGATGGCAATGTTGCGGCCGACACGCTTGCCAGGAGTGGTGCCCAGAGAGACTTTGTCGGACCAGAACCGGTGCTGGGGATAACATCATGCACAGCAAAACGCACCTTAAAGACCTGGACAGAAAAAATGACAATCCAGTATTGGCAAAATCTTCCAGGATTAGCTCACTCTAAGGCCTTCATAAATGGCCTGTCTGAGTCAAGGGCTAAAAAACTTCTGGAGTTAAACAGACAACAACTGAGTACTCTAGTCGGCCTGTATACAGGACACTGCCGCTTGTGTCCGGCAGCGGACAGGACTAGATACCTGTTCTTTGGTAACATAAAGCTTTCTTCGGAGGATCAACTTTCGCTTTGTTGGGCGAAATATAGACTATTAGGTGTGAGCCCCAATAGACCTTATGGTCGCGGTGGAGGGACCGGTATGGCCCACTCACAATCAAACCTAACCTAACCTAACCCTATCCCTGGAAGTTGTCTTCCTGTTTCTCTCACATCTCCCCTTCCCCTGAACTCCAACTGATCCATTCTCATTTTTGTTTGTTTAGTTATCTTATTTACAGCTCCCAAGCTTACGGAATACTCACTAACAATGTATCTTTGCGTCATGCATGTGTGCTCACTAAGTGTAATTATCATTTCTCTTTTTCTCGCCATAATATCCATGATGCCACAAGCACGAAAAACTAACTAAAACGTGTTATTTCTCCTAAAACCACAAAAACATGTGTAACTTAGTCACAATAACTGGCAAAATGACTTACATAGACAACAATGCAGAATGACAGGTTATGGGATATGTCAAGAAACACCTGTCAGAATTGTCACAACAGCGTTGCCATCTTTAAATAACACAGATAATCCCAATGTTCACGCTAATTAGCACTACTGTAAATGTATTCAATTTTCTCCTGCCTGACGATGCCACAAAAATCTAAGCCGGTCATAGAAAAGAAAACAAGTGAAGTCAAAGAAGTCTCTACATCTGTTATCTCTAGAATTTCTTGTTAACAATTAATACTTGTTGACATAAATGCGGGTTACTAGCTCAGACAGTTATTTTAATATTCATAAGTAGTAGTTAATATTCATTTGCCTTGAAGTTAATTTTTGATATTTAAATATCTTTTTTTTCAAACTGAACAAGTATACATCAAAAAATAAATCACCAATATATAATAATAATAATAATTTATTTGTCATTTACAATTTTACAGCATGCCATACAAAAAAGCCACTGCTTGTATATGTATAAATATTATTTGGTAAAGGGTTTTTCCATATTGTTCAAGTGTCAAAAATTCATCCAAAATATTAAAAGAACACGAGGAGGAAAAGTCTGTATGACATTTTTAAGGAAAAAATAATAACAATCTAGTTCATTTAACAAATTCGTAAAAAGTTTAATTCTTACAAGTACGTTACATGGTAGAAGAAAAATATAATTTATGAAAAAATATTTAAATATAAGTAAACTACAAAAAGAAAAACAGTAACACAAATAGAAACAGTAAGTGTAAAGTGTACAATTAACAAAGTATAATAGACATACACAAATAAGTCAGTTTTGGCACAAAGTAACAAAACATTATACATATTTTTGTTTCCTACTATCAATGTTTATTTATTATTGTTATTTAACGGTGATGTCCAACGGAAGGTGCAGAGCTAGAAACTTTTTCCAACTTTTCAAAGTGTTTTCTGGCATTACGAATATTTATCAGAGTAACTTCAGAAGGAGTTGTTGGATCAGACATACATACCATAACATAAGTGTTACTTGTAAACATATCAATATATGCAGCAAAGGCTGAATTTCGGACCTCCATGCTTTGAAACTGCGCAGCTAACTTAGAACAGGACAGTTTAAACTGTTTAATAATATTCGATACTTTTTCAAATCTATGAACATCTCTGTGGTGCTTTCGTTGACAATGTGAGATGACTAGAAAAGTTGCCCTTTCAAATAACAAAACTTCATCAGCATCTACTATATTCGCAAACTGTTGTAAACTGTTCTCTAATTCTTTCACATTGGGTATTAACATATAAACTATACTAGACCAAGCTCTGTACAAAGTCTCATCCCATATTGAAGTTCTAAAACAAGTACACTCTAAAGGCCTAGAAATCTTCTTTAAATCTGCTTCTCGTTCTTTAAAGATGATGTCTCTTTGGTCCTCAGCTACCAGATCCATTTTGTGAATCAGACAAAAAATTTTAGCGTTAGGTGAATTCTGTAATATAGCTTCTAAACATGACTGGTAATAGTGCATGTCTCTTTCTAATTCTCTACTTTCTACGTCGAAAACGTAAATCAAAACTTCTACATTCCTAAAAATATTGTCTCTTTGTGATGCAAAATAGTTTTCCATGAAAGCCTCTTGACCTCCACAGTCCCACAGGTTCAGTACCAAGTTGCCAAGGAATCTTACATGGGAGTGTTCCACGTCAACTAAAAACATAAGTTATAAATTAGTTTTCAAATTAATTAATGATTCGATTGTAAATAGAAGTTGTTTTGAACTAGTCAAATAATGTAGACAATACAATAATTGATGATTTTTGGGCTTGCATGTACAGCTTTGATTGGAATCCTGATTGTCTTCTAATATACTCACTAATATAATCGAAACAAGTGGAAATATAACTCACATGCCAAGAGCAATGAACGAATAAATAAATCAATGACATGTGGAAGTCATCTGATTTTCTTATACAGATCAGTGCTCTTTATGATTGATATAGTAAATTTTTGGTTTGACAGAAAATGTTTAGTTTTCGATTCTCCATAGTTGCTGTAAATTAGTTTTTTTTTCTGTCATTTAAAGCTCTATTTTCTGAGTTACTGACAAAAAGAACGTGTTTTACTGAAGAAGGTAGCGTGATCTAGACAATGATAGCAATTTTTTGTACTAAAAAAGTTTTGAGTGTCTGATTTAAAACAAGAAACCCACTTCTCAAAAAAATGTTTACTAAATAAGCCAGATCAATGACCAAGTATTGTAAATTATAATTTTATACCACAAAAGCATATAGAGGAGACACAGTTTATTGTATTAATACAAAATATTCAGTGTGAGATTCTAAACATATATTGTTACTTGATTGATCTTGGTAATATTTTATTCGAGGTATCTTTACTAACAGAAAATGTCCAGTGTCTACATTTGAAACACATATCTTGTTGTTTCAAATATTAAATGAGTAAAACATTTTTTGCTGTGATGAACCCCTTGTAATTTGTCATATAAACCTTTTGTATGACTATAGGTAGGTATATGTATTTAAGAAATTTGTAAACTCCACCATATGAGTTACACTTACACAATGGAACCTTTTACTTTTTTTTATTTTTTTATTTCAACAACACACCACGAGGGCTTACAGCCTAAATACTATCGTACCGTGGGTGTCGACAAGGAGGAAAGAGGCATTTTGTTAATTCTGGACTTGAAGGTTTGGAGGTTCGGAGAAGGAAAAACATGTGCCGGCAAGGAATTCCACAACTTGGAAGTCCTCGGGACAAAAGAGCGAGCATAACAAGATGTTCTATGTCTGGTGACCTGGACAATAAAAGGGTGCATTCGCTCTGTTCCCCTGGTAGATCTGTTGGGGGCAGGAGGAACTATGGAAGAAAGCTCCTCTGAGCAGTGCCCGTGCAGATATCTATAAAAGAGAGAGAGGTCACCAACGGCACGTCGGTGGGCAAGGGATGGCAGCCTTTGGGTGAGGGTAGGGTCACCGATGAGACATATAGCTCTCTTCTAAATGGAGTCCAGGATAGCGAGTGTAGAAGCGGCAGCAGCAACCCCAGATGTGGGAGCAGTATTCGAGGTTTGCTCTTATTTGTGAAGTATATAAGGCATAGAAATTAGCTGGTGAAAAGTATTTGCGAGCCCGGAAGAGGAAACCTAATTTCTTAGCAGCCGCTTCTGCAATTGATGTGACATGTTGGTGCCAATTGAGATTTCGCTCCACAGAAATGCCAACAAGTGAAAAGAATTCATTACTTTGAATAACTTGGTTGTTTATTATGATGGGTCTAGGGCTGGTGTATCTCTTATGAGAAAGAAAGCAAGAGTGTGATTTGGTGGGGTTGAATTGTACAAGATTTCTACTTCCCCAGTCTAATATTTTTTGGAGATCCACGGAGATAGAACCCTCCATGAGTCTGCGATCCTCATCTAATTGGGCTAAAGAGACATGCTTAGAATACTGTATATTTGAGTGGAGGGTGCTGTCGTCCGCGTAACTGTGAACTGGGTTGGATGTGCTAGAGAGGAGGTCATTGATGTGGAGAAGAAACAAAGTAGGGGCTAAAGCTGAGCCTTGAGGAATTCCTGCATTAATTGGATACAGTTTAGAGGAATGGCCATCCACGACAACAGAAATGCTCCGGTTAGAGAGGAAATTTGCTGTCTACGTACAGAGTTTTGGTGGTAGGCCATAGGCCGGAAGTTTATTAAGCAGCGCTGCGTGCCAGACCTGATCAAATGCTTTGGATATCTCTAGAGCGACAATCTGGGATTCACCGTGTAGTTCCATTGACTTGTTCTAAGAATGGGTGACAAAGGAATGGAGGTCGGCAGTTGATCTGCGCTGACGGAATCCATACTGCCTGTCGTGGATTAGACTGTGTTTTTCAAGAAATTTTAGTAATTCGGTGTTTATATACTTTTCCATCACTTTAGAGACGACTGAAAGGAGAGAAATAGGTCTGTAGTTGCTAGGAAGCGCTTTGGATCCTTTCTTGGGGACGAGTTGTACTCGAGCAGTTTTCCAGTTACTAGGGAATAAGCCTCTATTGTAATATTGTAAGATGTCTGAAACAGACGAGTCAGGACAGGAGCAAGTTCTGGTGGGCATTTTTTGAGAACAATTGTGGGATCTCGTCAAGGCCAGAGGCTTTCCTGGTATTAAGAGAAGAGAGCATCCTTCGTACCTTTTTAGTTTTGAAAATGATATCAGTTATTTTATGCACGACATTGGAGACTGTTGCTGGTTGAACATTTGGAGGTGGGTTGAGAGTACAATTGCCGGCGAACAACGGGGCAAAAAGTTCTGCCTTACCCAGGGCGATAGAAACAATTTCATCCCCTGAGACAAGAGGTGGGAACGTGCTCTTGCAGAAATTATTCCCAATAGATTTAGCAAGAGTCCAGAAGGGTTTGCTGCCGTTGGAGCTTAAGAGGACTTTGTTTTTGATGTGGTTATTAAACGAGTTTTTTGCCTCAGAAAGAATGCGGACATAGCAGTTTCTTGCATCGTTAAATGCTTGACAGTTTTCTTGGCTGGGATTGTGTAGAAGCTTTTTGTGAGCTTTGACCTTTTCAATTCCAATAAGACACTTAATGTAATGTCAGTTATCTTCACTATAAGGTTTAAATCCCATTAAAATGTATAGGTAGAGTTTCTAATTTCTATGTAAAATATGTATCCTCTATTGTAGCAAGAAATTTAAAGAGTTATAAAATAATCACATTAAAAAATTTAAAAATCCAAGAAACAAAAGTAACTGGTATAGGTATTTTAAATTGGTTTACGACAATCTAGAAAGATAACATTTTTGTGGCAATATTATTTTTGATAAACACATTGTGATTTAACTCATTCATATTCAGCAGCAAAAACTATGTTGCCCTATAAAAACTGTCATATTGCAGTGAAGTTCTAGCTCATATTATATAAGATGCTCTCTTCTTCATATTGTTTATATAATACACTAATAAGAATTATCTCAGATTACAAGACTCCACAAATAACAAGACTGTTCTTGAATTGAAGTCTGTTTTTCTTTTGTTAACTTTTATTAAATAAAACAAGTTTAAATATCATTAAATAACTCTTTGTTATCTATGGAGAAAATACTTCAGACATTAATAAATTATCAACCACAATATGAGCTGGTTAATGTTAATATTAAATTAATATATACTTGATAAACTGGTCTTACTGAATAAATTCTTTTCTCTAGTTTATTTTTTTTGTAGTAGAAAGAAATATAAACATTTATTTTTTTCCAAGAGCAAATGACATTAGACCACACAATTCATACAATTTAAAATATAAAATTTTCCTGCAGACAGGGGTACAAAACAGATAATAGAAACTAATTGCTGTAAAAAAGATTTGTCATTTAAAGCTCTGTTTTCTGAGTTACTGACAAAAAACTTGTTTTACTTAAGAATGTAGCATGATCTATGACAATGATAGCATTTTTTTGGACTAAACAATGTTTTGAGTGTCTCATTTAAAACAATAAGAAACCCAATTCTCAAAAAAATGTTTAGTAAATAAGCCTGATCAATGATCAAGTATTGTAAATTATAATTTTATACCACAAACACATATAGAAGGCACAGTTTTTTGTATTGATACAAAATATTCAGTGTGAGATTCTAAACATATAGTTACTTGATTGATCTTGGTATATTTTATTAGAGGTTTTTTTACTACCAGAAAATGTTCCAGTGTCTTCTTTCAAACACATATGGTGTTGTTTCAAATAATAAATGAGTAAATCATTTTTTGAGGTGACTTGTACCCTTGTAACTTGTCATATAAACCTTTTGTATGACAATAGGTAGGTGTAGGTATTTTAGAAATTTGTAAACTCCACCATATGAGTTACACTTACACAATGGAACCTTTTACTTCAATAAGACACTTAATGTAATGTCAGTTATCTTTACTATAGGGTTTAAATCCCATTAAAATGTATAAGTAGAGTTTCCAATTTTTGTGTAAAATATGTAGGTATATTCTTGCAGCAAGAAATTTAGAGTTATAAAATAATCATATTAAAAAATTTAACAATCCAAGAAACAAAAGTAATTGGTATATGTATTTTTTAATTGGTTTAGGCCAATCTAGAAAGATAACATTTTTGTGGCAATGTTATTTCTAATAAACTAATTGTGATGTAACTCATTCATATATCCAGCAGCAAAAAACTATGTTGTCCTAAAAACTCATATTGTAGTAAAGTTCTAGCTCATATATCAGATGCTCCCTTCTTCATATTATTTATATAATACACTAATAAGAATTATCTCAGATCGCAAGACTCCACAAATAACAAGACTGTTCTATAATTGAAGTCTGTTTTTCTTTTCTTAACTTTTATTAAATAAAATAACTAACATATCACTAAGTAACTCTTTTTTCCAAGAGCAAATGACATTAGACCATTTTACAATTCATACAATTTGAAATATAAAATTTATGTGCAGACAGAGGTGTACAATACAGATAATAGAAACAACAGCTTTTTTTCTTTAAGTTGATAACTTACTTGTCGCCCCTAACCGTCTTGTATCTCTTGCAATATAATTTGCAAAAATAATAGACCTCATACTGGTCTTTCCAGAGCCACTTTTGCCCATTAAAAGCACCTGAAATTAGTGTATTACATTAGAGAGGAAAACGTATTGAATTTTCTTATAACTTACCTTCTTCTTCATCGTGAAGAAGTATTTTGCTACTGTTATTTATCCTACGAAAAAAACTATAAATAAGAAAAAATGGTAATTGACCTGTCACCCTGACATTTTCTTGACATTTAACTGTTTACTTAAAAATGTCAAAATTCAGTAGTACCAAAAAGCAAATATGACGAATATATTTGAATATCCCCAGCATACATTGTATTTTTTAAATGCCACTTACCTAAGTTACGACATACGTTCCTAATCGTAATGACACATAATAATCCAAATAAAGAAAATGTTTAGAGAAAGTGATGTCTGTGATCACACTTTACACAATCGCAAAATGGTGGCCATCTTCATATATATGTAATTGGTATTTAGGATATGAATTTTGTACATATCTCGTAATAAATGTGATTTGTTTACCTTAATTTTAGTTATTGTAGTGAATTCGCGTGTTCAGTGTGTTTCTAATAGCCAGTGCCTGTCATAATAAGGTAAGAAAGGGTTTCATTTTTGTTATTGTATATCCGCTGTTTCTTTTGAGGGACCGACGGCTGACGCATTACCGGCGCACCCACCAACCCTTAACTGTTTTGAAAAATGTTCACCCACGTGTGGTTTTCCTGTATTACATTGATTTGTTAAAATCATCGGTAAATTGATTGATTTGTTAACCCCGTGTTATAGGAACCATGTCATCTGATGATGAGAAGCCTCCTGCACCACCGGTGCGCCTAACTTCGAATAGAGGCACAGATGTTGTGAACAGCAGCGTGGCTGTAGATAGACCATTGCCTAAGGAGCCTGAAGATGCTGACCGTAAGAAGAAAAACCTCAAATCGAAGAAAGCAAACAAGCAGTCCACCTATGCTTCAGACAAGCCGAACATCTCGTACCCCACTAATTTCGAACACACTGTACATGTAGGATTTGATCCTGTGTCCGGAGAGTTCACGGTGAGTGTGATAGTTGTTGTGAGTTGAATTCTGAGATGTAGGGGCTTGTTTTTACATTATTTTGTATTAACTAATACGTTCTGTTACAAGCTGCCTCTAAAAGTAAGTAATGTACTCTTGTTTTTGTTTAGTTGCATCTAGAACTACATGTAGTGTCTTCTGATTATATGTTTGATTTTTTTGTGTAGTTATTGCATGTTAAATTCTACCCCTTTTCAAGCGTTGTGCTCACCATTGTACTTTCTTTAATGTACTACCATAAAAATTGTATAAATATCTAAAGCCAAACTTCATTACAAAATTGTCCCATACATTATGTTCGAGAATTACCTGACTGCTGATAAAGCTTAATAATCAAGTTTAAAAATAGTAAATGATATGTTGATTCAAAATTTGTATGTGAGTTGAATGTGAAAGTTCAGTGATTAGCTTAACACATTCTGCAACTTTTTTTAGGATTTTTACAATGTACATTCATGATATTGAGTAAGTTTTACCCAACTACCAATAATTAAATTACTTCAAGTAAGCGAACCAGGGTTCTCATTGATAATAAGAAAATGAAAAATATATTTGTTATTTTATTTGGTCACTATAAAACACTAGGCAGTTCATTGAGACACTTGTCAAGAATATTCATACTCATTCTGTCCAAAAACCTCATATCATCTTCAAATAACAAAAATCTACTATTTTATTACCTATTCCCTTTAAAACTGTCTTCTCTACAAGGTTTTATGCTTCCCATATTTGATATTCTGGTTGTTTGACTTTATCATATCCTAAACTTCTTACATCATTTATGACTAAGTCAATGTTTGCTTATTTATCGGAAAGATAAATTACATTGATTTTATCATTGAGTCAGCTGTATTGTTTAAGTTGATAATTTTGTCAAACCAGTATGATGAATTTAAAACATAAATTATAGGTACAGGGTTTTCAGTTAGATACTGATAATCCTTAATATTTGAACACACATTTGAATATGAAATTTCAGTGAGACTGGTCAACTTTTGTTTAAGAGAGGGACACTTACTGATATACTCTGTGTATTGATAGCATCAACCCCCAAACCCCCCTTACATTCGCCCCACTCAAAATTTCAAATGAACTTACCCATATTTTAAAGGAAATTTATTTTTAAATGTTTTCTTACTAATTTTCATAGTTCTATTGGTTTTCATGTTCAAGGAAGATAGATAATCGATGAAATACCTTTCTTGCAGATCAAAATATTCAACACTTGTTTAAAGAACTGTCAGATGAATAGAAACTATATAAAAAAGCAAATATTTATTAAAGATGATAATCAAATTTTAAAAAACTAATCATTGGTGGATTGGTTTTTATCTAGCAAGGTTAAAATAACAATTTCGTTAGAATCTGAAAATTATTCTTTTTTATATGTTACATTGATCTGTGTTTGATGAATACCTGTTTCTTGTGGTGCTGATGAACAGCTGACTATACCTTTTTTAGGGCATTCCTAGGGGTCTGAAGCCTTTAGGTTTTCTATTTCGTGTTAACTTCACTAATCCTTCTTCATGCATTCATGATATATGTTTGTTTCATTCTCTTGTTCCCCATCTTACAATAAACATCTCGAAACACTGGTACCTGTTTGTTTCATTTCTGATGCGATGGATTTGATTTTACCGCATATAGGTCCTTATGGTCCCACAAACATTTATATATTTTCTTGTTTATTTGAAGATGTTTTGTTTGTTTTTTTTTGTTTTTTTTTTTCATATGAGTTGTTCGATAGGTCTTGAAATCATAGCAAATTTGCTTATTTCTTGGTAGAGGTTGCAGTCACTAATAAAGTCTGCGATTTAAATACAAGCATTCATTCAATAATTTTCTTGTAAATTTTCAATTGGCATATTGTTCTTTAAAGATGGTGGGGCATTTAGTAGTTGTTCAGTTGATTTAGTCATTATAAATCTTAGCTATTGTGTTAGATTTGTGTAATAATCTCTGAAGGTCATCTTCATTATTAGCAATCAAAAATTTGTTGTCACCATAACATACAATGTTAAGGTTTTGATTGTATATTCAGTGTTTTTTTTATATCTCTTAGAGCCTTTATTATTTGACCTATCACTACTAGGTTGGACAGTAATTGGCTCAAGCTGTCATCCTGTCTGATTCCTTTGTTTACTGGAAGATTTTCTGTTGTCTTGTTCTATTTACCTGGTAGTACAATCCAAAGGTAAAGTTTTTCTAATAGTCTTTTCCTCTTTTAGTATTTGTGTAAGATCATGTAATATAATTACGCTGAAGATTTTGATGGGGTCCACCAAACAAAATAACACTGGATTATTAAATTCAATAGCTAATAGGAAGTTTGGTGGACCTTTTTTTTTTTGAAGCCTTGTTATCCTTCACTGATCGGCAGCAAATCGTTCATAGTCTCAGTCATTCTTTGTGTCTCTATTTTTAGAATGGTGGGTAGTAGTGTTACTTCTCTATGATGACTGTATTCGTTATATAATGTTTTTTAAACAGTATGAAATAGTACTTGCTTAATTACGTTTTGTACTGATGTTCCACATTTTATTTGTTTTTGTTTCTTGATTAGCTTGAAGGACCTGATTATGTTTTGTTAAATTAAATGCTGATTTTAGTAACACTTAACGTTTAATAACAAACTGTAAACTTACACAAAATTTCTTATATTATGGTATGATTTAGAGTCCATGAGAACTCTACGAAATGAGTAGTGATTATGCTATCATAAGCGTGTTGCTTCGGTCGAGTCTATAGAAGAACTGCCTTGAATAAATATCGAATTTTCCTACGCTATCTACCTGAGATAGGTTAGCAGACTTATGGTCAATTGTAAAAAAGAAATGACCCATGTTGGGTTATTCTTAACCATGTTTAAAATTGCATTGTACAGATGGTAAATATCATAACAAAGAAGGATAGTAAGAAATATGTAAATTTGAGAGGTCTAATCCTCCAGACGAGAGTACTGATTGGTTTCCATTTTTGAGGTATGGTTTCTTTTCAATTATTTTGTTTAATAATTTTGTTATCTCTTTGGCAAGATATTTTTTGCTGTATTTTATCTGTTCATTTATGATTGGGTCCAATTCAGGTGACTTTATATTCTTTTGTTGGGTTCCATTAATTGATGTTTTGTGATTGTATAGGCTAAACCCAGAGTTTCTGTTTTCCTCATTGTATAGGTCAACTTTTGTATTAAATTGACTCGCTAATTACCACCCATCCCCACCAAAAATTTCAAATTGACGAGTCCCACTTGCAGTGCAACATTTTGCTAAAATTTTTTGTCTTAAATGATTTTTAAATAGGGTCGTAACACATAATCAAAAAGCACAATTTTGATATTTATAAATTAATTACTGGTGGTAATAAAAGAACTCTATGAAAAAATGTTGAAGTTTTTCGTTGTAGTAAATTTTTTATAAAGAAATGAAAATTCACTTGCCAAAACGCTCATTTTAAAGCACGTAGTTTGTGACGTACTAGCCTCAAAAATTATAAATCTGAATTATAAGCAGAGTCCCTGCAATACCGTCATAAATGTCATTCATCATCAATCAGCCCTCTGCATCCACTGCTGGACATAGGCCTCCCCTAGTTAAATATAAATGTCATTATTCTTTCTAATATTTTAATTAAAATTAAAATGGTCACCTCAGCTGTCAGAGTGGCGACTAGTCACAGGAACATGTTCCATTAATCACTATGAGCTTTGACCTCCCCTGTGGGTCCGGGGACTAACTAAAAGAACCAAGGTAATTCCTGCCTGTCATAAGAGGCGACTAATTGGAGTCAAACACTGGTTGGGGTCTGGTCCAGGTGAGCCTGGAGGGAGGGGTATATCTCTGGGGAGTGATGTGCACTCGGGTTTGGAGGCCTCCACTGTGGGCTTAGAAATGGACAATTGACCCCGCTTGGTTGTTACTCGGGAGCGGGCTTCCCGATGATACCACCTTGGGTTGAGCACTGGTGGGTGGTGTGTGTCCAGACGACCCGGAGGAGGTTGATATATCTGGTGAGTGGTATACACCCGGACTTTGAGCTCCCAATGTGTGCTTCGAAAAGGACGGACGTTCTCGCTTGGGTGATCCTTGCGAGCGGAATCGATGGGATGTCGCCTTGCGTCTACCACTGGTGGGTGTCAGGTTTAGACGAACCCGGAGAAGGGCTGAGATCTCCAGGGGTGGATTACACCTGGAGATTGAGGCCTATTGTGTGAGATTCGAAACGGGCTAACGACCCCGTTTGGATGCTGCTCGAGGGCGGGTCTTCATGATACTGCCTCGAGTCAATTAAACACTGGCAGGGGTCTGGCCCAGGTGCGTCTGGAAGGATTCCAGATGATACTGCCCTGGATTGAGCGCTGGCGGGTGTCGTGTGTCCAGATGACAGAGATGGTTGATATATCTGATGAGTGGCATACACCCGGAGTTTGAGGCCCCCACTGTGTGCTTCGAAACGGACAGCCGGCCGGCCTTACTTGGGTAATGCTCGGGAGCGGGACGTCGCCTTAGTTTAGCATTGATGGGTGTTGGGTTAGACAAACCCTGAGTAGAGTTGATATTTCCAGAGGAGGATTACAACTGGAGATTGGATGCTGCTCGAGAGCAGGACTTCATGATACCGCCTCGAGTCAAACACTGACAGATGTCGGGCCCAGACGAACTCGTAGATATATTATCACTCTTTGAGCATCGAAACGGGCAAACCACTTCACTCAGATGGCAGTACACCTGCCAAACAAACTTTCAACCTCAAGAAAAGATCGACTCCCGCAGGGAGCTGGAATTGATGGGTGAAATTTAAGTAATTAGATGTGAGCCACAATAGACCTAATGTCGCGGTGGAGCGACTGAAATAGCCCACTCACAATGAATCTAATCTAATGAGTTTTGACAGTTGGTTTTGTGGAACAGGTTCCTGTGATTAGTTGCAAAACTTTCAATGACACAAAGAGAGGCGCAAACTAGCGTCTCGAGAAAGTAATTACCATTGCTGTGACTCATGAAATTATTTTTTTTTGCTGTTTTCCTAAATAAAAGTTGAGCCTGAGGTGCTGTTTAATCATAATCCTGTCTGAACTGATCATGCTGACTTGCCCTAACATCACTTTGCCTAATTAAAAGCTAAAAGAAGGAAAAGTATCATTATGCTCACATGACCTTGATGTATGGCAGGGTTGGTTTTTCCCTCTTCTAACTTTTAATTAGGTAAACTGATGTCAGGAAAGTCACTTCAGGCAGGATTGTGATTAAACAGCATGTCAGACAGGTCTTTTATTTCGTAAAATGGCAAAAAATCTCATGAGTCGCAGCCATGTTAATTACTGTCGTGAGACGCTCGTGCAATTTTTGATAATTTTTTGTGCGATATTAGACAACTTTAAAGAAAAATAACTGGTGTGTCAGCCTCATATGTGTACGAACTTTTTAAGTATGCAATAAATGAAAAAAATGTATTATGACCACATTCTAATTGTTAACAAGCTCAAGGAAGTTGTGTGTGCACCAAAATATTCAACACTCGTCTAAAATATTGACAGATGGACCGAAATGATATAAAAAAGCAAGCATTTATGTAAGGTGATAAATTGAATTAAAAATACCTTATCAAGGATGTACTGGTTTATTCTGGAGCATGATTACAAAAGTGATTTCTTTAAAGTCTGAAAAATAATCGTTCAGAATAAAACTTTTTTGTTTACTGTTCCAATCAAGATTTTGGGTGTCAAATTTGTTTGCAGCATCTTTTGTTTGTCAGGTTCGCAAAAACCGCAAGGTTCTATCTTTACTAATAACTGCGATACCCGGCAATTTAAACCAAAATGGGACACTCTTTACAAGATAAGAAGGTGACTCTAGCACAGAACGAACCAGTGCCGAATAGACAGTGACAGCTGTATAAACAATAAAGTCTCCAGTATCTCAGACGAAACCCAACATCTTCGACCCTCTGGTGGCTATTGCATTTATGTGATCTATGAAATTCATGTGACTATCGAATGTCACTCACAAGTTAATAACAGTGTACGAAGAATCAAACTTCTTATTGTCTCAGTAAAAGCCTATATACTTGCATTTATTAACATTCAGTTCCAATAAATTCCTGTCACAGCACAAGCCCTGTGCATCCAAATCCCTCTGCAGGATCAATATGTTGTCACTACTTTTGAACCTTGAATAACTTCAAGTTATCCACAAGGAGCATAAAATCGCAATTCCTACATCATTAATGAACATATTAAATATAATGGGAGTGCAATGTGACCACTGAGAAACATCAGGTGTCAACTCAATACTATGAGAATTAAAGCCACCCGCCTTTACCCTCTGCCTATCACTGGAAATAAAGTCACAAATTCAGGACAAATATCTATCATAGAACTAAAGTGCACTCGAACTTATTTCTCAAAATATCATGGTTTTTACCTTGTTGCCTTTAGCAAAAAATCATACACCATATCCAATCGACTTTTATGAATACAGAATTAAAAAATATATATTTTGACAAACTATAACTAGGAATATCAAAATTTTGACTTTTTAAAATTCTTATATGAGTTACTTTCTTTAAATTTCCTAATAGAATCACCCAATAGGTTTCCTGTTGCATTTTTCGAACAATCTGTGTATAAACATGCCTCAAATCATTAGTTATTGTCCATACTTGATCAAATTGGTCCATATTAAATATAGATGTAGAGTTGGCTTCACAATTGCTCTTTTTTCTCTGCAACCAGTTTTGCCGTGCCATCTCCAGGCAGGAAAAAAATGAATGTATTTATATGCACCTGTGACAACTATAAATGTAAATACATTGCTAGGTTGTGGTATTTTGATCAAGAAATTCTTTGAAAAACAAAATAAAAATGACAGATGACGTCTTTAAAACATCTATGTGATGTATGTCAATATTTAACATGAAAGTAAAATTAATTTATGACAATAATAACTATAACGACAATAGAAGCAGGTTCTGTGTAACATACATGTGTTTCAAAAATCGTGGTCTATGTTACAGGTGCACATTCAGCACAAAAAAATAAGACTATTTTTTTATATAAACATGGGACCGCAAATGCTTAGTTTTTAAATACAGCGTGTTAAAGTTATTTGTTTTTGTCAGTTTTTCATGAATAAGTCCGAGTCAAACTAAAATTTTGACGTGAAAATTGGCATGTGGGGGTTTTTGAGGGCAAGAAATTTAAATATGTTATTGTTAATAACACTGCTGGTAGAGGGCGCCACCTGTAAGACTATGCTTCCATTCAATTGGCTATAACTTTTTGACACCCAGTAATATCGACCTACCGTATAGCTACATTGCAGCCCTTGTCAATTGTAAGCAAAAAATGTATATTTGATCCAAATCTCTCAGACCCACCATTTTCGAGATATTGCAATTTTTGTATTTCGATGTCGCTCAAAAATTAATTTTTCTCAAGTAATTAATTGTATTGTCTGCAAATTTTAACAACAAATAAAACAACAAATAAAAAAGTTTATTAACATTTTACGGAGCATACGTCGTGCACCTGTAACATAGACCATCATTTTTGAAACAGCCTGTATATTATTAAAACTAGTTTTAATATGGTTAGACGTATTCTGTTTGATATATTTAATTTAAAAGAAGAGTTTTCAAGAATTGGGAATCATTTAAAATAACACAGTTGTTGTGTATGTACTTTTTTATCTCTAAAGTTAAAAAAAATATATGTTGTGCTTGTCATTACAAATATGTAGTGGCTCTATGCAGTTATTTACTGTGGGCATATGTGAGCATCGATAATATGTTTTGCAAATGTAGATTCCATTGCATCATGCATAGCCGTCGGGCCCGTGTATGTGTACCATGTCATGTTGGAACATGTTAAAGCTCCTGACTCTCCCTACAGAAAGAATAGGGACTGCTAAAATTTTCAGGCTAGTAAGGTGACGCTGCTGACGTTAATGAAACAAGAATTCAATACCAATTAGGCCAAATTTATATTCAAAAAAAAGCTATATCTTAAAAACAAAACAAGGAATTTCAATTTCTTTTTACTTGAAAATTTTTACACAACAGTGAATTCTGTGTCACCAGTTTATGATGATTCTGTAGAATTATGCTTTCTGTTATAAAAACTTAAAAGCCGAAAGAATATGAGTGATATCACTATTTCATCACCAACTTTCATCTTTGCACATACTCAATTGATGTTGCAGTTTTTTTTGTCCACATTTTGTTGTTTATTTGTTGCTTGTATGGATGGATTTTGATGTTAAGTAAATGTCACATCCCATTTCAGTATCTCATCATATATTTAACTGTCCTAAAAGTCTAGTATCTCCGTTATACCTAACTGAACATGCTAAATATTAAGATAAAATTGATCTATTTATGTTTTGTTGAGGTGGAAACATTACTTGTCTGTGTATTGAATGCAAGAATAAAATTCATAAATCGACATTTTTTAATGAAAAACGTTCGGACATGTCAACAGAATTTTTTTTGTTTCACACCCTGTAGCGTTTGTAATTTTCACCCCTCATCATTTCACCCCCATGCCTTCTTGATTTTTTTTTTCAAATCGCTACCCGATCATTTTTCGACGGAAATCAAAGAGCATATTTTTCTCTGTGATGGTACCAAAAATTTGGGTCCAAATGTCATAGACCGCTAGAGGGGCTGAACATTTAATGGCTGAGAATAAAATAAAACCGTTCATTCTGAAATTCACAATTATTCAAAAAGAAACATTTTTTCTTCTTAAACATTTCAAGTGAGCAAGTCTTGAACATCTAAATGTTCAAAGTGTTCCCCATTTTCTCACTGACAGGCAATTAATCTGATGTAAAACTCATCTCTGGCTCTATTTAAACCTTCCGGTGTGATATTCCTAATTTCCCTGGTTATTGTTCCCTTTAAATTTTTCAAATCCAAAGGTTGTGTTATGTACACTCTGTTTTCAGACCGCCACCCAGACACCACCTCCCCCCCTCCCCAACAAGGAAAAGTAGAGAGTAGTATTATCAGGTGATCTCACAGGCCGTTCTATGAAACCTCTTTTTCCTATCCAATTTTGTGGAAAGGTTTCATTTAAACACTCCCGTGCAGGAAGAGCATAGTAGGGTAATGCATCGTCTTGTTGCAACCATATCCTTGCATTCAGGTGCATTGGGAAATAACTCTACTGAGGCTGGCGTGACTTGGTCCCTTAGCATTTCCAAATATCTTTCTCCGTTAAGGTTTTCAATGAAAATAGGTCCAATCACATGATCCCCAACGATACCAGCCCAAACATTGACTTTCTCACGACGTTGGGTGCAGGTTTCTCGCTTCTAATGTGGGTTGTCCTCTGCCCAGTATATGCAATTTTGCCGATTTATCTCACTAATTAAAACAAATGTTGCTTCATCACAAAAAGGATTTCTGCGGAAGAAATAATTTTCATATTTAGCATATCAAACATCTGTGCGCAAAATTGTAATATTTTATCTGAATCACCATCAATCAGTTCTCGTAAGCGTTGCAGTTTATATGTATGCGTTTTCGCTGCTTTTAAAGTTCTTAAAACAGTTTAATGACATATACCATTTTCACATGCCACCTGACACGCTGAAGATGGATTTTCTTGAAAAGCCTATAAAACATCAAATTATCATTATCATAAGCGGGCTTCCTGCAAGATGGTTTAACATGTCCAACTTCGTGAAGCTGTGTATAAATTTTAGATACAGTTCCCAGAGAAAATGGTGGTAGCTCAGGGTGCTTTGTATTAAAAAAAATTAACAACTTCTGCTTGAGATACATTTATCTCCGTAATCAATCATCATTAATATTTCAATTGGAAGGGTTTCAGTTAAATAATGCATTTTTGTGACCTAAGACGCAATAGATTTGACACCTAACTGACAATTGTTTTAACATGCACCTCTAACAGGTGACAGGTAAAAAATAAAACATTTTCTTCGAACCTGCAAGAACTGATAAACATTAGTAAAGAAGATAACAGGTTACAGGTTAACAGTCTAAATGCATTTACTTTTTAATTTTGTTTCTTATCCAGCACCTCTGATTCACTTCGGGTCCCATACCTTTGTTGCGGGTTAAAACCACAACATCTGTCTTGTCGTTTATGCAGTTTAGGCAGTTCTAAGCGTATTTCTGAAGAAAAGATAATTTAGGAAGCTGACTGATGCTCAACTTTTTATTTTATTTTAATTTTAACAACACACCACGAGGGCTTACAGCCTAAATACTATCGTACTGTGGGTGTCGACAAGGAGGAAAGAGGCAACTTGTTAATTCTGGACTTGAATGTTTGGAGGTTCGGGGGAGAAGGAAAAACATGTGCCGGCAAGGAATTCCACAACTTGAAAGTCCTCGGGACAAAAGAGCGGGCATAACAAGATGTTCTATGTCTGGTGACCTGGGCAGTAAAATGGTGCATTCGCTCTGTTCCCCTGGTAGATCTGTTGGGGGCAGCAGGTGGAGGAACTATGGAAGAAAGCTCCTCTGAGCAGTGCCCGTGCAGATATCTATAAAAGAGAGAGAGATGTCACTAACGGCACGTCGGTGGGCAAGGGATGGCAGCCTTTGGGTGAGGGTAGGATCACCGATGAGAGGTATAGCTCTCTTCTGAATGGAGTCCAGGATAGCGAGTGTAGAAGCGGCAGCAGCACCCCAGATGTGAGAGCAGTATTCGAGGTTTGGTCTTATTTGTGAAGTATATAAGGTATAGAGATTAGCTGGTGAAAAGTATTTGTGAGCCTGGAAGAGGAAACCTAATTTCTTAGCAGCCGCTTCTGCAATTGATGTGACATGTTGGTGCCAATTGAGATATTGGTCCACAGAAATGCCAACAAGTGAAAAGGACTCATTACTTTGAGTAACTTGGTTGTTTATTGTGATGGGTCTAGGGCTGGTGTATCTCTTATGAGAAAGAAAGCAAGACTGTGATTTGGTGGGGTTGAATTGTACAAGATTTCTACTTCCCCAGTTTAATATTTTTTGGAGATCCACGGAGATAGAACCCTCCATGAGTCTGCGATCCTCATCTAATTGGGCTAAAGAGACAGGCTTAGAATATTGTATATTTGAGTGGAGGGTGCTGTCGTCCGCGTAACTGTGAATTGGGTTGGATGTGCTAAAGAGGAGGTAATTGATGTGGATAAGAAACAAAGTAGGGGCTAAAGCTAAACCTTGAGGAACTCCTGCATTAATTGGATACAGTTTAGAGGAATGGCCATCCACGACAACAGGAATGCTCCGGTTGGAGAGGAAATTTGCTATCCACGTACAGAGTTTTTGTGATAGGCCATAGGCCGGTAGTTTATTAAGCAGCGCTGCGTGCCAGACCTGGTCGAATGCTTTGGATATGTCTAGAGCGACAATCTGGGATTCACCGTGTAGTTCCATAGACTTGTTCCAAGAATGGGTGACAAGGGAAAGGAGGTCGGCAGTTGATCTGCGCTGAAGGAATCCATACTGCCTGTCGTGGATTAGACTGTGTTTATAAAGTAATTTTAGTAATTCGGTGTTTATATACTTTTCCATCACTTTAGAGACGACTCAAAGGAGAGAAATAGGCCTGTAGTTGCTAGGAAGCGCTTTGGATCCTTTCTTGGGGACGGGTTGTACTCTAGCAGTTTTCCAGTTACTAGGGAATATGCCTCTATTGTAAGATGACTGAAACAGACGAGTCAGGACAGGAGCAAGATCTGGTGCGCATTTTTTGAGAACAATTGCTGGGATCTCGTCAAGGCCAGAGGCTTTCCTGGTATTAAGAGAAGAGAGCATCTTTCGTACCTTTTTAGTTTTGAAAATCATATCCCTCATTTTATGTGCGACATTGGGGACTGTTGGTGGTTGAACATTTGGAGGTGGGTTGAGAGTAGAATTGCCGGCGAACAATGAGGCAAAAAGTTCAGCCTTGCCCAGGGCGGTAGAAACAATTTCTAGAAAACTATTTTAAATGTGGTATAAAAAATACATAAATTCTACATGTTTCTTTTATTTTGGCTATTTACATATTTTACAAATTTTAATAAGTATTTGTTATGCAATATTTCAATATTAAAATTCTCAAACAATCTTTAATAAACTATACCTTCCTCTATGAAATGCCAATTTTTGTTTGTTTAATAGAACACAGACAAGTGTATTTCCACTCTGACACTTCAGAATGTCAATTAAAAACAGCACAAATGCTCTCACCTAAAATAGTTCACCTGTCCGTACATGGCCATCTGATGCTATTAGTGTTAACGATTTAGCCTGTCATAAAAACCTGTAGTAAGATTCACTTTCTCTTTGTCCTCCAGGGGATGCCGGAAGCATGGTCCCGATTGTTGATGAACTCGAACATCAGCAAACAGGAACAGAAGAACAACCCGCAAGCTGTTTTGGATGTCCTCAATTGGTACGACAATACTAGCAAGGAACCTCCGAACACCAAGTACATGACAAAGGCCACAACAGCTACTCATTCTGGTTGGTATAAGTCTTTACACTATTAGTAGTTGAAAGTTGACACAAATGTGAAAAACATGTGTTCAAAAATATGTACATAAATATATTAATTACAAACATTCAATAATACAAAGAAAAACAGTAAGTCAACGAAATAATTTACAGACGTGTAAAAATTATTAGAATAATGATTGTCAAACATGTTCTCTTTTTACTGAAAAATGAACACAATGCTGTCACATTTAATATTTAGTATGCATGCCCTTGTTTGACATGCTTTCCACCAGTTTTTGACAAGAGTTCTTGATTTCCTTGTTATGATACCAGATATTTATTAGGGTTGATATCAGATCCACTTTTGTTATGTTAATTTTCTTTAGCTTTTTCTTCACAATGGCAAAGAGATTCGGATTGGGCTTTATATATTCCCAGGCCACAGCGGAGGCTTTACTATGTTTTCTTAATAAATAAAAACTTGGTGATGGACTTTGGTATGGTACACTATCGTACATGGAGATGGAGTCACCATTTGGGAACAAGTCATTAAGTTGTCAGAGTAATCTCATCTCCAGCACCTTTTTGTATTGAATCTGATTCATCATCCCCTCTACAATGTATAAATGAGCTGATATAACACTTCAGCCCATCAATGCCGTAGGATGTTTGACAGTTTGTGCGATAAATTGATCAGAAAACATCTTATTGGAACTCCTCCTTACCAGTGATGTAAAAATAGCGTAACTTATTTTTTGGTATTTTACAGTGGTAATTTACGGATTTTAATTACCAAAATTAATTACCGTGGTAATAAATTTGTGTTGTAAATTACTGTGGTAATTTACCTTAATATATTTTTTTCATTAATAACATCAAATTACCGTGATTTACCATAAACTGCAAGTAAACCAATAGCGACCTTCATTTGTAAATAAGTGCAAATTGAATGTGTCTATGTCTTTTGAAAATTTAACCCTTAATATCCCAAATTAATTTGTTTTCTTCAAAACCAGTGTTTCTTTGTTTCAAAAGGTTAAAATGATGATAACTAACACACACACATATATATATATATATATATATATATATATATATATATATATATATATATATATATATATATATGTATATATATATATATATATATATATATATATATATATATATATATATATATATATATATATATATATATATATATATATATATATATATATATATATCTATATATATATATATATATATATATATATATATATATATATATATATATATATATATATATATATCTCATTTTTAGTAAACATTCATGTACAGGATGTTAATTCTGAGCCGTTACATATATGTAACACTAGGCAGTTATGGTTGCAAAATATGCTACATCTTTCTATATTTAAAAGTGTTACAAAAGTATTACAAAATTACAATTACAGATTTCACAAATTAAATATATTACAATAGTTTGTTAAAAATTACCTATTTTGTATGAAAATATAAGTTGCAGTCTAAACAAAGGCCTAAATTATATTTTTTGCACATAGTTCTGACACTTGAAGTGCAAGCATCATTGGCACAACGCCTTCTTTTGTAATTCGGAATATACACCAAAAAATGGTATATGCGATCGTACCTTATATTGTCATTTATTTTATTTTATGTCAAACTGGATAAACTAGATCTGGTTCTTCCTGCTCCTCTGGATTCTGTTCCATATTTTAGAAGACATGTTGTAACAATATCGCGTCGAAATTCAAGTTGCGTTGAAGCGTGTCCAGATTTTTTGTACAAATACCATGCATTTTCTAAAGAAGCGTCAACTATCCACGTAAATATAGGCCACCACCATTTCTTGGGCCTAATAGCTATCCTATGTCTCATTATGTTCTGATCCATGAGGTCTGTCCCTCCCATTAAACCACTGTATTTTGCAATAACATATTGGTGAGGCACCTGAACCATTTTTTTTCCTTTTGAGAAAACCACTTGACGTAGGTAATCAGTTCTTTTCCATAACAAGTTGATGCAGTTGTAACTGTATTGTTATCAGACCAACGAACAAACATAATTCCAGAATTACGGTCAATAGTCGTTAGACAATCAACTCGTTTTGCCTCTTTCTGAAAAACAGTTTTAGCCGAACCTGGTATACTTTTTGGTACACGATTTTCCCGTATAGTTCCAGTGCACCATATCCCTTGGTCCCGCATATCTTCAAGGAAATTGAGACTAGTAAATAGATTATCCGTATATAATTTATATGGTAATTTTCGTCTCCCATCAGGAAGTTCTCTTATCATTTGTACTAATGGAGCAGTACATTTTCCAAATAACATTTCGTCAATTTCAAGACTCTTAGGATTTTTACCCTGATAAATGTCAAAATTTACAAGGTAACCAGATTTGGTGTTTAGCGACCACATTTTGAAGCCAAAACGAATGGGCTTACCCCGGATAAATTGTTTACACCAGTGCCTGCCAAAATACTTCACTTGATTCATCATAATCTAAATCTTCTTCTGGAACAAAGTATCACAAAACCAGTTTTTTCATATGATCCATAAAAGGGTGTTGTCGTTTTCATCCATTTTAGTGTTGTCAGCCAAATGCAAATACTTCATAATCAGTTCAAACCTGTTTCATCTCATACTATTTTTTACTAGCATATTAGCGATATCCTGTTGAGAATCCCAGTAGCACCTTTTTCCTGGTTTATGATCATAGCCACTAAGAATCATTATGCCCAAGAAATATTTTAGTTCTTCTATTGTAATGTTAGGGTCCGGACAATTTATGAATAAAGCATATTTTCTTGTCTCTTGTATATAATGAAACAAATCTCTCCAAAATAATTCAAAAATATCTACCGGACTCATATCTGTGAATTCTTGAAAATTTTCAGCCAGGAACTCTTTTATGTTCTTTATCAAATCCCCATTAGCCCATGAAAAGTTTCTACTTTTTGTATCACGCCTTACAATATTTTCTTGTGTCCTATTGACATTTTCGTCTATCCTTTTATTATGTGGCCTCACTTCAGCTTGAGCCCTAAGTTGTCGTCCAGGTAAATGTACGACATCCCTATCGTCATCCTCATTCCCAGACTCCTCATCAGTTATTACATTTACTTCTGGAGGTTCGGTGTAAATGGTATCTACATTATCATCTTCATAAACCATCCGTCAAGCTTCTTCCAGTGTTCGGCCCCCGCTAAAATAAATATGCCATATGATGAAATCATATATATTTATAAAAGACAATTTTCTGCTACATATGTTATTTTATTTCATCCTTTATCCTAGTGTTACATATATGTAACACATTACTCTTGGTCCCAAAAACATGAAAACTGATTCTAAGTACTGTTTTGGATAAATTACCAGATAATGTATGTAATACCTCCAATAATTTACCAATTTCATGATATTTTTTAAGTAAATACAAAAATTACAATACTTACACTAGTCGTATGCCCATTTTTTTCCAAATTTTACAAGCACAACAACATTCATTCAAATCTATAAAACCGTTCGATATGAAAATATGTCGCCTCTAACACGTTAAAATATGAATAAACAGGCAATAAAAATTCGCCATCTGTTGATGTGTAGCGTAAGGTGCCAAGTAACAGCCGATAAATACCTGCAATTTAGCGTTACATATATGTAACGCTAGGATATTAAGGGTTAAGTTTGAAAAAGACAGGAACATACTCAGCGTGCACCTTTTTTTTGGAATAAAATCTACTGTTTTTTCAAATTAAAAAATTAAATTAGAAATGGTTTTTTAATGAATACATAATATTGACTTGGAAATGAAATTAAGGTATGTAGGTATCGATGTCGAATACTGTTGAACTGTTAAAAAGTTTATTGAAGTAAAGATCATACTGTGTTTTGTTTTTTGTTGGTCGCATGTATTTAAAATTGGTTTTGTAAGGGTTGTAAAATAAGGTCCATGCTTAAATGATTGTCTTGTTCATAGGTGTCTATTGTCCCAAATCGTATTGACCTAGTTGCGTGTTGTCTTTTCATTAATTATTAGTAAAGAAATTTACAAAGAAATAAGAATTATATTATATTCAAGAATGCACTATTCTATGATAAAATTAGCTAAAAACAAAGACCTAAATCAGAAACCAAAGAATTGGCAGTAAAAGAACTCCTGGATGAAATTAACATACCATTATATTTAAAATTAAGTTTTTATATTAACAGTTTATAGTGGTATAAATTGTTAAAAAGCATTTTACAAATAAATCCAAACTTGTGGCTGTAATTGACTAAGTGAAGATTGGAACCTGTGATGAGCGTTGATAAGTATACTTGGAGAACACAATTAACCTTTTTTTTTTTGGATACAGGAGGGGGAAATGTTCATGCAGACCCGATTCACGGCCCAGTAGATGCCGTGAGATATCGAGGTACTGTGAGACTGTACTCACTAAAAACCCCCTCCCTGGGAGTACCGGACCTTAGTCCACACCTCCGTCGGAAAGATTTAACACAATGACTTTTTTGGTATGAATGTTTCCATTCTGTTTTTGCCGCGGGGCGTTAGCGGGTAAGTATAAGCTTTGGATGCTTATGCTTGTGTGGAAGTTGCTCATCGTAGTCGGTGGCACTACGGAGAAGAGCATTTGGGTGAGAGGCGGCTTTTGCGAACTGAGTTGTGGATAGTTGAGTTATGAACTCAAGTATCGAAGGCATTTCGAGATTAAAGTGAATGTGGCTGTTTCAGACAAACCATGGCGCTCCGGTAACCATTCTCAGAATTTTGTTCTGGATGATTTGAAGGGTCTTGATGTGTGTTGCAGCCGCGGTGGCCCATGCAGGTGATGCATAGGTCAAGGCTGGGCGGATGATGACTTTGTACATGAGCAACTTGTTGTTCATGGACAGTTTGGAATTTCTATTTAGAAGTGGGAACAGCTTCGAGATGAACATTGAGGCTTTTTTTCAGGCGTGATCGACATGGGGGCGCCATGTTAAGTGTTTGTCGAGGAAAACCCCGAGGTATTTGGCGGGATCTTGCCAGGGAATTAGACAGTTGTCTAATGATACGTGTTCGTGAGGTGTGTGTCTCCTCTTGGAAAATAGGACAGTTGAACATTTATCGGGGTTTATGGCTAGAAGGGATTTCCTATACCACGTTTGCAGCTCGACTACGGCGTTCTGAAGTCGTTCGGTTATTATCCTCGGCTGAGTGGAGCTGCTGGGGATGGTAGTGTCGTCTGCGTTAAGTGTGTATGTCACGTTTAGGGGGGCTGTCGGAATGTCTGCGACAAATATATTGTAAAGCAGAGGGGAGATAGCAGAACCCTGCGGGAGACAAGCCGTGGCTGGGTACGTTCTAGATCTTGCTCCCAGATGTTTCACCTGGTACTTCCTCTGTTGCAGGTATGACCTGATTAGCAGAATCAGAGGGAGAGAATAATTAAATGATAGAAGTTTGTTTAGGAGGCCCGCATGCCAAACCCTATCGAAGGCTTGAGCAGTGTCAAGAAATATTGCACCAGTTGACTTGTTTTTATTAAATCCTTCGGTGATGTTTTCCACCACACGAAGGACTTAGTCTGTGGTGGAGTGCTGGTGTCTGAAAGCAAATTGCTCATCCGGGAGGAGATGTTTTTCTGAGGTGAATGAAGCTAGCCTTTTCTGAACCAGTTTTTCGGCGATTTTGCCGATGACTGGTAGTAGGCTAATGGGCCTGTAGTTCTGAGGGAACAGCGGATCTTTGCTGGGTTTCGGGATGTTGATAATGTCGGCAAGTTTCCACATGGAAGGAAAATGTTGAAATCGCAGCATGGCATTCATAATCGTAACTAGGAATACCACAGCTTTGCGGTGGAGGTTTTTCAGGGCTATGTTGGAGATTCCATCGTATCCCGGAGCTTTCCTATTTTTTAATGATTTGATTATTTGGGAAACTTCTTCGAAAGTTGTGGACTCGATAGTTGTGTCTAGGGTGGCGCGAAGCGCACTCCTGACATAGCGGTACGTTCTTGCTACATGCGACACATCAACGTTGTTATAATTCGGGCTGAATTGCAACTCCAGATGATCTGCGAATGCAGTAGCTTTCTCCGCATCCGTGTATACGACACCGTTACAGCCGTGAAGTGGGGATATCGGAAGTTTTTGGGAGCGAGGGGCTTTTGCCATTTGCCAGATGTAATTGTCTTGGGTAGACAGGGAAACCACAACACATCTTTATCTTTATACTGAGAGAGAGTGAAAGAGAGAGACGGAGACGAAATCGCAGGCAAATTTGTCTCCCTCTTGGTATCAGTGTTTACCTAATACTTAGTATAAAAGGAGATGTTTTGTAGTTAGTAGTTTAGAATTTTTCATCCTCTGATGACACTAACTTTGTTAGTGAAACGATTGCCAGGTCTTTAAAAATATGTGTTGTAGTGATTTGGGTTCTCCAGGTGTACGTATTGTGGCTGTAAATTATGCAATTTTGAGTGTATTTTAGCCTAAATGTCAATTGTCCCAAAGTTCTGTCATCTGATATTTCATGTCTCCAAAATCACCTTATTGTGTATCATTACAATTTGCAAAAACATGGATAGTATTGGGAATCTATTTCTTCATTTTTATCACGAAACCATATTTTATAACTTGTGTATCATTGACATTTACCCCTTTTTCAACAACAAATTTATTTTGACGCAATTGTTCAGGCATAAATTGTTTGTCTGAAAAATATGTTATAAAATTTCTCTAAAAATTTTACGGAATGATTAATCAGATAGCTGAATATATTTTCTTCGAAATACTCCCCTTTGTTTCCACTGTCCAAAGCACATTTTAAAGTTCTTTGAATTAAAACTCTTGAGCTGGCTCGTGCTTTGATGACTGCCATGTCCCCCAAATGCCGCCTCCGGAATACTATTTTGCACTTTGGTGGATAGAAAATAGTCACACAGTGCCAAATGATAAATAGGGCAGGTGATCATCAGTGACTTGTGATATATTTTTCTGACCTGTGAGTGGACGCATTGTCAGGATGAAGGATCCAAATTATGGGAAATACACAGGCTAGAAGACGTTTCACTACCTCAACGTAAAAAGTCCCATTAAGAGTTTGGCCAGAGGGGACAAATTCATGGTGAACCAGGGTACCCAGCGACCTGGAAAACCTGGAAAAATCAGGGAATTTGAAATTACCCTTAAAATGTCAGGGAAATTCGTGATTTTGCTCAAATGTCATGGAAATCGTTCAGCAGACCTGGAAATTATATATTTGTAAAATTGTGTCACTAGCAGATTTATTTTTATTTTGATTTCATATATTTATATTATATGAATTTTTTTACATAAATATTTTCTCCTAGGGCTGCTGTTGGTGCACTAATTGAAACTGCCAATGAACGCGCGACATGTCCATACGGCAACATAATATAGTGTCCTCTTTATCTATCTCGAACATGTCTCATTCGTTTATCTCACTTGGATGTTCTTCCTTGAATGCATAAAATGCAAAATGTGTTCTAGCTATTGGCGGCATAAAGCTGCGTAAATGTGTTTATTATATTTTTACCTTTATAATCATGTACCATAGAGTTGAAGGTGGAGTGTAAATATTTGGCATTTGTATATGGGTATTTGCATGTTAATCCAGAAGAGAAAAGTTTATCATTGCAACGCATTGTGCATGATAGTGTAAAGAAATTATGAACTTTTAATAATTCATATCATGATTTTCTTAAGTAGTTCAGTAATTTGACAAGTAGAAATTTATCACGTTTCTGTATTGGTTAACCGAATTAGTCACATTTATGCTTTTGAAAATGATTAAAAAAATTCAGAATTTTTATTGTTATTTTTTTAATAAAAAAGTATTCAGAGATGTGTGTTGTTCATTACAACAATCAATGAATATTATGAAAAAATCACTTGGGCCTGGAAATGTCAGGGAATTTGATATATTATTTCTGCTGGGTACCCTGTGAACACTGTTACAAAAATTAAAAAAATAAACATCAACATACTCCTCAATAACATCTTCCCGTCTCTCTCAGAATCGCTTTAACCGCTTGTGGCCAGTTCGTTCCTTGAGAGAATCATTCCCATAAACCTTTTAATTCTCAAGAATTTCCCGGCCGTTTGTCCCAAGAAACTTGAGGTTAATTTGCTGCTCTTTGATTGATGACGATATGTGCATTATTTTAGTTGTTGGAGTTAATTATGACATGTAATAATTGCAAGTAATTTATTTGATAGAATTTATTTACTGTAATCTGTATTTGGTCGCAGGGTTTTTATTTCGTAACCTATAAGAATGTAATTTCTTTGTATTTATGCAATTGTTAGTTATTTATACCTGAATTAAGGTTCTGTTTTCTGTAATTAAAACAAAATCCACTTTTTTTATTAAGAATGTTATTAAGAAAGAAAACTAACCTATAACAGGAAATGCATGGTAAAGTTTTCACTTGCAGTCTTTTGTCATGAATTGCTTAATTCTCTTTTAGGTTCCTCGTTAAGCCGAGTATCGAGTTCCAGCCCAAGTAGTACAACACCTACAGAAGCTGAGGGTGGTCCCCACTCCTACCACAGTCCAGTGCATGTACCAAGCTCTGAAATCGAAGATGAAGCACCACCTCCTCCAATTGCCAGCCGACCTGAGCGTACCAAGAGTATTGTAAGTATTAAAGTAGTGTATTAAAGTAGTGTATTAAAGTAGTGTATTAAAGATATTAAGGAGGTGTGGAGAGGCCATATTTGGTCAAAAGAAAAAAGATATTAAATGGATATAAGTTCAAATTTGTTTTCTGAACGAATGGCAGACTTTTGTAGTTGATTCTATTCAGTATTTTCAAGGCGAAAGTAATAATTTTCAAAAATAGTCATACTCAGGCAAATTTTTGCCGATATTTTGGAGACTTGCAGTCATATTTTAAGTTTTATAGGCATAGACATATTTATTGCCATCAAGATTACATGGCATGTCATAAAATGTATACATAAATTAATGAAAAAAACATACATACAGGCTTCAATTTTATAAATAAAAATTTTCATGCCAGCGATCATATATTTTGTATTGTCTCAAATATAAAGATTTGGAAATATTTAAACGATTTTGTAAACTAATTAAAATGATTTGACAGTTGTTAAAATGATCACTTGGCCAGCACCACAGTTTGTTTTCCGTGTTGAACGGTTGATCATGTTTCATTAATTTGTGGAAGTGTAAGTTTTCGAAAAGAATTCAATGTTCGCAATCCCTTTACTTGTACTACCACTTTAAATTGGGTTAAAAACGGCTCAAAATGGGTCAGTTTTAAATGGGAAAGATACAGGAAGGCCTCAATTTGTGTATAATCTGGAAAATGAAGAGAGGATATGACAGGATTATTCTGTTGCAAAGCATCAGCATTAAATTTATCACAACAGAGTACTTATTGCTTAAAAAAATGAAGTTTTTTCACTTTTTTTTTTCACACTACGAGGGCTTACAGCCTAAATACTATCGTACCGTGGGTGTCGGCAAGGAGGGAAGAGGCAACTAGTGAATTCTGGACTTGAAGGTTTGGAGGTTCGGGGGAGAAGGAAAAACATGTGCCGGCAAGGAATTCCACAACTTGGAAGTCCTCGGGACAAAAGAGCGGGCATAACAAGATGTTCTATGTCTGGTGACCTGGACAGTAAAAGGGTGCATTCGCTCTGTTCTCCTGGTATATCTGTTGGGGGCAGCAGGTGGAGGAACTATGGAAGAAAGCTCCTCTGAGCAGTGCCCGTGCAGATGTCTATAAAAGAGAGAGAGGTTACCAATGGCACGTCGGTGGGCAAGGGATGGCAGCCTTTGGGTGAAGGTAGGGTCACCGATGAGATGTATAGCTCTCTTCTGAATGGAGTCCAGGATAGCGAGTGTAGAAGTGACAGCAGCACCCCAGATGTGGGAGCAGTATTCGAGGTTTGGTCTTATTTGTGAAGTATATAAGGTATAGAGATTAGCTGGTGAAAAGTATTTGCGAGTCCGGAAGAGGAAACCTAATTTCTTAGCAGCCGCTTCTGCAATTGATGTGACATGTTGTTGCCAATTGAGATTTCGATCCACAGAAACGCCAACAAGTGAAAAGGACTCATTACTTTGAATAACTTGGTTGTTTATGGTGATGGGTCTAGGGCTGGTGTATCTCTTATGAGAAAGAAAGCAAGAATGTGATTTGGTGGGGTTGAATTGTACAAGATTTCTACTTCCCCAGTCTAATATTTTTTGGAGATCCACGGAGACAGAATCCTCCATGAGTCTGCGATCCTCATCTAATTGGCCTAAGACAGGCTTAGAATATTGTATATTTGAGTGGAGGGTGCTGTCGTCTGCATAACTGTGAACTGGGTTGGATGTGCTAGAGAGGAGGTCATTGATGTGGAGAAGAAACAAAGTAGGAGCTAAAGTTGAACCTTGAGGAACTCCTGCATTAATTGGATACAGTTTAGAGGAATGGCCATCCACGATAATGCTCCGGTTGGAGAGGAAATTTGCTGTCCACGTACAGAGTTTTGGTGGTAGGCCATACGCCACTAATTTATTAAGCAGCGCTGCGTGCCAGACCTGGTCGAATGCTTTGGATATGTCTAGAGCGACAATCTGGGATTCACCGTGTAGTTCCATAGACTTGTTCCAAGAATGGGTGACAAAGGAAAGGAGGTCGGCAGTTGATCTGCGCTGATGGAATCCATACTGCCTGTCGTGGATTACACTGTGTTTTTCAAGAAATTTTAGTAATTCAGTGTTTATATACTTTTCCATCACTTTAGAGACGAGAAAGGAGATAAATAGGCATGAAGTTGCTAGGAAGCGCTTTGGATCCTTTCTTGGCGACAGGTTGTACTCAAGCAGTTTTCCAGTTACTAGGGAATATGCCTCTATTGTATGATGTCTGAAACAGACGAATCAGGACAGGAGCAAGTTCTGTTGCACATTTTTTAAGAACAATTGCTGGGATCTCATCAAGGTCAGAGGCTTTCCTGCTATTAAGAGAAGAGAGCATCTTTCGTACCTTTTTAGTTGTGAAAGTGATATCTGTCATTTTATGCGCGACATTTAGGACTGTTGGTGGTTGAACATCATTTGGAGGTGGGTTGAGAGTAGAATTGCTGGCGAACAACGAGGCAAAAAGTTCAGCCTTGCTCAGGGCGGTAGAAACAATTTCATCCCCTCAGACAAGAGGTGGGAACGTGCTCTTGCTGAAATTATTCCCAATACATTTAGCAAGAGTCCAGAAGGGTTTGCTGGCGCTGGAGCTTAAGAGGACTTTGTTTTTGATGTGGTTATTAAACGAGTTTTTTGCCTCAGAAAGAATGCGGACATAGCGGTTTCTTGCGTCGTTAAATGCTTGACGGTTTTCTTGACTGGGATTGTGTAGAAGCATTTTGTGAGCTTTGACCTTTTCAAGTCTGGCCTTGTCACAGGATTTAGAGAACGAGGGCTTTTGAGTGACTGCAGAGGTTTTCTGTGTACGTGGAATAATTAATTCCATGCCAGCTTGGATAATTCCGGTGACGTTTTGTGAGATATCAGAGGGGTCAGGATGAGAGAAGCAGACAGACGCCCATGGAAATGAGGAAAAGTAATCTTGCATTTCGTCCCATTTCGCGGAGTTGTGGTGCCAAACGATAGGTGGGTGTGATGACTGTGTGAGCTCGGGTTGCATTCCACAGGAAGCAGTGACCATGCCGTGGTCTGAGCCCCCCCCCCCCCCCCGGGGGGGGGGGGTGACTGATATCTTATAGCAGTCAGGATTTGTAGTAAGAAGGCGATCCAAGGGATTTGAGCTGTGTTGGGATGCAAGGAAAGTAAGTAGGTTGCTGAACCATATTGGCTAAAGAATGGATGACTGCAAAGGCATCCGCTGCTCTTCCTTGTGGATCGGTTTTTGAAGATCCTAGCCATTCCTTATTATGGACATTGAAGTCACCAAGAATAGTGACCTCGGAGGAAGGATATTCAGAAATCAGATGGTCGGTTTTTTCATAAAGGTAGTCAAAGAGCTGGACAAAGTTGTTGTTAGAAGGTGACCGGTAAATGCAACAGATGAATTTAGTTGCAGCCCTGAGAGAGAGTTTTATCCATAGTATGTCTTTTCTTCCAGCTTCTAAATTGGGGAGTCTGGTGCAGGGTAGATTGCTACGGACGTATGCGCACACGCCTCCATGCAATCTAAAGGAAGTAAGGAGCTCATCTTCATTTTCGCTTATAAGGGAAACTGACTCATACACCAGAACCGGAAACATCCGTTGGGACTTCACCGGCCCCTTGATGTAATGGGTGAAAAAAATCCTTTACTATCACATAAAGGAAAATTCCACAACAGGAGGATTGTAATTGCTCAAAAATTAACAAGTCAAGATAAGCAACACTTCATTGATAAGTACAATTTGAAGAACCCAATTCATCACAATACAGTTTTGCTAACAAAGTTAGCGTCATCAAAGGGATGAATACATGTATGAAATACAGTATACTCATTGAACACTGCATTGATTTTTGCCAACAATTTTTACAGCTCAATATTCCACCTTTAGAAGACTGCCTATGCATGAGCGGTGAAGCTGATTTTTATCTCACTGGAGACATGAATAAGCAAAATTGTCGATACTGGGGCGACTGAAATCCTTGTGAAATTCATGGAGAACTTTTGCGTTCTGCAAAAGTCATGACCAGTTTCGTCATCAAGGATAATCTTAATTTTTAAGGAGAATAACCAAACGGCAACTATAACGGACGAAAGATATTTACAAATGCTTCAAAGCTTGTTACCTACTCCAAACAAAAGCTTTAAGTACAAGAACCGTGGTATATTGTGATTGACCTCAGGTGGATATAGATCTGCTCAATGGTGAGGTCACAATTGCCTATAATATCCTACCCTAAAATAGCTATCTATCAGATTATCAAATGTATTAAGATTAGCAGCACTTTTTAGGAGGTTGACAGGTCTGGATATAGTTTGATACTCACGTTCTTCTCCTTTGTTTGCTTCGCACTGCCCAGGGTCCTATATTTGTGGGCTCTCCAGACTAGTGCCAGGTTACATAGAAATTTAGATATCTAGATAATAGTTAGTAAGAATAATTGTATGCGCCGACGTCAAAAGAAAAGTAGATACTAGGGAGGAATTTCTCTTCAGTTAAACAGATATGTTAATGTAACAAAATATTGAATTTATTCATATAAATTAAATTTGGAATTGCGAATACAATGAAATAAAATGATTGATAAATCTCAAATAAACATTGATTGCACACAAATAGAAATCAGATAAATAGCAAGAATCTCAAGAACAAGAAATTATTAATTTACATACATATGTCAAGACAATAAGACAATAAGATAAAGATAGTTGTGTATTACTAAAATGTTACTGCCAATGACTTAGGGTATCGCTCAAAAATAAACATAAATGATTAGGTAAATTACTTGACGTTTGTCAATCAATTGCTAGGTTTTCTAGTGAATTAACTGGCCAGTTCTTTGAGTGAGGCTCCAAAAAAAAAAAAAAAGAAAGAAAGAAAATCTATTTAATATATTCCTACGTGAAATTTCTATATTAATTATGAAAACTAAGAGATATTAAAGAGAATGTATAGGTTAGGTATCTTACAGACAAAATTTGCTAATTACAACTTAAAAAAAACTATGTGTTTAAATTTACAGAAATTGACAAAATCTTAGAGATTAAACAAAAAATATATAGTTTTGCTGACAGCACCTCTCTGACATTGTATAAGCTCAAACTTGATTACATGATTTTGAAACTTCAGGTTATTAAAACTTCATATGTTAGATTTCGGCATGAAAATTCTGCTGATTCAGAGAAAAGATTTGTTTGGGCTAGCCAGTCTTCCGGTATTAGGTTACCTAATGACCCTGTGAAGATGCTTTCCAGGTGGGATCAATCATGAGTGCTTGACACAGATTCCAGACTCCAAATAAGAGCGAAAAAACTGGGGAAAAACAACTGGGACTTCTCATCAGAGATTATTGGGCCGGTGGATGTTACTGCTCCGATACTAAAAGATCATTGACACCTATGTCGATGCTCTGCATTTGCTTGATGGAATGCGAATCGCAATTAAAATGTGAATTTGCTTCAGTAAAATTCACTACCAATTGACTCAAGGCTCGATAATAATCTGGAATTCTTTCTGATTACGGCAAGAAATCAACAGTTCGGAACAAAGAACCACAAGTTATCTCACGTTTTTATGCTGAGAACGATGTTTAATTAAACTCGAAAATCACTTGAATCACTCCAAACAATCACTGACGATAATTACTAGGTGGTACAGATAACAGAAAGAACATTACAACCCCATTTTAAGATAATTTAATAGCCCCCGAAACTGACGGTGTTCACTCTATGAAGGCTCAGCAGAGACTCCTTCTAATGTCTCAGGTTCGGCAACTGCTAGTCGCTGCACGCAAAAATTCTTGCTGTGACGGTTGGTGGCTGTGCGCGAGCTCTTTCTAGCCTCCATTCTCCGAATGAGATAAAACGAGACCTCCAGTCGGCGGTAAAATCACGACGTCGCACCTCCCGTGTTCACAGTTGAAGGTTTTTGCCGCCAATTCTCTGCAACGTTTTTAACAGTCTCTTGGGTGAGATCACCGATTACGAAAAATTCCAAGATAAACAATATTTTGTTCTCGAACATTCCTAACGTATGTTTTCAATTGCTTATTTCGTTCCCGGAAATATTTGTTCAGTAATAATGCGAGGTAGTTTTCCATGGCAAACATATACAGAGGGTGGCGCATTGAAAACGAAACAGACCGATTTGCGTCCAGATATATATTTTTTTAAGAAACGCTGAAACACGCCAATTTTAATATTGAGGGGGACATGTTTTGACATAAAACTCAACTTTGTCACATCAACCCTTTAAGGGTGGTGATAACAACCCTTATATTTTAAATAGGGAACATGGGTCGAGTGTTACATCATTTGAAAGCTCTTTCTTTTCTGAATTCAGCACACAAATTTTTTTGAAAGTTTTATCACCTCGTTTAAAAATTATTCACAGTTGGAGTTGCAAGAACGTATTTAATTCATTGTGATAAGAAATGCACTATGTAGTCAATTTTTCGCTTAAAAAAAAAACTAAAAAACAAAACCAAACGTTCAAAAATGTTTATTCAGTTAAGTAAGTGTTCAAATTGTTGACCACCAGCTTCTATACAAAAGTACAAATTTTGTTCAAAACGAGCTCTGACATTCTGGAGTATTTGTGGACTTATTAGACGGCATTCTTCAACAATGCGTCGTCGTAATTCTTCCTGCGACTCCGGTTCTGTTGCGTAAGTTCTACTCTTTAAATGGCCCTATAGAAAGAAGTCTAAAGGAGTTAAATCCGGTGATCTAGGGGGGCACTCAATAGCACCTCTACGCCCAATCCATTGTCCTGGAAACTCTCTGTTCAAAAACTCCCTAACAAGTAAAAAATGCGGAGGAGCTCCATCTTGTTGAAACACTAATTGATTTTCTTGGTAGCGATCATCATTTTCAACAATGTCAATTAGTAGAGGGTAAACGATATCTTCAAGTAACTCCAAATATGTTTCGCCACTCAAATTGCCATCAAGAAAAATTGGTCCGATTAAACGGTCTCCAAAAATGCCAGTCCAGGCATTCAATTTCTGTGGAGTTTGAGTGTGGACTTGGTGAAAATTTCTTGGATTATTATCTGCCCAATAACGACAATTATGAAAAACATATATAGAACAGAAAGTTCTAGTTATCAGGTAGTATTCATGCAGTCATAACTTCACAAAATTCCAGCCGCCGATCAAAATCATCTTCATTCAGTTGTTGTACAAGATGAATTTTATACGGGTGAAAGTTATGATGCTTCAATATTCCCTGAATAGTTCTTCTTTTGATGTTTGAAACAGTGGTCAATTTTCTCGTGCTCAAAGTTGGGTCTGCAGCAATTTGTCCTAAAATTTCAATATCAGTAGTCTCATTTCTATGCGGAAATTCACGTTCAGGATCCCATCTTTTGTTGGATACTGAACCACTTTGTCGAAACTTTGCAACTAACTCCAAAATGTATTTCTGTTAACATGTCTGTTCGGATGTTGTTCATTAAACAAATTTGCGGTACGGTTGGCACAGTCATCGTTTTTGAAAAAAAGAGAATTATTTCAACTCTTTCTTCTACAGAATACACCATTGTGAAATTAATTTTCGGTAGTACTATCAAGTATCAAACCGACCGATAAACGGAAATAATAAACCGCATTTCTCTCATTCCGATAAGAAATGTTCTGGTAGTCAATTTTTTGTTTACAAACCAACAAAACATTGACTATCAGCACATTTCGTATCGGAATTAGTGAAATGCATTTTTGCATCTTCAACTGTGAATAATTTTTAAACGAGTTGATAAAACTTCCAAAAAAATTAATGTGCTGAATTCAGAAAAGAAAGAGCTTTCAAATGATGTAACACTCGACCCATGTTCCCTATTTAAAGTATAAGGGTTGTTATCACCACCCTTAAGGGGTTGATGTGACGAAGTTGAGTTTTATGTCAAAACATGTCCCCCTCAATATTAAAATTGATGTGTTTCAGCGTTTCTTAAAAATAAAATTCTGGACGCAAATCGGTCTGTTTCGTTTTCAATGCGCCACCCTATATTGAATTTTAATGTACAAATTAGAAATGCAGTAAAGGGGTTTACGGTACTTGGAGATTTAGCGACTTTTTTTGAAAATAATTTTGAAATCAAAACATGAATTGCCTTACAGATATTGGATTGTCGGCTGTTAATTAAGTCTCTTATGGGCATTATTTTGAATAATTAGAGCAGTAACGAAACGTAATCGTTACAAACTTTTTCTTGAAGCAAACTGGAGGTGATGAACATTGGTTTCAGCCAGATGGGACAGTCAGTCATACAGTTAGAAGTTCTATGTGCATCATTTTCACATTGTATAATTTCTCGCAATGATGACTTGAACTGGACATTGAGATCACCGGATATCACTGCACCAGATTATTTCCTTTGGGGGATATTTGAAAAGCAAAAGTTTAAGTAACATTAAATGGCTGTTGGTTAAGAAAATCACTGTGCATCTAAATTGCATATTATGTAAACAGTTTAAAAAATAATAATTTTTGGTAATTTTATTTGTGTAAGTTTGTTAATTACCAGTTAACCAATGCCCTATATTTTCAGTATACCAAACCAATTGAGGAAGTACAAAACACCACCACGACGAACAACAGCATTAGCACACCGACACACAGTCTCAGTCCTGCCCACACAACCCCGACGCATGGCAGTACAGTCCCTAATGCCAACTCTACCCCTAGTGCCCCCTTACTCGACAGGAACAAGAACCAGCAAGCCGGCAGCGAAATGTCTCGGGCGGCCTCTGAGAAACGTAAAAAGAAGATGACTGACGAGGAGATACTGGAGAAACTAAGAAGTATAGTGTCGGTTGGGGATCCCAACAGAAAATACACCAAGATCGATAAGATAGGACAGGGGTGAGTGACATTATATTTATAAATTGTAATGTTGGAAATCAGGCTTATAATAGATGACAGTCCAACTTAACAACTTTTCTTCAGTTTTGAATTTCAATTTTTAAGATTGAAAATTTACCACCAAATAGGGTTGCTTGTTAGCCAAAACACTTAGGGAATAGATAAATAGATTCATTGATTGTTGTTGCCCATACTTGGTGAAACTTGTCCATACTACATACAGACTTGGAGACTACTTCTCTGGCTTCACTGTTGGTTTTCGTTTTTGTAGGTGAAGGACGTAGCCAGCGCGTAAGCCCTTATGAATTCTGGATGTTCTAGGAAGTTCTTCAACGTTTCTGTGACTATAGTTTCGCTGCTTGACAGCATTCTCAGACAGATTAAAATTGAATTAGTACGAAATCATGACAACTACAAATAAAGATCTGTTGCTATGTTATGATATGATGTTTTGATAAACCTCAGCCTACCATTCTATGATACATCCTGCATTTTCAATACCTATGTCACAAAACAATTTTGAAAAAGAAATTTCAATAATTAAGCAAACAGCATTTAATAATGGCTACTCTGTTAAAATAATAGATAAAATGATAGAGAGAAAAGAATACAAATTAGCGATTAATTTAATGTATCCAAATATTAGAGACAAAGAAGACAACAGATACGTTTCGATAACTTATTTTGGAACCATTTCAGAAAACATTTAAAAAATGTTAAATACCTGTACAAATACAAAGGTAGCTTTTAAATCTTACAACACGACACGTGATTTGTTATTTAATGCAAAAGAAAAATCTTGTTTCCTGACAAAAGCTGGAGTTTATAAATTGGCTTGTACACATTGTAACGCAATTTACATAGGCAAACTTCTAGAAATTTTAACACCCGATACAAAGAACATATTTCTGCATTTAGAAATAACCACGCTGACAAATCTACATTTGCAAAACATATTATTGATACCGAACATAGACCTACAGTAAATAACCCCATACAACCACTACATTTTTATAATGACAAACGTAAACTAGACTTTTTTGAATCTTTAGAAGTCAGAAAGCACACACACGACAATAACTACCTTGTTTTAAACGAGCAAACTGATTTAATGAATTCCCCTTTCTTGGATGTTCTTCTTTCTAATTAAATAAGTCAACGAAAATAAATTTAACTATTCTTTCAAAAAAGTTGTAATAAGATAATGAGTTGATGTATGTCGATATTTTCGTTGTATAGAGACTGCTTTTATACTGTTATTGTTTAGTTATTTTATTGTTGTAACTGTTATCATAGTTTTTATAGGCTAGTTCTATTTTTATGTTAAATATTGACATACATCACATAGACATTTTGAAAGCCTCATCTGTCATCTGTGATTCATTTCATTTTATTTTCAATTTAATTATTTTATTTGTTTTGATATAAACATCATATCATAACATAGCAACATATATTTATTTGTAGTTGTCAAGATTTCGTACTAATTCAATTTTAATCTGTCTGACAATGCTGTCAAGCAGCGAAACTATAGTCACAGAAACGTTGAAGAACATCCTAGAACATCCAGAATTCGTAAGGGCCACTTGCTCCAGTTAGCTTACGCGCTGGCTACGTCCTTCACCTACAAAAACGAAAACCAACAGTGAAGCCAGAGAAGTAGTCTCCAAGTCTGTATGTGGATAAATAGATGTCTGGAAGGAGAAGCCTTTTGTTTTCAAGTGAATTTAGTGATGTTTACCCCAGGCCCTTTGACATTCAGAAATAATACGAGTTAATTTCTAATATCTAAATTATGCAACTTCTTTCTCTTTAAACTCTTATTCTTCAGATTATCCATCTGTAGCTGGGCAGGGAATACCCATCTATCATCAGAGGTCCTATGTAGGCACTGCACACATAATTCTAGATGACTGGGTCATTTTATTTCGCTACAATATTCTCTACTTGATGCTTAAAGCGGATCTGCTGATGCACTTTATTATGATTCATCTAGTTTTAAAAAATTAACTGGTGAGAATATAGCAATTAACCTTCACCAGGCATATGTGTATTGGTGTTATTTCTTTTAGAATGGAAAACAATGATGATGTTCGAAGGAATAATTTGCTCATTTGGTTTGATCTCCACAATTTATGACACGTGTGTTTAGAAGATTTGAGCTATCGAGGGAACTAACACATGAACACTATGCCTCTATCTCACTCCTATACAGGGTATCTGGATAAGGGTACGGAGCAGCTGTATCTCAATAGTGTTAAAGCCTAGAGGTTTGGGACAAAAATCTTTATAAGTAAACTAAGCAAGAGAAATGTCTGGAAATTAGATTGAAGTTCGTATATTAAAATGTGAATATTGGAAATTACATAGGACTCCCTCTCCCTTATTATGACAGATGTGAAAAAATGTCAGAAAGCAAAATGATGCAGTAATACGCAAGCTCTCAAATAATGTTTTCAAAATTACAGCTGATCACCCAATTTTACGAGAATGCTGAATTTTACGTTTCTTCATAGCAGTTATGCCCACTAGCAGTTGAGTTAACGAACTTGAAAATAATTTGCAGCCATTTCTCTTGCTATTTTATTTACAAGGATCCCCTGTGGGTGCGGAGACTAACTAAAAGAATAGGCCTAAGGTAACTCCTGCCTGTTGTAAGAGGCGACTAATCGGAGTCAAACACTGGTGGGGGTCTTGTCCAGGTGGGCCTGGATGGAGGCGGATATCTCTGGTGAGTGATGTGCACCTGGATTTTGAGGCCTCCACTCTGAGCTTAGAAATCGACAATTGACCTCGCATGGTTGTTACTCTGGAGCGGGGTTCCAGATGATACCGCCTTGGGTTGAGTGCTGGCGGGTGTTGTGTGTCCAGATGACCCGGAGGAGGTTGAGATCTATGATGAGTGGTATACACCCGGAGTTTGAGGCCTTTACTGTGTGCTTCGAAAGGGACAGACGGCCTTGCTTGGGCGATGCTCAGGGGCGGTTCTCGATGGGATGTCGCCTTGAGTCTAACACTGGTGGGTGTTGAGTCTAGAGGAACCCGGAGGAGAGCTGTGATCTTTAGGGATTGATTACAACTAGAGATTGGGGCCTCTTCTGTGAGCTTCGAAACGGGCAAACAACCTCACTTGGATGCTGCTCGGATGCGGGACTTCATGATACTGCCTCGAGTCAAAGACTGACGAATGTCTGGTCCAGACGAACTCGGAGAGAGGTTATCTCTCTTTGAGCTTTGAAACGGGCAAGCGACTTCACTCAGATGGCAGAACGTCTGTCAAAGAAAGTATCATCTCACAAATATCGTCTCCTGCCGGAAGCTCGATTTGTTGGGTGAAATTTAAGCAAACGCTGGCAGGTATCGGGTGTGGACGAACACGGAGGGGGACTGAGATCTCTAAGGGGTGGATTATACCTGGAGACTTAGGTCTCCTCTGTGAGCTTCGAAACAGGCTAACGACCCCGCTTGGATGCTGCTCGAGGGCGGGACTTCATGATACCACCTCGAGTCAATGAAACACTGGTCGGGGTCTGGTGCAGGTAAGGGTGAAGGGAGGCGGATATCTCTGGGAGTGATATGCACCCGGATTTTGACGCCTCCACTGTGGGCTTAGAAATGGACAATTGGCCTCGCTTGGTTGTTACTCGGGAGCTGAGTTCTAGATTGTACCGTCCTGGGTTGAGCGCTGGCGTGTGTCGTGTGTCCAGACGACCTGGAGGGGGCTGTGATCTCTGATGAGTGGTATACACCCAGAGTTTGGGGCCCCCACTGTGTGCTACGAAACGGCCGGACGGCCTCGTTTGGGTGATGCTCGGGAGCGGGACTCAATGGGCTGTTGCCGTGAGTCTAACACTGTTGGGCGTCAGGTTGAGATGAGCCGGAGGAGGCTGAGATCGCTAGGGGTGGATTACAACTGGAGATTGGATGCTGCTCGAGAGCGGGACTTCATGATACCACTTTGATGCAAACACTGACGGATGTCAGGTCCAGACGAACTTGGAGACAGGTTATGTCTCTTTGAGCTTCGAAACGGGCAAGTGACTTCATTCAAGTGGCAGTACGCCTGCCAAACAAACTTTCACCTTCAAGAAAAGATCGACTCCCGCAAGGAGCTGGAATTGATGGGTGAAATTTAAATAAGTAGATGTGAGCCACAATAGACCTAAGGTCGCGGTGGAGGGACTGGAATATCCCACTCACAATAAATCTAATCTAATCTACAAGGATTTTTCCCAGACCTATAGGCCTGAACATTGTCGAGATACAGCTGCTCTGTACCCTTATCCAAACACCCTGTATAATGGTTATATGTTGAAATATGTTATGGTTGGCTTGTTATTATTATGTTTATTTTTTTACTACTAGCAATTATGTAATATGATTTCTGTATTGTATTTCAGTGCTTCGGGAACAGTATATACAGCGATTGAAACTTCGACTGGTATGGAAGTAGCTATAAAACAGATGAACCTTTCACAGCAACCTAAAAAAGAACTGATTATTAATGAAATTCTAGTCATGCGAGAGAACAAACACTGTAATGTTGTAAATTATTTAGACAGTTATCTTGTAAATGAGGTAAGTAAATGTAATAAAGTAAGTCTTTTCTATGCAGGTGTTTCTTAATTGCATGCAGAAAATCCTGGGGTGTATTCTATGGGTAAGGTTAAGGAAATTTCGTGAAATAAACATCGGATCTCAAGGCTGTCGTTTTTGCGATATAAGGTTTCCAAAAGTGATAAAAGAATCAATTCACAGTTTATAACTGTATAAGTTCATTAATTGCGATGTTAAACTTATAATAATTGTTGGAAATTGCCATCTTTGCACACAATACAAGCTTCAGATCTTTTTATAGAGTCTCGAACAGATGCAAAAATTCCAGTGGTGTCTTATAGTATCACAACCAACTATGGTTTGTTATCGTAGTTGCTCTTCATTTTCAAGGGGATCTTGGTAAACCAATATTTTGAGATGCTCCCAAAGAAAAAAGTCTATGAGGGAATTCAAATCGGGTGATCTAGGGGGTCAAGGTTGAGATGAGTGTTCAGTGCCTCGTCCAATCCACTTGTTTGCAAAATGTTGATTTAAAAATTCAAGGGTCAAACTAAATTAAGACCCCCCCCCCCCCCCATCATGCATTTTTTTAATTGTTTTTTTATTTCAACAACACACCACGAGGGCTCACATCCTAAATACTATCGTACTGTGGGTGTCGACAAGGAGGAAAGAGGCAACTGGTTAATTCTGGACTTGGAGGTTTGGAGGAGAAGAAAAAACATATGCCGGCAAATAATTCCACAACTTGGAAGTCCTCAGGAGAAAAGAGCGGGCATAACAAGATGTTCTATGTCTGGTGACCTGGACAGTAAAAGGGTGCATTCGTTCTGTTCCCCTGGTAGATCTGTTGCGGGCAGCATGTGGAGGAACTAGGGAAGAAAGCTCCTCTGAGCAGTGCCAGTGCAGATATCTATAAAAGAGAGAGAGGTCACCAACGGCACGTCGGTGGGCAAGGGATGGCAGCCTTTGGGTGAGGGTAGGGTCATTGATGAGACGTATAGCTCTCTTCTTAATGGAGTCCAGGATAGCGAGTGTAGAAGCGGCAGCGGCACCCCAGATGTGGGAGCAGTATTCGAGGTTTGGCCTTATTTGTGAAGTATAGAAGGTATAGAGATTAACTGGTGAAAAGTATTTGCGAGCCCGGAAGAGGAAACCTAATTTCTTAGCAACCGCTTCTGCAATTGATGTGACATGTTGGTGCCAATTGAGATTTCAATCCACAGCAATGCCAACAAGTGAAAAGGACTCATTACTTTGAATAACTTGGTTGTTCATTGTGTTGGTTCTAGGGCTGGTGTATCTCTTATGAGATAGAAAGCCAGACTAAGATTTGGTCGAGTTGAATTTTACATTTCTACTTCCCCAGTCTAATTTTTTTGGAAATCCACAGAGACAGAACCCTCCATGAGTCTGCGATCCTCATCTAATTGGGCTGAAGAGACAGGCTTAAAATATTGTATATTTGAGTGGAGGGTGCTGTCATATGTGAACTGGGTTGGATGAGAGGAGGTCATTGATGTGGAGAAGAAAGTAGGGGCTAAAGCTGAACCTTAAGGGGCTCCTGCATTAATTGGATACAGTTTACAGGCCATCCACGACAACAGAGATGTTCCGGTTGGAGAGGAAATTTGCTGTCCAGGTACAGAGTTTTGGTAGTAGGCCATAGGCCGGAAGTTTATTAAGCAGCGCTGCGTGCCAGACCTGGTCGAATGCTTTGGATATGTCTAGAGCGACAATCTGGGATTCACAGTGTAGTTCCATAGACTTGTTCCAAGAATGGGTGACATAGGAAAGGAGGTCGTCAGTTGATCTGCGCTGACGGAATCCATACTGCCTGTCGTGGATTAGACTGTGTTTTTCAAGAAATTTTAGTAATTCGGTGTTTATATACTTTTTCATCACTTTAGAGGCGACTGAAAGGAGAGAAATAGGCCTGTAGTTGCTAGGAAGTGCATAAACCACATCCATCATCTTATTGCAATGGAAACATCTTCAAGCAGTTCAGGTACCAAAATGTTTTTAAGAAACACCAGTAAAGGCTCCTGATAAAAAGTACAGCCCTATCAAAAATTACTAATCATGGCCACCCATACATTGACAGATAAGTGATGTTGAAATCGGGATTCTATTATCGCATGAGGGTTTTCATCGGACCAAACATGTGGAAATTCATAATAGCATTTCTAGAAAAAGTAGCTTCATCAGTAAACAGTAGGTCAGTAGCAAAGTGTAGTTTTGTTAACTTTTCTGCAAAATTCAGTTTCAAAACTGTAAGCGAGTGCAGTAGTCTTGAGGCAGTAAGGCTTAGACTTGCTGTATGGGGTACGGGTATAATTAATTGATGATCTTCGGGGATCGACCACACTAATTTATTGCTTTTATTAAATTTCTAGCCATTTTCTGGTGCTTGTATGAGGGTTTTCCTAGATTTCTTGTAATGCAGCTTCTTCCAATTCTTGTGTTCTACTGTCAGAGAATGCCCAAAATTTCAGACCTTTTTAAATGAGCCTGATTCTGAAAGAAGTTATTTTTGAAAGTTTTGGGATCCAGATTACAAGATTGGAAAATCTTATTTTAACATCTGGGTCAACGTTATCAGTGATCCAACATTCCAAATATTTGAACATATTCACCTGTTCTATATATTGACCGTCTAATGTTATGTATGTTTTTGGTTCTCCAAATTGCCATAACTTTTGTCGTTTTCAAATTGATGTTAAGACCGCCATTCTTGTCTTTTCTTCCAGATTTATGAAGTTTTTGTAAGGATTGTTCGCTGTTTGAAATAATGACAGTATCATCGGCGTATCTAATATTATGCAGTAATTCTCCTATCATCTTGATACCCTCCTTGTTGTCCACCAATAGTTTGGTTAAGATTCCCCTCTTTTGTAGTAAAATAATGCCATTGTTTTAGGAACTATGGGTAGTGATGGAATATTTACCCGGTGGTTCTTTGACTGATGTAGTGACAGAAACGTGTATGGATGAGGGTCAGATAGCGGCAGTGTGTAGAGAGGTGCTCCAAGCATTAGATTTCCTTCATTCTAACCAGGTGATTCATAGGGATATTAAGTCTGACAATATACTTCTAGGATTGGACGGTTCTGTGAAATTAAGTAAGTATTGTTGTTTTTGATTTTTATCTGTTTTATTATTAAATGGTGTTATTGTTTTGCCTTTCAGCTGATTTTGGTTTTTGTGCGCAAATCAGTCCAGAACAATCAAAACGAACCACAATGGTTGGTACGCCATACTGGATGGCGCCTGAAGTAGTTACTAGGAAACAATATGGGCCTAAGGTAATGAACATGATTAATTTGATTTTATTTATTATTTAGTTTTAATCGGAAAATTATTCTTTTCTCAGCAAAACTTGTCCATATAAGCTAGCTAATAAATTAGTTTTCACACATGTGTTTTAGGTTGATGTTTGGTCATTAGGTATTATGGCTATAGAAATGATAGAAGGGGAACCACCTTATTTAAATGAAAACCCCTTAAGAGCACTTTACCTAATAGCCACGAATGGGAAACCTGATATCAAGGACAAAGAAAAGCTGTCCTCTGCCTTCCAAGATTTCTTAGATCAATGTTTAGCTGTAGATGTAGATAAAAGATCGCCAGCAAAGGATTTATTAAAGGTATGTTTCTGCAGTGCTGTTAAAATATTAAAATCTTAGTTATCCAATGAAAACATGATATAAATATTATTAAAATTAAAATTAATAAAAATGGAGAAAAATGAGCATAATTACTTCTTGAGTGGTAAATAAAAATAATTGTGCAGTAACTATTAAAGCATGGGACACACTTGAAAGTTTTAAGGGTTTAACAAAGATCTATCCTAAAAACATCAGTTTCCATAAATAAAATCAACCATTTTATTAGGTCTGGCAGTTTAATTGCTTATGTGGTTCACAAAGTTCATTTGTTTATCAAAATAAACTCTTGATATCAGGGGCGTGCGGTGTCATTTTAAATAAGGGAAGCAATTCTCAGCAACTTACCTATTTGTAGTGTAACTCAATTCTGTCGTTTTTGGCAAATTCGTCAATAATGTCGTCATAAAACTGGATTCTGGGACATTTTCTGGACGAGGTTATTTTCAACTGACAAAATTGAAATTTGAGAAAGTCTTTCCTGTCCTGTTAAATTCCTAACAAAACTCTTGATACGTTTCAATGTAGAAAAAATTCGTTCTAAAGATGCACTTGTAGCAGGAATTGTTAATACTAATTCACATAATTTGAACACTTCAGAATATGCATTTTCCAATTTTGATTGTTTTAAGAAAGTTAAAATTTCACTCGTGTTAGTTTTTATTTCAATAACATCGGTTTCATAAATGTCTGTAAGTTCTGATCATAATAAGGCTGTGTCAAAATAATGTCCAAATAATGGTGAAATAATGATTTGAATGAATCTTCTGGGAAAGGTATCCCTTTAAATCCTCCAAAATTACACAATTCAAGAAATTTCAGATCACTGAGATGATCAAATGTGCAGTTAATTTGCTGCTGAATTTGATCTATGATTTCGTGGAAAAGGCGGCGGTAAGAAGTTTGAAGGTGTCCCACATTATCAGTGTGCAGACGCTTTCTTCGTGGCTCCACTTCTCCTAATTCAATTGTTTTTTCCCAGAACCTATCAAATTCATTCTTTTTTGAATTATAATGGAATTAAATTCACTAATTTTTTTCAGGCAAAAACCAATGTCATTTGTTTTACATTGCAATATGTTAAATACATTATCTGAAAACGGAAATATTTCCGAAAATATATTAAGTGAAAAATTAAAATTAAACTCTCTTTTCAAACCATCCAAAAATCCTCTAGAACTATTTATTGTTTCTCCGTCCCAATTTTTGCTATTTTCCATAATATTTTCAAAAAGTTCAATTAACGATTCACGGTGTTCAAATATAGTTAACACAAGCCTGTCGTAGTTCCATCGCATTGCAGCTACTTTGGGTAAACGTTTTTTAACAATTGAGTCTAAGGCTTGTGTGTGCTTCGTAGATTTGGAAAAAAAAGCAGCCATTCCACTTAGGGTAGCAAAAAACACTTTACATTCTTTAATATGATTTATAGATTGGGATAAAATTTAATTTATGAGCACAACAGTGTACAAATAAAGCACTGGAGAACGTTTCCCGCACTTTAGCTTGAAGAAGCCATAACAGCAGCCCCATCATAGCTTTGGGCAATTAATTTATTATCAGCCTCCTCAATATCTTTCATAATATTAAGCACAATTTTATATAGAGCGTTTGCGGTATGATCTTCTGTCGCATTTTTAAGGCATAAAAATCTTGCTTGTACACTCCCATCCATTTTTACGTAGCGTATTACTACAGATAGTTGACTTAAATTAGTTACATCGGTTGTTTAATCTAGAACAATAGCAATGAAACGAGTCTGTTTAATTTCCGATTTAATTCTGTCAAAATAATAGTGGCAGCGGCCGAAATTAAGTAATTCTGAATGCGATTTGATGTCCCGCGAAAAACGTTAGACTGTTCCAAGTGCTTTTTTAAACAAATGTTGTACTTGGCTATTAAAGAAACTAGGTCTTGAAAGTTTCCTCTATTTGCAGATGTAGTTGTTTCATCATCACCTCTGAAGCCCAATTCATACTGACCAAGAAAACACACAACATCAATAAGTATTTTTAATATGTTTCTGTTTTTATCAACCAATTCATTGTGTTGGCGATGACTAATTTCTATTTGCTTGTCAACGGCATGTTCAATTCGCGTTTTTCCAAAGACACTTAATTTTAAAATGCTCTGTAAATGCGCTTTAGACATAACATGTCTTTTTATTACTTTATGTAGATTATTCAAGTCGGAAAACCCACTTTTATTCCACACTCCCTTTTCAGTCACAAATAGACTACAAGGCCAACAAAACAGTTTATTCCTGTTTTCACAACCCGTTAACCATTCATATTGTTTATAAGTTTTTTCGGCGTTGAAATGTCGAATACATGTTTTAATTCTTGTATTTAAGTTTTTTAGAGTAGGTTTCGGCCTACCTTTATTAATAATAGCAAGTTTTTCAGCAAACTGTAAAGCTGAAAATCCTTTGGTCATCAAAAAACACACAACACAATCACAGTTATTATTACCACTTATTTGTAAAGTTCATAAATCCCCACCCCCACCGTCGCTGCTGTTAAAAGCTGTTGTACTTGTAGCCATATTAATACTCATAAAATGCCAATGTATTTAACTTAGTCGACTGCTTATATCTACAAAATAATGCGAGACATTCTCTTTGTATGTGTAGCGGGTCTTCCTGGTAAAATACGTTCTAAAAATACACGTACACACGTCGAGCGAGCGAGCGTTTCTCCTCAAGTGGTCTGCTGACTACATGTATTTAACTGAAGTCATTGCATCCACCCGTAGTATCAGGTTCATGCTGGTCGTTGGCGGTAGCATTTACTGCGACGACGTCCTTGCTAAGAGCGGATAAGTACAGTATGATGCATAATAAATAATTATGTGTGTGAGCTTGCGAATTAAAAATTTTAATAATTAAATTAGTTTCAGAATTTGAAATTTAATATTTAAAATACAAAAGAGATTTTAAATATTGCGGTTTAATATAAATTATTTTTTAGTAGGTATGTAGTCGTTATTTTAAGGGAAGCAATGCTTCCCTTGCTTCCATGGACCGCACGCCACTACTTGATATCTTTCACCACTGGAGATTAGCAGAGTGCTGTATTGAAACATGGGACACACTTGAAACTTTTAAGGGTTTAACAAAGATCTATCCTAAAAACATCAGTTTTCATTAATAAAACCAACCATTTTATTAGATCTGGCAGTTTAATTGTTTATGTGGTTCACAAAGTTCATTTGTTTATCAAAATAAACTCTTGATGTCTTTCACCACTGGAGAATAGCAAAGGGCTGTTTGATTTAGCTTAGGAAGACTGATTTCCTCGTGTCTGGTGAAAAAAATTAGGTGAAGCGATTTTTAGACATTAAGATCTAATTAATTTACTGATGACATGTACACACTATTAATTTCATTCTAAAGAGCTGCCACATCTTCAGAGTATCTAATCTCCGCTTGATTTAGCTTAGGAGGACTGTATTTTCTCATGTTTCTTAAGGTAAATTATATGGAAGCATTTTTGCACATTATGTTCTAATTTATTCACTGATGACCAGTAGTACACTCTGTTAATTCCATTCTAAAGTGCGACCACATCTTCAGTAGATGTAATCTCTACTTGATTTAGCTTAGGAGGACTATATTGCATTGTGTTTTTTTTTAAATTAAATTGTGTAAAAGCATTTTTCTAAGTACATTAAGATTTAATTTATTTAGTGAAGACCATTAATTCCCATTGAAAGAGCCACCACATCTTCAGTGGATCTAAACTCCTTAAAGATCGTTAACAAACAAGTTGAATAAAACTAGAGTACAATGGGAGCCTTGTGGAACACTTGACCTGACAATAATTTCCTTTAGAGGTGTGCGAACCCATGTTTTGTTCAAACCGAACTATGAACGAACCCAAGCAAATATGTTACCTCGAACTTCGAACCTCTGAAATAGTATGTCTAAGGTTCACAGTCGAACTTCCTAGAAATTCAAAATTCAGCTAATTGCGCGTCAACTTGTGAACTGCAGGACACATGAACATCGACATTTCGAACACACATTGCGGTCCTCGGATACTGTTCCCGGACCACTCCTGGCTGAGGGTCGTCTCCTAATCAAAGGAACATCAAACTACCCAAAATTCTTCAGTGTTCATATATCATTTCCTTAAAAACAAAATTTACGAATATTGTAACATACAATATTGTAAATGTAAAAGATTCCCACTCTTTTTACAAAAAGGAAGGGTTCGACACATTTGCAGGTTGACTGGGTGAAAATGCCTTCCGGTGCTGATCATTGTGGAGACAGGTCAACGTTAAATCAAAACCACAAAAACAAAATATATTTTAAACTTTTTTACATTTCTAGATCTACAGATGAGCTCAATTATAAATATGTTGTTGTTTGGTATCGACTAGGCAGTTTTAGCAAACAGATTGAGAGGGTTCAAAGTGAGCATGATAGGTAAAACTACTGGTCAGATCTTTATCAAATTTATATGGGACCACATGAGAAGCACCAGCACTAAAAAAATTATCATCAAAATCGGTTCACCTACAAAAAGTTCTGAGAGAACACACATTAAAAAAAGAACAGTCGAATTGAGAACCTCGTCTTTTTTAGAAGTCAGTTAAAAATAACCACTTACAAGTTTGAACTGTATCCTGATTGTGAAGATTTAATTGTTTTGGCTCTCTGTGAAATAAAGCATGTTGAAACCAATGTTTTCCAAAGCCAATCTGCAATTATGCTCAAATTCTGAAAATTTACGTTACCGATCGCCTTCGAACACCGCGATCATAGTGTTACTGAAAAATGTGTTGTGATTGCTAAATGGCTCCATTGTGCCTCAATGTGTCCCACCTACTGTCAAAAATATGCAAGAGTGAAATGTCCTGAAATTACACTATCCACTCAATAAGACCAATAACGAGTTTAAAGCGCCGCTACCAAGTTAAAGGGGCCGCAACTTCGCTACCTTTGGCAACATTCAATGCCTGTAACGTTAAATTTCAAAGTATTTTTGAGCAACAAAGTTCGAACTATTTTGAAGAATTACATATTTCGAACTTCGAACTACTTCAACATCGCTACTGCGAACATATTTTCGAACCGAAGGTTCGGGTTCGGTTCGAAATTTCGAAGCTTCGCACACCTCTAATTTTCTTAGATAAAAAGCCTCAGTCTCACCATTTGTATGTGATCCGAGAGAAATCATGCAACCATTTTAAAAATCTGGTTAGACCAAATGGATTTTAATTTGTGCTGTAGTATTCCATGGTCAAGGTGGTCTAAGTCTTGACGAAATCCACACAAATACAATCAACTTTGAAGTCCTCTCCAAGGTAGTGGAGATACAATTTCTATAAAATAGAACATTTCTTGACTGATCGATTTTTCATGAAACTATATTAGAAGTCATGTATCACGTATTTGCAGGACCATGCAATTTGATCTCCTATTTTACATTTTACTGTCAAAAACCTTGGCCTTTGCGATACCACGAAGTGCATTGGGCCACGAAACTATGGCTCCATATGTTATCATTGGTCTGATAACCACTAAATAGAGCCAGTACATCTGTTGGGGATTTGTTCCCCAGTTATTTCCACAGATTCTACGGCATGTCCACAGGGACAGTTTAGCCCTGCGGATTAAATTTTCTAACTGTACGTCCCAGTTGAGCTTCTTATCTAGGGTAACCGCCAGCTATTTTGCTTGTTTCGTAAATGCAATCGTTTCCCCCATAAGAATAGGTGGTTTTAATCTAGCCAGCCTTCTTCTTCTGGTAAATGGAACAATGATCGTTTTGCGGCGATTCACAGGCATCTGTTCCCTCCGATACCAATCATTCACTACATTTAGTGCCTCTTGAAGAGTGCTTGCAAGTTCCTCCTCAGATTTGCCTCTAACCATTATGACAAGATCATCAGCATACGCTTGGACCTCAACCTATATGGCCCCGCAGCTAACTGACAGTCGTTTTCAAGTAGCCTTTCCTGTAAATTTTGCAGAATTACAGCCCGATTTGAGATTAGCCATAAGAGAGATACATTTTCCCACGTAAAGTCTATGTCCAGATGTTTAAGCAGTTCAATAGTCTGTGCACACCAGTTATATTTAGCAGGAGCATCTCTAAGAGTCAACATACGTTTGAGACAAATTTTGGGTAAACGACTATCATCCATCGCACAAAACTTGACCATCCAGCCACAAGCTAGGCTAATAGCAGTGTAGAGTATATGAATTGCTCCAAACTCAAGCCTGACCATTGCATCGGCTGTAGACCGCTGGAGGCGAAACTGATACTTAATAAAACCAACCTGCACCCTCTCAAGCAAATTGCAATATCGAAGACCCCAAACACCAAAACAGTGGCATATTGAACCCACAATAATAGAGTCGCATAGACGCACCGTTGACAGGTGGTCTACAATTTTTGTACAGGCAAGCAGAGAAATTAGGGCACCCACAGAAATTCTCAACCTGCCTACCATCATTTTGGACATGGAGAGAAACAGGGAAGAAAAAGAGAATTGGACGCCAAGGTATGTATACTGATTTATCATTTCCAAAGATCTACATTCAAAAGTAAAATGTAGCTTATCAGCAGTGTGTCCAGATCGAGTGAAGCATATGATCTTAGTTTTTCATTGTTTACAGTGAGGATGTTTGCGGAACAATACTCCGGAAGTAGTTTCAACTTGCGATTTAAATCAACAGGAGAGTCCGATAATATAACAAGGTCATCAGCATAAAGCAGAACGACGAAGACGTTTGTACCATCTATACTAACAGCCTTAGCACCTCTATTACGAAAGAAGGCCTCCATATCTGCAATAAATAGAGCAAAAAGAAAACGACTGAGAACTTCTCCCTGCAGAATTCCACTGCTCACTCTGAATTGTCTCGTAAAGGCACTTTCGACTCTAATATTTACAAGGGTGTTGTATAACTGTCGGACAATAAAAATTTATTTACTGCTGACACCAGACTGGTAAAACTTCTGCCAGAGAATATCATGACACACAGAGTCGAACAGTCTCTTTAAAGTCAATAAACGCAGCATACACTCTCCGACCAGGCAGCCTTAGATGCGGCTGAATAATGGAACTGACTGTAAAAACATTATCAATACAACCTCTATTTTTTCTGAAACCAGACTGACATTCAGGTAATATGTCTGTACCTTCAGACCAGCGCAACAATCTGCTCAAAAGTATTTGTGTAAAAAGCTTAACGGTACCATTGACAAGCGTGATAGTCCGATAATTGGAAGGATCATCTAGAGCACCTTTTTTGTGAAGCATACACAAAATTATTTCGAGCCGAGATTCTGGCATACATCCCAGGTCAAATATCTTGTTGAATTGTGAGGTCAGATAAAGCAACCAGTTTTGAGGGAGATGTTTCAAAAAAAATCATTCAAGATACTGTCAGATCCCGCCGCCTTTCTACTCCTCATATTCGACAGCGCAGTTTGTAGTTCTGACTTTTTATATAATAGTATATTACACACACACACGAATATTAGGTGTGCGAAGCTTCAAAATTTCGAACCGAACTCGAACTGAACCTTCGGTTTGAAAATATGTTCGTACTAGCGGTGTTGAAGTAGTTTGAAGTTCGAAATATGTCATGTTCCCAAATAGTTCGAACTTAGTTGCTCACAAATACTTCGAAATTTAACTTTACAGGTATTGGATGCTGCCAAAGGTAGCGAAGTTGTGGTGCCGTTAACTTGGTAGCAGCGCATTAAACTCGTTATCGGTCTCATTGAGTCGATACCGTAATTTCAGGAGATTTCACTCATGCATATTTTTGATAGTTGGTATGACACATTGAGATACGGAGTAGCCAGTTAGCAACCACAAAATTATTATTTTTTATACATCCTAGCCTCCCAACACCATTTTCAGTAACATGATGGTGGTGTTCAAAGGCGATCGGTAACATACATTTTCAGAATATATGAGGATAATTGAGGACCTTGCTGCAAGAAGGGTGCAGCTCCATTTTTTGTAATTAATGGGAAATTAAAAAAAACTGTTTATTTTGTTAATATTAGTTTTTAACCAATGAGCATATTTTTAATCAATTAAAGAGGGGTTGGGTCAAGATTTAAGACTATTTTGAACTCAATAATTTTTAAATTAATAAGTAAAAAAATATATAAAATATTGGAGCTGCATCCTTCTTGCAGCAAACACAAGAAAATTTGCGTACTTATCACAAATTTTGACAAAAAAACGAAACTCCGCAGCGAAAACTCTTTTATTGGGTAATGAAAATCAAAAGAACATGGTTTATCATGTCATATAAAAGACAAAAAAAAAATACAAATTAACGTATTAGTGTCAATGACCAAAGATTAATACAAAACATACAAACATTAAAACAACTAAATAATGCACACACCCTTCATTGGGTTACAAAAGTCAAACGAATATGGTGGGTATATGAAGTACAGTGTTAAATCAAACAGGTTGGGATTAACAAAAAAAATAGCCATTAAAAAAACTAAATAAACGTTAAAATAAACGTTATCACACACACACACACACACACACACGAAACCCACACTTCAGTCATCTGCTTGGTCGTCGTCCTCTGTCTCAGATACATTTTCGAGTACTTGGAACGATAAAAGAGCTTCACTTGTAAGTCCGTTGTAAAAGGTCATTTGGTCCAAGGGAAGAAATCGTGTAGCCAACTGCACAACGTCCATGTACTTCGCTTTCTTCTACGTCCATTTAAATATTATCGTTTTGAATGTCCCTTAAGATTTGAAACTCGATAAAAATTGGGAGACCAGTAGAAATACTCACTCTAATATGGTTCAAGTGTTCCTTACTATACTCAAAAATGCGATACTTTAAAATTTGGAATCTTGTCTTGTTAGCGCTTGTGATTACTTTTTTGAAACGGCCGTCAAAGTGAGTACTAAAGTTAAAGATCATGTTTTGTTTCACTAAAATAGGAATAAACTGTTTAGCTGCTTGCTTGATATAATCAGCGTATTGTTGAGGATTAAACAAGTAGTCTTTTCTTATTAAAAATTTCTCAATAACCCCGAAGCACCGATCACACGGCATGAAGCTATGCCCCGGCTCAGGAAAGCGATGGACAACTTTTTGGATGGACGTTGTTCGTACAAATAAAGACAAAAACTGCACCATTGTTGAGTTTTTGTTTTGCGCCGCAGCGTTATCCGAGAACAGGTACAAAATCTTGACGTTTTGAGGAAGTATGTTGGTGATGTAATGATATAAAAGTGACATTACCTCATTTGGCGATTTTCGAGCTGTAGTTTCATCGTATAAATAAAAGTGCGCTTTATTTGTCTTTCCAGAATGGATGCAAAAGTTGTATGTCCACAACTGACGTTTGTAGAAAGCTTCATCAACAGGAACTTTCGGTAAGGGGAGATTTTGCTGATAGTCAAAGGTTAAAACTTCAACTTCGTCGTTATTTTTACACAATGCAGTTTTTTCTTTTAGCTCCTTAAAAAACAAGTCGGCGTTAACTACGTGACTCTGCTTCTCTAATTCCAACTCCTTTCTTTCATTTTCGTCGAGGGTCACATCTTTAAGTTTGGTTTGCAAAATGTCACATTTCTTACACGTATCCGTGCGAGGCGCGCCAAAACTATAGTTAAAATTCTGTTTAAAAAATCGAAAATAAAAGTCATAGGGGACTTTAGGTTTATTTTCGGGGTTACTTGCACTTTCTGGTTCATAACGTTCCAAACAAAGTTCGTGCATTTTTTTTACACTTAGATCCGGAGACAAGTAAAAACGACGGGACTTGTTTCTACTATAGTGGGACTCTCTCCTGGGAAAGCTTTTGATATGTGTGGTTACATTTTGCAGTGTATCCTGTGATTTTCGGTTAGGTCTAGTTTTATGTTTTCCCTTGTTACTAGGCAATGCTGCAATATCCCTGCCACGAAAAGTTTGCGCAATATGGTCCACACGCTTCCTTGAAATACTGTGAATCGAAACAAAAGCATGTCTACAAACCCGTTTTGATTGCTGGCCCAACTTTACAAAATACACGTGAGAACAAGTACGCCCTGCTCTTTGATTCGTTTTTTTTGCGAATTCTATGAATAGAAGTTGTCTGAATTAATCCTCCCAAATAGATATTTTGCAAATTTCTGTCACCTATTTTGTTAAACTTTTCTAGGATACTGTTTCTTGTTTCTTCATCCACATTCTGAAAACACTTGTACCTGCAGTTGCAGTTAGTTCCAGTTGATCTCGGCCCCTTCTGTACTCCTTTCCAATTCGTATATATTTTTCCTTCTGCAATAGCTTTTTTCTTTATATTTCTTTTCCAGGCAGCGGGATTGGAACTTTTTCTATTTTTTGTTACACACACTGTGGGCTCCTCCTGGGGACCAACCTGATGTATATCCTGGAGCTCCTCTGTAGGCTCAACCGGCACGTTAGTTTGTTTTTCCAAAGATGTGCTTTTTTTAGTTGAATACTTCTTTTTAAGTGAAGCCTGCACCTCATCACTTTCGTCAGAGCTTATTGGCACAATGGGTCGTTTTGGCAAAGAAACTAGTTTCTTCTTTGTACTTCGTTTTCTACATGACGGTCCGGCCACATCAGGAGCAGAGGTTTCATCTGAACTTGTAGGCTCATATGCTGAGTCACTAGGTGCAAATGGATCTGTCTCGGTTTCACTCATTTTAAAAAAGTTTAACGAACAAAATTGCGGGGAAATTTGTTTGCAACCATGTGGCAGTGACCCGCACTGGCGAGAAACAAAACGAAACTAAACTTAATATCAATACCAGTTACGGTCAAATAATCTGTACCGGGGCGAGACATCGCGGATTGGAAGGTACATCCGAAACCCCAACGAACATGCACGATCGTTTGCTGCAAAAAGGATGCAGCTCCGGAGCTGCACCTTTCTCGCACCAAAAAAATAAGGATGCAAATACAAAAATGCATAAAACTTCTTTATTAAGCATCGGATCTGCATCGTTTTTGCACCAGTCAATCTGCCGTAATTTTGGGCATATAACGTATATTTTAACTCAAGATGGCCGAAAAATTGAGCTGCACCCTTCTTGCAGCAATTGCGAATTGCCTTTGGAAAACACTGGTTTCAACATGCTTTGTTTCACAATGAGCCAAAACAGTTAAATATTCACAATCAGGAGATAGTTTAAATTTTAAGTGGTTATTTTATACTTATCATGCTCACTTTGAACCCTTTCAATCCGTTTGCTAAAACTGCCTAGCGAATGCAACAACGATATATCTATAATTGGGCTTATCTATAGACCTAGAAATCTAAAAAAGTTTAAAATGTTTTTTGTTTTTGTAGTTTTGATTTAGCGTTGACCCATCTCCACAACAATCAGCACCGGAAGGCATTTTCACCCAACTAACCTGCAGATTTTGTCGAACCCCTTCTGTAAAAAGAGTCGGAACCTTTTGCATATCGAATATTGTAAGTTACAATATTCCTAAATTTTGTGTTTAAGGAAAGGAACATTGAAGAATTTTGGGTAGTTCGATGTTCGATTTTAAATTGCTAAAAAGTTCTAAGTCGACTGTGAACCTTAGACATGCAATTTCCGAGGTTCGAAGTTCGAGGCAACATATTTGCTTGGGCCCGTTCATAGTTCTGTTCAAACAAAACATGGGTTCGCACACCTCTAATATATCTATATATTCATTTAAACCAAATTAATTTTAAATTTATTAAAAATTTGACATCTGTTGATTTTTAAATGTGTATAAAAAAACTATTTAAAAGTAAAAAATGAAAAAAATATATTTTCTCCAAAATATACGTTGAAACAAAAAAATAATTTTGTTTTCAAGAAAATTACTTTAAAAAATTTTTTCTAATTATTCATGACTAAATAGAAAAGCGCAGGGTGCGCCCTTCTTCATAAAATTCCCCACGCTTTCCTTTTAAAACTAAAATTGTCTTGAAAACTAGATTCTTTTTTGCTTTTTTTTTTAAGAAATTTGATCAAAACTAGGTTTTAAATCATATGTTTTTTATTGCTTATGTATTGATTGAATTGTAGCATCCATTTTTGAAATTGGCACGGCCTCTGGCAAGTCTGACACCACTGATATTGGCGGCAAAGGAGGCTGCTAAACAACACTAGCACAAAGAGACGAAGCCGTCTGGCTGAAGACTTGTATTATAGAAAAACATTATATGTGAGAGACTATACCCCCTTGCTCCATGCAGTCAGAAGTACATGGTGTGGATAATACCGACATCGTTATTAATTTTATTGTTAAGTAAATTTCTGTACAATAGTTTTAGTTTTAAGCATGACTTAAAACTGTTGTGGTTCTAACTGCTTGGACGATGATGTCATGATACATCCGAATTTGATACTTGGGAAGAAGTTAGTGTCATTTAGTTAGAGGAAACATTTTTATTTTTTATAACTGCACAGGGTAAAGTTAATAGTGTTATATTTTTAATATCATTCTATCAATTAGGCAGGAAAGGTAAATTTAAATTTGCAAGCATTTTAATTACATTAAAATAAGAACTTCACTTGATAATATAAGTTCAATCAGTTTTAATTAGTCTAAGTATTGTGTGTTTTTTTTTGTGTCAGTTATTTTATCAACACTGTAGAGTAGAAATTTTAAAGTATATGTAATAAGATGGATGGTTATTTTGATTTTAAAAATGATATCTATTTATGTAGATGTATGTGTTTTGTATCTATTTTTCCCTTGCAAAACATTCTATCTGCTATCCATAAGATACCTGATACACCTCTTAAGTCATCACTGGAGACATAGACAGGTTTTGTCGTAAATGGGTTTCATCAGTCACTTTGCTTATAGATGAGACAAAAGTAATTCAGGCTAAAATTGGAATCATTATGCATTTTAAATGTGTCAAGTGGCTATCTCAAGTTGCCTTTTTTAGCATATCTTGGGGGTTTTACAAAGGGCATAATAAAAAGTGAGTCATAACAAAATTGTAACATGGGTCAGTGAATTGAAGAAGTGTACCATTCAAATGTTAATTCCAAAATTTAAGAATACTTGCAAATATGTGATCGATTTTCGTACAATAATGCATTGGAAACAGAAAAATTATTTTAAGAAGAAAAATATACTTGTTTTCATTATTTTACCATGTGGTCGGTTTTGGTACACATGGTCTGGTATAAAGCCCAACGATATTTCGCTTCGTACTGGACCATGTGCACCAAATCTGGGCACACTATTTTTTTCACAGAAACGTTATGATTAAGAAAAAGCATTTCATACAAATATAAATATTAATCTCCTTTCATGGCACACATGTTGTAAACACTTTCTCAGCATTTTTCATCGCATGGGCTCTTCCATATTTTGAAGCAAATTGTCGATAGCAAGATTTCTGTTTCCTTTTCTTATATAATTCACTATACCCATTGTTGCAGCTAGAATCGCTATTGTTTTTATTCCCTTCAGGGTCATATAAACTGTCATCGCTATCGAAAAAATCACTTTGTTCTAACATCCCTTGCACTTCTGCATCTTTAAAAGCTTTTTTGCCATTATAAATTTGAATTTTATAAGGGATAGGACTTTATAACGTTTACAAAGGACATAAATTACAGCACATATGATAATGTTAACACTTGCATCAACTTATAACCTACAAATCAAATACCGACCACAGAACATATACGACTATAAAGTTTCACCTGACGCTAAAAAGAGATTACCCAGGACCAGATGTACAAGGTGTCAATGGCTTTTGAATGTGTCTGTGAACCTGACACAGCCACAGTCGAAATACCACATCATAATTTGTGCCCAAGGATTGACACATGGTCTGTGGAGAAATTCGACTGGCCATCAGATTTGGTACCATCGTTAAGAAAGATGTTTTTTAAAATTTGAAAAAAAAAACCACACATTATCAAAGTAAATTATACTTTGTGTTGAAGTGTAGCGATTTCAGTTATTTTCTGAACAAAATATCGTTCGAATGTCCACCACAGCTTTGAACACACAGACACACGATTGCTCCAATTGTTAATCACTTTGTCCAACATTAGTTGCATTATGTCTGCGATAACCTGAAGTATCTTCGCCTTCAAGTGTTCCAAAGTTTGTGGCTTGTCAGCATAGACCTGGGCTTTGGTGTAGCCCCAAAAAGAAAAATCCATGGGTATTGAATCACATTCACAAATCCACATCCTGAGATGATCCGGTCGCCAAACTTCTCACTCAGCAAATCGAGCATAGCATAATCTGCTGTGTGGCACGTAGCACCATCCGGCTGGAACAATATGTTTTCAATATATTCTGGCCACAAATTCGCATAACATGGATCTGTAGTGGTTGCCATTAATGGGTAACGGTTTCTCTCTCATCACCTTGAAAGATATAAGGTCCAATACGCCGCTATGCCATAAATCGCACCACACAGTGAGCTTTTCTGCAGGCAATGGAACATTTGGGGGTTCTGTTCGCTCCAATAACGACAATTTTGGGTAGTGACGAAGTCACCAAGACAAAAATGCGCCTCGTCTGAGAAAATGATTGTTCCACTGAAATCAGGATCAGCTTCCAACTGCTGTATAGCCCAATCAGCGAACTCACGATGCAATCTGTGATCATTTGGCTTCAATTCTTGAGTCAATACAACTTTGTATGGATGCAGTGCCAAATCCTTTCTCAAGATTTGCCAACTTGATGTCTCAGATAGCCACAACCATTGAGACCGTCTTGAAACTGACACATTCGGCTCTTCCTCAATACTGGCCGCTACTGCTGCAATATTGTCCTCACTTCACGCTTTATGTTGTCTTCTTGGGGGCTTCTAATCATGTAGAGTGAAACCCCGCTCAAACTTGGCCACAGTGCAGCATATAGCCTGAATAGAGAAACGATGATGGGTACCAATTCTCTAGTGAACAAACAGCACTCACAACTGGACTGCCATTTCTGATTAAAAAAATTAATGGTTTCTAAACTCTCAGGAATTGTGAGACGCTGCAGGATGAAACTGCAAATTCTACATTAATACTTTCACACCTGGAAGCACACAAAAAATATATATTAGAAACTAGAAATTACAATTTTAAAAAGTATCACTTTTAATAAAGGACCTATTGCATAAACTACCAGTAATATTAAAATATTTAACCATAAATATAATTAGTCTTCAAATTTCGGACTTGGAATTTTGGCTGTTTTAGTAAAAAGAATGGACCACATTGGTGAAGTTGGGAAATTTCTTTTCCGCGGGTTCATAGCTAAAATTTATTACAATTGCTATTATATAGGAGTATATTTTCATCGCCTGTAGAGTTTGAATTAAGCAATTCTTATAATTGAAACGACTCAGACTGAAAACTTTTATGTTTTAACAATCAATTTTTAATTTTTGAATCTAAAATAAGGGATTTTGTTACGAAATATTAAAAATTGAAATTAATAATGCATGACTGGGCAACGTATGTCGATGATTACTGGTTAACATTCCAACATCACGACTAACAATAACCTCTAAAAATTGCATGGCTTTGTGAAGCTTCTTTGGCTTCATACAAGTGAAAGAAAAGAACTTAAAAAACTGTCTAAGATGACAATCGTATCAACAGCAGTTTGCAAATGTGAAAACTACAATTTGCCTCTCGTCATGAATAAAATACTTTACTAACAGGTATTCACAAAGATGGCAATGTAAGTTAAGTATCTTATAATATAGGTAAAAACATTTAACATTTCAACATCCATACAATGAACTTCTCGGGTGAAACAACATAAGTGAATTATTTTTTGATGTTATGTTCAGATATTGTTGGTCCCTTGTCTGTCTTTAAAGTGGCAACTACAAATCTCAAATGACCCTCCTTAAAAGTGCCTTCAAGTCATATTGCCATATTTATTGTAACATCTTTAAAAAAAATTATTTCTCTTTTTGTTATCACATCACTTTTTCATTAAGTCCATATGCCTAGCAGCTATCTCTTGTATCATGAAAAACTAGAGTTCCTAATCAAAAAACATAAGTTTATGTTTTCCCCTCATGTTTTGTTGATATTTTGCATTTTTTCAAGATCTTGCATGTCAAATTGATAGTGAATAAATGCGCTAGCTCTAAGGTACAAGTTAAGCTAATACCTGGAAGTTTTCTAAAATGTAGGGTTCAATTATGTTATCTTGTTGAAAAAGCTGGTTCATGGTGATATTTTCATCCCAAATGATAGTAAAACCCCCATAGATTATCATGTTGGCAAACTCATAGTTAAGAATTTCCATTTTAATATTGTAACAGGTGAATGAAAATACCCATTTCTTTCGGCTATAAGAAATGGCATGGTGCACAATTGAGCTTCTTGCATTGTTAGCCCAGTTTGAAATCACAGCTTTGAAAAAATCGTTATGGCTAATGCAGTCCATTTAAATGTAATAATAATAATAACACAAAGTTATTTAGAACTGCTGTGACAACATACTACTTGGTTCTGCAACGACGTGGCGGCATGTGCTTCGTGTCATATCTTACTTAGTGTTGAAAGGCTGGCTACCATAGCCGTATTACATTATATGTGTATTTTCGCTGCAATTAGTATGCCATACTGACGAGCTCTAATTAGAACGAAACCGGTCTACGGTTTCAATTGTGGTGAGAATACATCTAGCCTTACATACTTTGTTCCTATATTAGGGTAAAAATGGGCCAGGACTGACAATTTATTAAATTGTTAGTTGGTTATATAGAGTCTCTAATATTTTGATACACCCGTGATTCCTGATGGTCATCATCCCCCCCTTAATCATAGAGTCTACGGTCAAGGGTTCAATGGTCTCTTCCCCTGTTGGTAACGCTAGGCAGAGATCATATAATTTTCGAAGGTGTGATTTTGTCAGATTGTATGCGGAGCTTGGCGGCTTATGCTGGGATGGCATGGATGGGCTTCAGGATGTTGATTCTATGCTAGACTTTTTCTATTCCAGAATTTACGACTTGCTTGATCTGTATGTTCCCATGACTGCTCCAAGAGCATGTAATAGGTATCCCCCGTGGTTCTCTAAAGAAATTAAGGCTAGTATCAAATATAAATATTCATTATTGTGTACGTTTAAGAAGTCTGGAAATGTGGAGTTTCTGGATAGATTTAGGGAGCTGAGACAAAAACTTAAGAGAGACATTTATCTTTCTCGAGTAAACTACTTTCGGAGGGTTAAAAGAGAGATTAGGTCTAATCCTAAAAAATTGTGGAACTGCTCTTCTCGGCGCTGTCAAAACTTTTCTATTGGGAATTCTTCTAACCAGCAACAGGCAGTTGACAGTTTTGCTTCTTATTTTGCAGGATGTTCTGGTTCCACCTCCACCTCATCACCTACAGCTGCTGGCATGGCTTCGCGTGACATCACAGTGTTTTTTGTTGATGACTACATATGATGAAATTATTACAGCTGCTAAGAGAATTAAGGCGAAAATGTCCTGTGTACCTGATCTAGTTCCTAGCTTCTTGATGCGTGACTGCTTATATGCTTTCTTGACTCCACTTAAGAAAAATTTTTAATTTATTCTTAGATCTGGAACATATCCCGCGATTTGGAAGCTGTCACGAGTTCTCCCCGTCTTCAAGGCGGGGGATAGTGGTGATCCATCAAACTATCGACCGATAGCCATACTATGTGTCTTCTGTAAGATTTTGGAGGCCTGCCTTTTTCGGCGAATACTGTTTCACATCAAAAACAGGCTCTATTTCTCAGCATGGTTTCATTCCAGGGAGATCGAGTGTAACGAATTTAGTTGATGTTACACAGTTCATTGCGTCCGCTCTCGACCGCTCCTCACAGGTTGATGTTGTGTATACTGATCTATCTAAGGCCTTCGATTGTCTAAATCATTCTGTTCTAATTGACAGGATGAGGGCTATCGGATTCTCCAAGGGCTTGCTTGGCTTGTTCAGATCTTACCTGGATGGAAGGAGGCAATTTGTTGAGGTTGGCGGCTTCAAGTCTAATACCTATCACATAGCTTCGGGAGTGCCGCAGGGTTCCATACTCGGCCCAGTATTACTGTTTAATATATTTATCGACCCAGTTAAACATGTTTTACATGTTCCTTTTTTTAATGTATGTAGACGATATTAAGATTTTCGCAAATATTTCGAGTGTTGATGACTGTTTGCGGCTCCAGAACTGTCTTCAGATCCTTGATGAATGGTGCTCTCGGAGTGGTCTTTCTATGAATGTTTTCAAGTGTTGTGTGATGTCCTTTACTCGAAATAAGCACGCAATTACTTTCGGGTACAATATAAGAGGGCTTCCACTTGATCGCCCCGGGACAGTTAGGGACCTTGGAATTGTTTTTGATGGTACTCTATCTTTTAAACCACACTACGAGCAGACTGTCAGTTCTGCTTACAAAACTCTTGGGTTTCTGATAAGAAACAGCAAAAATTTCTCACAGACTGACACTCTACTCCTGCTCTTTCGTTGTTTGGTTAGGTCCCGACTTGAATATGGCTCAGTTGTGTGGGCTCCTACTTATGAGATACATGTGTCAAGTCTAGAATCAGTGCAAAGGAAATTTCTCAAATTTCTTAGCTTTCGTGAGGATGGTCGATATCCTTTTATTGGTTTTCCCCAGGAAGGTTTACTTCCTCGCTTTGGTCTGCAGAGTCTGTCGATGCGCAGGCAGTGCAGTTTCGTTACATTTTTATACAAACTGGTTAATTCTGTGTTTGATTGCCCTAATCTGCTTCAGCAACTTAATTTCAATGTGCCTCGTATTGCAGCACTTTTTCCAGGCACATTCTATCTCCCGACTGCTCGTACGTGATTGCTGCGATCGTCTCCAATTTACCAGATGTGCAATGATTACTCTGTACTGCACGACAGCCTAGATATCTTCTTATGTAGTATATCAGAGATAAAGATGTTTTTCAAAGCGATCTAATGTGTGACTCTCTTTTGTGTAGTTTGTTTGATTATTGTTTGTTATTATGTTTTGTGTATCAGCACATCCTTAGTTTGGCTTTAAGCTGTTGGATGGTTTATGAATATATAAATAAATAAAATATTTAACACTGTGTTATTTAGAGCTGCCGTGACAACATACAACTTGGTTCCGCAACGAGGTGGCGGCACTAGATTCATGTCGTATATCTCACTTAGTGTTGGAAGGCTGGTTACCATAGCCGTATTACATTATAGGTGTATTTTTGCTGCAATTAGTATGCCGTACTGACGAGCTCTAATTAGAGTGAAACCGGTCTACGGTTCTAATTGTGGCGAGAATGCATCTAGCCTTACATACTTTGTCCCTATATTAGGGTAGAAATGGGCCAGGGCTGACAATTTACTAAATTGTTAGTTGGTTGTATACAGTCTCTAATATTTAACACTTTGTGTTATTTGAAGCTGCCGTGACAACATACTACTTGGTTCCGCAGCGAGGTGGTGGCACGTGCTTCCTGTCTTATATATCACTTAGTGTTCTATGTCAATCGCTAATGAAACTGGAGAATCTAGCTAAACATAAATAGAACTATGTATCCCAATAGTTAATTGACTTTTAAAACTGTAAATCACCCAGAACAAAGTTTATCAACAATGTATCACATTTCAAATGCCGAATTTAAATATAATGGTAGGTAAGAGCTCATCTGATTTCTCAAAACAACTCATTCCGCCTCACTTGTATACATTATATGAATTGATCCTTCCTTTCTTTTGTGTAATTAACAATATATGTTTTGTAATTATAACTTGCCTGATATAATCGGTGATACTAATTTCTAGTATATAATGTATTAAAAAATTGAATTAAAAGCATTATTTGATAGTTAATTTATAGTAAGGTGTGATATTTGCTTGTGATTTTTTAATGCAAGTGTAGCTTTACCTCTTGGTATCACCCTAAAAACCCATCATCTTTTTTTCTTTTCGTCACTAACTAGCTGCTGGCCAGAAGGTTTTAGGAATTTGACGCCATTTTTGAAACTTCCTTAAGAAATATTTTATATTGCATATTTTATCCTGCATTTGACTTTGAATGAAGAAATAAATATTTTAATGTTTTTGTTCATATTCTTTTTGATAGAAGTACATTTTTGTAGGAATGTTAGTATTAAACTAGTTTTTTTGTAATAACCTTACAGTGTTCTTCAAAATATGACAACTGTGGGAACTATAAGAATTAAGATGTTACTTCCTCAACTTTTTATAAAGTTTACAAATTTTTAAATCTTCCATAAATTAATATTAAGGAAATCCACTAGTTTTGAAATTTGATATTTGTAATTTTAAAACTAAACCCAGTATTTTTACGGATGTATCATGAAATCGAATGTATTAGAAACACATGAACTTTTAGTATTTTCAAGATAACTCCATACCTTGTCAGTAAAATAAGTTGCTTAAAAATTTAATTTTAGAATCGAATCAATTTGACATGTGCCAGATAAATGAAGACTATTCTTTAGGCAATAGAGAGTTTTTGCACACTATAAAAAGTAGTGTGTAATATTCTTCATGTGGGTTCAATAACAACAATGGCTACTCCTAGAACTCACTTTATTACTGATCTAAAATGCTTACAAAGTTAACAAAACATGCTTTCTCTACAACTTGTAAAACGTAACCTAAAGGTTATTCTGTCTCGCCTTACAATATGACATTGACAGCTACAGTCGCAAATTACGAGTGATATTCAGGATGCCATATCTACGAGGTGCATTCAAGATACTACTAAGATGTTAAACTCTGGAATAATCAGCAACCAGCAATTATATCATTTAAATCATATTACGATTGGTGTAGTTGACAAAAATGTTCAAGACATTAGCATGTTACATACATAATAATAATATATTATTATTATCATTATTATAATGAATTATGAATGAGCTCCGTAATAAAATTTAATTTAGAATACACTAACAACAAAGGTGGGCTCCTTTCAGTTGTGTTATGGACATCGCAATTATTGATTTAGCAGTCTTAAAAGAGAGAACACTCAAGAAGTTAATTATTTTCTTGAAATTGAATTCTGTGTTTTGTTTATATTAGAAATTTTACATGACAGAAGTCATATTCAATCATTTATTCCGAATTTTTTATTAATCGCCTTTATTAAATACAATAAAAAACAAGAAATTACTAGAGATGAATTAAAATGCACAACTCATCTAAGCTATAAGCTAAGGTGGAACCCCATGGCGAAGTCTAGCACTTGGCTAATTTACTCAACCGTAAGGTTCCCTCATGCAATAGTGCAACGTGAGCAGGTATATGGTCCACTACAATACAATACCACCAACCACACTCCTATCGCAGGCAGTAGCCTTTACAAATTAAGAATGTATTATTAGTACTACTAATATTGTCCACATTTTCGCATTATCTATACCACTAATATTGCTGGGAGAGCAAATACCTCTTAAATGTGTTCTTGAATGCACTGTCGGTGAGACTCAAATATGCACGAGGTAACCAATTATAAAGTTCAACAGCATTATAAATAAAATTCCTTTTGAACATAGCTGTCTGATGACGCGGAATCGTTAACCGATATGGGTACCGAATATTAACGTCATGAGCCCCACCTCTGGAGGAGAATTTTTCCTTCAGAGAAGATGGTGATGAGCTACCATTAATCACGGCCAAAACAAATTTTCCAAGATGTAGTTTTCTTCTATCAGTCATTCTTAACCAACCCAACTCCATATAAGTATGTGACACATGATCTCTACCACGCAATCCAAATATAAATCTCGAACACGAATTCTGAACTATCTTATGCGATTCCTATCCCACACGTCAATGCAATGTCCGTAAACCAGATCACAATAATTAAAACTAGACAGCACAAGTGCCTCACAGAGGTTTTAACGTAATTGTGTGTTTAATATATGCCTGTTACTGTACAATAATTTTAATGAAATAAAGCTCCTCTGAAGCATCCTTTTTACATGCTGCCTAAACCTAAGGTCCGTATCGAGAGTAATACCAAGGTCACGGCGGACCGTACAAAATCAAGACTGGTACCATCAATCATAATATTCAACATGTTCGTAGAGATGCTCACATCACTCTTGCTACCAAATATCATCACTTTCAATTTAAGAGGATTAAGTTTCAAGCCATGCCCCTCCGAAAAGTCTCTCAACCGCAGCAGCTCGGAGTAATGACGCGTGAAGAGAATCTATGCTATCAAAATCAAACTGTAGCTGTGTATCGTCAGCAAAGGCTTGAACTCAATAGTACTCAAGAGACCGCAGTATGCTAGATGTATACACCAAAAAAAGTAGAGGCCACAAAACGGAACCCTGTGGTACACCCGAAAGAATGGTCGCCCCATCAGACCATCTGCCATTAGAAAACATCAACTGCGAGCGGTTATCAAAATAAGACTCGATCAGTCTATGAGAATCATTAGAGAAGCCATAATATCTTAACTTAGACAACAGGAGCCCGTGGTTTATAGTATCGAACGCCTTTTGAGTAGTCAAGCAGCACAAGAAGAGAACACTTACCCTTATCAACTGCAGACATTATACTCTCAACAATGTTGATGAGTGCCACAGATGTATTAAAGCCACACTGTGTGTGAGGCAGTATATTGTTATCATTAACGTAGCTGTATAATTGCTTATACAGAACCTTTTCAAAGATCTTAGAGAGCACGGGCAGTATACTGACAATGCGAAGATCAGAAAAGTCACTCGGCATTGAATTCTTTGCTAGCGGTATACCTATTGAAGTCTTCCAGGAGGATGGGAAATGACTAGTTTCAATACAGCAAGCAGTTGATAATGTGAGTAACATAGATGTCAATAAATGGACTACAGTACCTTATCATCGCCGCAGATATCTTGTCAATTCCATAAGCATTAGATTTAATGCTATTAAGAGCTTTATTAACTTCATTAACGGTTGCCAGAACAAAATTGAACCTGCTGTCAGTATTGTGAACATGGCTACCGTATTAATTAGCAAGTTCGCTACAGTCCGTTGTGTTTTGTATATATGTGCTAAAGTACCGTCAGATTTCACCCGGATCCGACAGATGCTCAGGCAAAGCAACCCTCGGTTTTGCTGACACGCTCATGTCACTCAGATCACGCCAGGGCTGGCGAAAATCTCCCCGGACACACAAAGAATCAAGATAGTCGCGTTTACTGTGTCTGACCAGCGCCAGCACAGTGTTTCTCAACCTTTTATATTTCTCCCAATCGTAACCATTCCCAGATCTCTTAAATTCATGGAGCGCTGTATCTCTTTCTTTACTTGTTAATTTTTATTTGTAAAGCTTAAAAACTGTTATCAGCACTGATAGATACAATTTGGTGAACCAAATTCACCTCAAGACATTTTTAAGTTAGCCTTCGACTGTTGATCATAATATTTGCTCTGCAGATCATTGTAATCCCTGGCAGGTTCTAGCACTTTTCTCCATGAATCTTACTCCAGTGCTTATCTTTTCCAGTTTCTGATATCTAGCACACTGAGACCTTTCTTCCTTCCACTGTCCAAGTATCTATATAGGTCTATAACCTCCCTCTACTTCTAGGTCCAACAGGTTGTCTATGGAATATTTTTCTCGCAGTATCATCAGGATTCAACCTCAACACATGAATGACCACTAATCTTAGGTGGTTTCACGCACCACCACCCACCCTCTTGTCTTTTGGGCCTAATGATACAGTTCCCGAGTAGCAATAAACCGAACAATGTTTTGCTCTATTAAAGTTGTTTATTTTTTAAATGGAAACACTATTATTCAAAAAACGCTACTTCTGGTGAAGAATTACAAAATTTACTGCCCTGTGTATTATTTAAAGAATTAATTAATCACACTTAGCTTGGCTACTCAGTCGGGGCACAAATGTAATATAAATTAACTCAGGGTGTGGGCTTTAGCACTTGCATTTGGTGGGTTTTAAAATGTACAAATAAAAGTCAGGAGTAAAAATAATCGGTTTATTAAAAGATTATTGAAGTTATATAATGCCAATCGCTTTAATTAAGCAAATTTAAATAAAGGAAAAAAGAAACATAAATTAACTAACTACTTGAAGTTGTCTGAATTTATATACAAAATGCAGAGTGATTAACTGCGATAAATTGGCATATAAAAGTGTTGAAATGAATTGTGGAGCATACACTACGTTAAAAAAAAATGCAGATAAATAATGTACTTAGCTTGTGACTCAGACTGCTGCCCTTGGAGTGATGACGGTATTCGTCCAGTCTAGGATCCTGGAGGTGCCTTATTGTATAGATGCATTTTCCTGGGGAAACGGCTTCGTGACTTGCCACATATGGTTGATCTTAGGGATCACCGGAGTTTCTTCAGGATGATGTGATCTCCAAATAGTGGGTCTAGACGAATGGTGATAGACCAGTGGATTGCTGACTAGCTGGTCCCTGGTCAGCAAGTTCGTGATTAGCGGGGTACCATTTAGCGGGGTGCTATAAAATTTCAGGTGGATTAGTGTTGGTTTAAGGCTTTATGGTCTACATGAGGCGGATGGTAGCAGGTTGCGTTTAAGTACAAAACTTATCTGTGTTAATAATCAAAATAAAATAACGTAAATGAAATAAAATTTGAAATGATCTCCTTGAAAGTACAATTAGTACGGCACAATAACAAGCAATTATTGAATTTACGCTACCGCAAGCCACCATTCAACAGTATGTAATTTATGAGAAAGAGAGCAGTTATTGAAAGTGAATTCAGTACGGTACATACTAGCAATCAATCACATATTAATCCCAATTAAAGAAACTTACAAGCAACTAGAATATAAGCGGATATTTAAGTATAAAACTTACACATTTAGGCATGTTGTTTGTCCCAATTAAAACTAACTGTATGATAGCATGTCTCAGGTTGACTTAATAAAAGAGAAGAGAGCGTGTCACATATTCCAATCGTTTATAAAGACCTTTTTATCTTGACATGTCATCGAGTTGTCACGTTGCAGGCGTATTCCATTGAGTTGTAATGCGGTAGAGCAACCGACCTCCGATTGTGACGTCACTAGAGGAACTCAGACTCTGACATCACTACTGGAACCGATTCAGAAGCTTTATTGCAGGGAAAGAAAAGGCATTGACGTGTGTAACATGTCACATATATGTTAAATACATGCGACATGTTACAGTTGGTTTTTCTAGTAGAAAAGATTATATGGGAGTACCTGCACAAATGCTGATGTTTGGAAATAGTTCAAAAAAGTAAGAAATCCTCTTAAATTAAAACTAGAGAACAGCTTGTGTAGGGTTCAACCCTGGTACTTCCTTAACAACCTCCTGCTGAATATCAATAAGTGTGTAATATCATATATTCTCAACCGTCGTGTGATTGACTTCTCATACTGCATAGATGACAACTTCTTCAGAGACCTGCAACTTTCAATGATTTAGGTGTTGTTTTTGACTTGAAACTTTTGTTCGTGGAAAACTATGAGTGTGCTACTTCTAGGGCCTCCATGATATTCGGATTCCTTATACGCAACTCCAGTTCCTTTCACAAAGTGGACCCTTTGAATTTGTTATTCAGTACCTATGTACGACCGCATTTGGAGTATGCTTATGTGGTCTCCTCTGTATGACTTCCATTTAAAGCCGATAAGGTGTATCCCGCCACGGGCACACCAGAAACCAGCTTACTGTTGAGGTTTTCATTTGAATCTCTGCAGACCAGGCGAATTTATTCTGCTCTCTCGTTTATATTTACATTATTAGCACAGCGTGTATATATAAAAATAAAAAATATATATTAGTAACTATTTTTAACTAAGTAAAATCAGTTATCAGTGGTTAAAAAAACATTTTACAAGTTTTTAGACAACCATTTAACACGCTAATATTTCAATAAGCTGCTGCTTCTCAGTAAGTTTACAGCCCTTTCTGCTGGTTCCAGTAGCATCTCAATTTATTTTTCAAGTGTTTTTGGACCCATTCGTCAACTATTCTGGGTATGATAGAAGATTTGCCCACTCGAAATTTAAACAGGGTTCACAAACCGATAACCTATCCAGGAACTGTCCACGTCAGACATTGCTTAACTCTAATTAAGTAAAAGACTGAAGCTGGACACTGTGACTGGAAAATGAAACAAAAAGCAGAATCACCACAAAAATAATAACAGAGTAATGCACTATATACGTATTTCGACAACGAAGCTAAAAGCAGAATCACCACAAAAATAATAACAGAGTAATGCACTATATACGTATTTCGACAACGAAGCTAAAACTAGCGACAGCTACTAATGAAGACAACTTCGTTGTCAAAATACGTATCTAGCACATAACTTTCTGTTATTATTTTGTGGTTTTTGGGGTGATTCTGCTTTTTGTTCCAATTAAGTAACGTAGGCACTTATTTTATTTTGTCGTTATTGAATCAGAATAGCTGAGAAGTTGCTGAGTATAGTATTTTCATGATAAGAGTGTGTTCATTCTGTGGCCAAAGGTGTTCACCATAGCCACTTCAACCCAAATACACACATACACAAGTAGAATGACATCATGACAGGAAGCAGTGCTTAGCATTGCCAAATCGTAAATATTTCCGAGTATGCCTGTCTTTGAAAGCGAACCTTTTTAGTAATTCATTTCAGATTTTAGTAAATTTGTATTGATTTGACTTCCATGTATCATCCTTTGCAGACAATTTGACATTTTTGATCATATTTTAAGGAAGAAAGACAAATGGTTTACCTTTATCACAGAGTTTTATTGAAATCGCAGTCTTAAGATTAGGTTAAAAAGTAATTAAACTAGAACATACAAAGTCTATATATTTTTTAGTACTCGGTATTTCAATTATTGAAATGGAATTAGAGCGAGAGAATGGAACACAGCTAAATTTATACATCTACAACTTTCTTGATTCTTTGCTGTTTTTTTCGAGGAACTTGATGTACTACAGCCTTGTTACACTGCAGTATTGTTAACAGTTGTAAGACTTAAGTGTCTTTAATGCAGCTGCAACCCTCTGCAGGTAATAAAACTATTTGTAATTAACTATTTGACAACATAACAGATTTGACATACAAGTAAAATGTCAATTTATAAATAAGGTTCCAAAACTTTGGATACAATTAATGATAAATTAATGCTACTTACATCACCTTCACCAGCAAAGGGTAGAAAATGCTCTCCTTGCCACGTTCACTTTCAGAATAGGTACAATTTCTTGAGAATGACTGGATGTGAGATTATATATATATATATATATATATATATATATATATATATATATATATATATATATCAGAAATAAACTAACAATTATAAAATCATCTCAAATGTGGGCACATCAACTTGTTTACGTTTAAGAATTATGCGATTTTGCAATATCGTGAAGGAAAGATTTAAAGATTTGTATGTTGCCTACGTTTAATTCCTTTAATTACTAAAAACGATGTCATTCCATTCTTATCGTAAAAATACAATAGGAAATGTAGCAAACAGTTAACAATGTAACCATAACTATTTTTGTATGTATATAAAATGAAAAAAGAGTTTCTATAATTTAATGAATATCAAAGATTCATGTGATTTTAAGACATTCGTTATCATGGGTGATATGATTAATGTAGGGACGTAAGCATTTAATAGAGCTATGTATAAATGACAGGAGAAGTGTGCCTAATTTCACAATAATATGCTGCGTATTTAAAACATTGTTAATCGATATATTCTTGTTACTGGATGATGTAATATTGCTGTAGGGGTAGTTCTTAATATGTGAAAACAATAAGAAATACTAAGAAATTGTTATTTTAATTTATATTTTTCTGGCAGCTTTTTCAGCAAGAAAAGAACTTATATTATACCAATCAAAAAGTAAGCATGTTATTATTTACATTATACTGTGGTGCTTTTAAGTTTTATTTTGCATATTAACAGGACAATATCTGAGTGAGTATATGCTGTATGTATGAAACCTTTCTCTATTAAGTGGGATAACAAGTGTTTATATCACCAAGCATGTGAAAAAATTAAATTTCTAATAGAATTGTCCTAGATGTACATAATGTTAATCTACGGAAATTTCAATTGTAATAGGTGCAAAAAACATTTCAACATAATATATAAAGTATCAAATGCATGGGAGATCTTGTTCTTAGAGACGCAAAAAAACAGGTCAATTTCAATTTTATACTCATTGTTATTTGACAAACTATGTGTATAAAAAATAGCAAAAACGTTAAGTAAAACCGCAGGAAATAGTTTATTAGACTCATACAATGTTTTAATCTCACAACTTTTCTTATTGGACACTAGGTATAAATTTTTTATCTAGTGCTCGTTGAGAATGGTCGTAAGATCGAAACACTATGTGTGAGCTTAATAAACTCATGTGAAGTTTGATCAGATGTTTTGGTTATTTTTTATTTAAACAAGATGGTTCACCAATATGTATACATTTTCTTCTCGCAGTATTTTTAGCATTTTCTTCTTCCAATATTGCTCGTTGTGCTATTGCCCTGATATTTCTCAAATGATTGAGAATACTGAATCGTTTCCTAAAACTTGGCTCCAACAGACAGTAAGCCAGGCTTTTAATGAAATGTATTATTTTCTTGTCTGGGTTTTGACGATGGCACAAGTAAAGTCATCTCTTGGTTCTCGTATTGGACAAGTGCAGAGCACACTTACAAGTTCAGAAGGCCAAGACCACTTTGTGTCTCGTTACAATAGCAGAGGACTTGTTATAGGGATATGTTTCAGTGCTGTGGTGCATATACGATATAACTGTGCTTACTCTATTCTTTTTGCGACCAGAGACTAGCGTTACCGGAATATTGTTCGCAAATCCATAGCGAGCTGACTACTGATCTGCATTTATTAGTTTTGAACTCTTGTGGTATAATCGTTTTATTTTTGTTCATAGTGCTGACAAATATTCACGATCTTTTTAATTCTTCTACCAGCTCCAGGGATGAAAACCAGTTAGTCTGCAGTGACATTCTAGTTTGATCTTTCAATGGGTTTGCACAAGCAGAGCACTGACTGAGTTGGTCTCGAAAGTTTTGCTTCTGCAGAAATAGTCCAATGCCTCATCAATGCCTTTCCAGTGTAAATAACTTTTTTTTTTACAACAACACACCACGAGGGCTTACAGCCTAAATACTATCGTACGGTGGGTGTCGACAAGGAGGAAAGAGGCAACTTGTTAATTCTGGACTTGAAGGTTTGAAAGTTCGGAGGAGAAGGAAAAACATGTGCCGGCAAGGAATTCCACAACATGGAAGTCCTCGGGATAAAAGAGCGGGCATAACAAGATGTTCTATGTCTGGTGACCTGAACAGTAAAAGGGTGCATTCGCTCTGTTCCCCTGGTAGATCTGTTGTGACCAGCAGTTGGAGGAACTATGGAAGAAAGCTCCTCTGAGCAGTGCCCGTGCAGATATCTATAAAAGAGAGAGAGGTCACCATCGGTGGGCAAGGGATGGTAGCCTTTGGGTGAGGGTAGGGTCACCGATGAGACGCATAGCTCTCTTCTGAATGGAGTCCATGATAGCGAGTGTAGAAGCGGCAGCGGCACCCCAGATGTGGGAGCAGTATTCGAGGTTTGGTCTTATTTGTGAAGTATATAAGGTATAGAGATTAGCTGGTGAAAAGTCTTTGCGAGCCCGGAAGAGGAAACCTAATTTTTTAGCAATCGCTTCTGCAATTGATGTGACATGTTGGTGCCAATTGAGATTTCGATCCACAGAAATACCAACAAGTGAAAAGGACTCATTACTTTGAATAACTTGGTTGTTTATTGTGATGGGTCTAGGACTGGTGTGTCTCTTATGAGAAAGAAAGCAAGACTGTGATTTGGTAGGGTTGAATTCTACAAGATTTCTACTTCCCCAGTCTAATATTTTTTGGAGATCCACGGAGACAGAACCCTCCATGAGGCTGCGATCATCATCTATTTGAGCTAACGAGATAGGCTTAGAATATTGTATATTTGAGTGGAGGGTGCTGTCGTCCGCATAACTGAACTGGGTTGGATGTGCTAGAGAGGAGGTCATTGATGTGGAGAAGAAACAAAGTAGCGGCTAAAGCTGAACCTTGAGGAACTCCTGCATTAATTGGATACAGTTTAGAGGAATGGCCATCCACGACAACAGAAATGCTCCGGGTGGAGAGGAATTTTGCTGTCCACGTACGGAGTTTTGGTGGTAGGCCATAGGCTGGTAGTTTATTAAGCTGCGCTGCGTGCCAGACCTTGTCGAATGCTTTGGATATGTCTAGAGCGACAATCTGGGATTCACCGTGTAGTTTCATAGACTTGTTCCAAGAATGGGCGACAAAGGAAAGGAGGTCAGCCGTTGATCTGCGCTGACGGAATCCATACTGCCTGTTGTGGATTAGAAATTTTAGTAATTCGGTGTTTATATACTTTTCCATCACTTTAGAGACGACTGAAAGGAGAGAAATAGGCCTGTAGTTGCTAGGAAGCGCTTTGGATCCTTTCTTGGGGACGGGTTATACTCGAGCAGTTTTCCAGTTACTAGGGAATATGCCTCTATTGTAAGATGTGTGAAACAGACGAGTCAGGACAGGATCAAGTTCTGGTGCGAATTTTTTGAGAACAATTGCTGCGATCTCGTCAAGGCCAGAGGTTTTCCTGGTATTAAGAAAAGAGAGCATCTTTGAGCTGTGTGCTGGGATGCGAGGAAAGTAAGTAGGTTGCTGAACCATATTGGCTAAAGAATTGCTGACTGCAAAGGCCTCCGCTGCTCTTCCTTGTGGATCGGTTTTTGAAGATCCTAGCCATTCCTTATTATGGACATTGAAGTCACCAAGAATAGTGACCTCGGAGGAAGGATATACAGAAATCAGATGGTCGGTTTTTTCAGAAAGGTAGTCAAAGAACTGGACAAAGTTGTTGTCAGAAAGTGACCGGTAAATGCAACACATGAATTTAGTTGCAGCCCTGAGAGAGAGTTTTATCCATAGTATGTCTTTTAAAGAAACAGATCTGAACTGCACCAGTGAACCATACGCTGAATCTTGATGCAATATTTGCAGGTTTGCAACCCGTACCTTCCTTTTAAAGGCAGTGAAGATTTCATACAAAGTCACATTTTGAGAAAGGCTGTAAATCTCTTGTGAGTTATGTATAAGGGAGGCAAATATTTTGAAGACTGTGGCAGTTTGTTTTGTTCTCATGAGTTATGAAATCGTAAGCAGTTTATCAATATTTTGAAACCTATCATGGCATAGTTGCTCCAAACATAGGCATTTCTGTCAAATTCTTGGTTTCTGATGACTTCAAGGTGTGGAGATTGCCTGCTGTCATGTTATCATTATATGTATGGTGTATACATTACTTCCTCTATGAATATACTTATAATAAATCGGCGAGCATTAAGCATTAATCCAGCAACCTGGAAAACCTGGAAAAATCAGGGAATGTGAAATACCCCCTAAAATGGCAGGGAAATATCAGGGAAATTTGTGATTTTACTCAAATGTCATTGAAATCATTCAGTAGAGCTGGAAATTATATATTTGTCAAATTTCATCACTAGCAGATGCATTTTTATTTTTATTTCATATATATTATATGAATTTTCTCATGTAAATAGTTTTCTCATACCTAGGAAAATATATCTGATAACTTTGTGGCTTACCTTTGGTACCAATAATTAAATCCGCCAATGAACACAGGGTATGCCACACCAGCACCGATATAAAAAGAGTCTCCTACTATCTCAAACCTGTCTCATCTCACTTGTACTGTTCTTCCTTGAATGCATAAAATGCAAAAGCGTTTTATGTATTGGCGGGTAGAGCTCTGCTGTGAATGTGTTTATTCTATTGTAACCTTTATGATCATGTTGAAAGTTGCAAAATATTTGGCATTGGTATATGGCGCATGTAAACAGTATCTTTGTTTCATTTTTTCAGCCAATTTACATAAATAAAATTTCGCTTTTAGAGAGGTAATGATTTTCGAATTTTCCAAAAAAAAATAATTGACGCGAATCTGAGCTTTTGGAACCCTTTTCCCAGGCGTATTCAAATTTATATATACAAACAACATTGTTTGCAAAGTTACTACGCCACCTAGACACTTCTGGTTTATTCTATCTCATTTGAAAAATCTTTCCGGGGGCTAAGTTTGTCAGCCAGTCATGAAAGTCAAGTTTTTCCATGAAAAAATTGCAAATTTTCATCTCGAACATGCTATATGGTATAAATTTAATGAAGCTAACCATAATTATGTTCTTTATTATGTACATTTTTTGTTCGCAATTTTTATTTATTTTGTTTATAAAGTATTCAGGTATGTGTATTTTTTATTTCGAGTATTACGAAAAATATACTCAAGGGGCTTGGAGAAGTCAGGGAATTTGATATTTGATTTCTGCTGGGTACCGTGATTAATCGTTGTGTTAGTGATAGTAAGTACAACACCAGCTGAGTAAACTAGTTTATTTGTATAAAGATGCCATCTATAGTTGGGTAATGCAAGTTGATATTGAGGTAAGATAGTGTGATGTGTCCCAAAGTACACAGATCTCCATATTGTTTGGAAAGCTTGATTTTTATTTTGATTCTACTTTTAGCAGATGATGGTAATGCCAGTAACGCCAAAGGGCACACTTTTTGTATAACTAACCTGTACGTAATATCAAAATTAAATAGGTAATTTAAAATGGGAGCCAGAGGGTAACTTTCATTTTTCGGCATTGGAGTTTCATGTTTGTTTTATGTATTTCTAAGGCTGTACTGTTACTTAAAACATTATTTTTTCAGGTGTTTGGTTGTAAAGATGAACTTGTAGTCTTTGCTTAATATTTGCTATCATAAATTTATATTTTTGTCTTTTAATGTTTTTTAAATTATTGTGTTTATTGTCTTTAAAACTTGTGCCATATTTTTATATTATAGTATTGTGTTTTAGTAAGATAAATAATTGTTTTGTCAAAATTTGTTATAGAATTTATATGTGAAAAATCAAACAAAATGTAACACCAATGTAGATGTTATTTGTCGCATTTTTATAGACAAACTAGTAATTAGTTTTTTAATTGCTTTTTTTATACTCCTTAAACCATTTTTATATTCAGCTTATGTAAATATCGTGTCCATCGGGAAATTTTTAGGACATTGGTATATCGACTTAATGTGATTTTTTAATTTTTATTTGTTTTATAATTTTTAATCTTCATATATAATTTTCCCCAAATTTTAGAATCAAATCTGAACCGTTATTTTCGGTATTAATATAGTTTATAGAAATCTTTTTTATTTTTATTAAAGAACTACACCTAGGGCATCTATGTATTGTATGCTTTATTTTTGTGCTTTATAGCTTTGTTGACTGTATCTTTTCTTGTAGTTTAGTAGTTCCTATCTATTTTTAACTTTCTTCTATTTTATTCCTTCTTTTGTGATTTTAAGCACTGACTTGACTGAATATATTTAGTAAGATATTTTGAATACAAAAAAAATCAATTTTAAAAACAATAATTCACAAATTTGACAGTTTAAAGTACTCTCCTTTTCCTTGGCTCGAAGCTCAAATTTTCCATAACTAAAATCAACAAAATTTGTGGTAGAAAAGCTTTGTTCTTCATAAGGTTAAACACTAATATAAAATAAACTTTATTTTTGCAGTTGCAGCATTCAATAAGATGAATTATTTTCTTCGCAATTTTTTTTAAATCTTTCTAAAGATAATTTATAACAACCACAAGAATCCCGACAAGAGAGTAACGACTCATTTCAAAGACTTTTCTATCATATTTCACTATCTGCATAAACATTGCCATGTAACAAACTAAATCATTTTCCACAGACGAAATAAAATAACAGGTGAAAAACTATTATCTCTATTTCTTTTAACTAACATGCATGTATTCTTACTCTGACATACTTTCATGAAAATACTCCACTCCAAATAATCGGGCATATTATTCAAAATATAACTTCGAAAATAAAAAATAATTTAATCCATAAAATGCAGACAGCTTTTCCAGTGAAATATAAATTTTGTGATCACAACTGTCGAAAACTTTTTAAAAAGAGGTCCGCTCAAGTAGAATATTGTAAAGAGTTCTCTGGTGCTGACCTCTGTAATATGTTAAGAGATTCTGCCAAGTTAAACTCGACGGTTGTGATCACAAAATTTATATTTCATTGAAAAAGCTTTCTGCATTTTATAGATTAAATTATTTTTTATTTTCGAAGTTATATTTTGAATAATATGCCCGATTATTTGGAGTGGAGTATTTTCATGAAAGTATGTCAGAGTAAGAATACATGCATGTTAGTTAAAAGAAATAGAGATAATAGTTTTTCACCTGTTATTTTATTTTTTATCGTATTGTTACGTTCTACCGGTTTCTGGATTTGTTGATTAAAAAAACACAGCTTTCCAAACTACTAATTTATTATTACCAACTATTTTCCAACACCAGTCTCAACTAAAATATTTATCTTCTCTATTATTAAATGTCCATAGAACTATATTCCACTATCGCCTTCTATGATCGCTTCTTATACACCAACACTTACTGTTGACTCGCTTAATACTCTATGATCACTTTTCTACACCACCTTATTCAATACTAAACTAACTTACTCTGCGCATCGCTCGTCTATTTATACTGTCTATAGAGATTCTAGACCTTTTACATATTCTACACCTGTCGCTTCTGGTCTATTCTAGAAACGTCATTCCAGAGTGTTCGCTGTGACAGTATCTTAGAATATTCACAACAGAAAAAGCTTTTAAATTATTAATGTAGAGTATTACTTTTCATAAATTGTTATTCTAAATTTTCTCTTTTGAGCCATTTAATAATACTGTTTTGACTAAATGAAACAAATTTTAAGGCCAACTTTACTCTAATAACTGAATAATTTTTTACAATGACGGCCTTAATTGTAAAATATAAAGGTTGTAGCCTATTTAAACCAAATTCAAGATATCTCACTAAAAACTAAGTAATGTTAAAAAAGTACATACATAATTTTATTTTATCAGTGTTTTTAGAGTTGTCCATTGTTTTTCATTTAGCTTTACATTTTATGATATACTTTTGTTTTTAAAAAATATACTATTTTGTTAATTGTAATAAATTTAGGAAAGAAATATATATTAATAAATGAAAATGAATATTGCTTTACTAGAAGAGTTAGTCATCTTTAGGATTTCAAACAATAATAATTTTTACTATAAAGTTGAATATGACTGAATTTTCTTGTAAAGATGTATATAATTGCCTGTCAAAAATGTCTCCGGAGAGAATGTAAAGTATGAATGATAATTTAACTAGTTATAGTATTTTTGCACTAGTATTTATGAAAGATAAAAATTTATATTGTGATTGCGTAGAAATAATGTTGCCAACCGAAAGATGATATAGTGTGTGGTATCAAATAAAGAATTTTTTGTACATTACTTGTTTATTTTAATAACTCCAAAGAGTTCTCAGCTTATCTAAACTTTAAAATAATCTATAATAAAACCACGTTAAAAAAAGGTTCGGGACGCAGCTAGTGCGTTATAGTAGTGAATTTTCATAAAAATTGTACACTATTAGTAAGATATATTAATAAAACTAATTCTTTAAATTTAAATGGACCTTGGAGATCGGTTTTAGAGTCCTACTTAGCGATTATTTGAAAAAAATTATATTTTATATGGAGCTAAAAAATTAAAATTTGGTCGTAGATATAATATGTAAGTACTGCAAGTGTCTTTAACAAATTGTGTTACAAATTTCATTAAAGTTACAAAAGTTTTTCAGAAAAAAAATTATTTACAAAGGGAATGTACCTGTCAAATTATAAATATAGCAGGTATTTTTCATTATTGCTTTGATGGTTTGTTTTAGTCAGCCCATCCAGTTTTTGCAAACAATAAACAACAAAAAAGGTTATTTAAAACAAATTTGTACTTATCCGTGAAGCTCAATATGTTATTTTTCTTTAGTTTAGTACCCTCGGTGCGTTTACATAGGTGTTACTATGGTTCAAGATCGAAGATTCCAGCTTAATGGGAAATTTATTGAGCTATCGGATTTGAAATATATTTACGAGAATTTTCTGTCATAACATACTTGCTGCACCCAGACCCTTTCTAACACTTATTTACAGTTGCTGTATCCATACTTTTTGAAGATGATAAAACATTGCAGCTTACTATGTAAGACTGACAAACAAGGCAACCTCAAAATCATTTTTGAAAAAATATTTTAAAACATGAAGTGAGATAACAACTTAAAATAAATTGAAAATCTTGGTTCACTGCTTCGTCGTGGGGGCTCCTTCCCCTTCTGCATGCCTACAATCACCCTCAATGCATAAACGAGAACAATTTAAACAAGAAAAATTCTCTTTGGAGCGACCCCTAAAAAGTTACAGTACCTGCGGTGAATACAGAGATTCTGTGTGTGGTAAACAGGATTTTAAGGAGGTATAGCTGCAAAATGGGATAAAGGCAGCTTAAAGAGGTCCAACTAAGCTGTTTCTTTCGCACTTTCCGCACACATTTCCTTTTTATATTCTTCTCCGCCCAGCACCCCTATTTACTCTTGGTCCTGTAACTTTCTTGTGGGCTGTTTGCAAGAAATTCTTCTTGTGGTTTGGGCATCCAGAAGGGGTTCTAAGCATATTTCTATTTAGCAAGAGTCCAAAAGGGTTTGCTGCCATTGGAGCTTCAGAGGACTTTGTTTTTGATGTGGTTATTAAACGAGTTTTTTGCCTCAGAAAGATTTTTCTAAACACCCCCCATGTGTTGGCATACTAATTGTAGCAAAAATGTACCTAAAGTAATACGGCTATAGTATAGCCAGCCTTTCAACACTAAGTGAGTGGTGGACGTGCCGCCACCTAGGTGCGGAACCAAGTAGTATGTTGTCACGCCAGCTCCAAATAACACAAAGTAGTAAAAAAATAGAGACTGTATACAACTAACTAACAATTTAGAAAATTGTCAACACTGGCCCATTTCTACCCCAATATAGGGACAAAGTATGTAAGGCTAGATGCATTCTCGAGAGCGAAACCGGTCTACGGTTCTAATTGTGGCGAGAATGCATCTAGCCTTACATACTTTGTCCCTATATTGGGGTAGAAATGGGCCAGGGCTGACAATTTTCTAAATTGTTAGTTAGTTGTATACAGTCTCCATTTTTTTAACACTGTTATTTGGAGCTGGCGTGACAACATACTACTTGGTTCCGCAACTAGGTGGCGGCACGTCCACCACTCACTTAGTGTTGAAAGGCTGGGTATACTATAGCCGTATTACTTTAGGTGCATTTTTGCTACAATTATTATGCCATACTGAAGAACTCTAATGAGAGCGAAACCGGTCTACGGTTCTAATTGTGGCGAGAATGCATCTAGCCTTACATGGTCATTCAATTTGAAATAAGAAAGTTTTTGGTATTTAAAGTGGCAAAAATTTAAACGAAAATACCAGACACCCTAATAAACTTTTAACGTTACAATTATTGGTAATAATGACCTTTTAGTTAATCACTTTATCTGTCCAAATTATTTGAAAAATGAAATATCTCAAAAGCAATTCAAAATAAGAAAACAATTTAAAATGCAACAGCTTCAGAATTTTACATAGAATTTAAAAATGCAATAATAATCATAGGATTTCGTTTAAAAAAAAAGTTTGTCACTTCCGGTTCATAAACCTCTAATGAATTAGTTAGATGAATCACCCTGTATATTTAGGGTCTTAATTTAAAAAGATATGCTATGCATTTACATAAAATATATCTAGACATGAAATAGGATAATTTTAGCTCGGATATCTATTGTAATATGAAAATATGGATAGCTACCCCAATGTAATTATCATAATTTGCTCTCAAATGTAAAAATTATGTACCTAATCAGTAAATTGATACTGAATTAAATTTAACAGGTTTTAACAGACTAATACAGGTAGTATTAAAAAAATGTTATTCTTTATCTAGATAGTTTTTTTTATATTTCAACAACACACCACGAAGACTTAGAGCCTAAATACTATCTTACCGTGGGTGTCGACAATGAGGAAAGAGGCAACTTGTTAATCCTGGACTTAAAGGTTCGGAGGAGAAGGAAAAACATGTGCCGGCAAGGAATTCCACAACTTTGAAGTCCTCGGGAGAAAAGAGCGGGCATAACAAGATGTTCTATGTCTGGTGACCTGGACACTAAAAGGGTGCATTCGCTCTGTTCCCCTGGTAGATGTGTTGGCGGCAGCAGGTGGAGCAACTATGGAAGAAAGCTCCTCTGAGCAGTGCCCGTGCAGATATCTACAAAAGAGAGAGAGGTCACCAATGGCACGTCGGTGGGCAAAGGATGGCAGCGTTTGGGTGAGGGTAGGGTCACCAATGAGACGTATAGCTCTCTTCTGAATGGAGTCCAGGATAGCGAGTGTAGAAGCGGCAGCGCACCCCAGATGTGGGAGCAGTATTCAAGGTTTGGCCTTATTTGTGAAGTATATAAGGTATAGAGATTAGCTGGTGAAAAGTATTTGAGAGCCTGGAAGAGGAAACCTACTTTCTTAGCAGCTGCTTCTGCAATTGATGTGACATGGTGCCAATTGAGATTTTGATTCACAGAAATGCCAACAAGTGAAAAGGACTCATTACTTTGATTAACTTGGTTGTTCATTGTGATGGGTCCAAGGCTGGTGTATCTCTTATGAGATAGAAAGCAAGACTGAGATTTGGTGGAGTTAAATTCGACACATTACTGAGATATCCTATTTTTTTTCCATTTCCTCTTGGTGTTACGCCCCCTAGCGAGCATCTGACGAACTTGAAAATAATTTCCAACGATTTTTCTTGGCCATATTTACTAAAGATAATTTTTTCCAAAGCTCTATGGTGAACGGTTTCCGAGATACAGCCGCTTACCTCGCTTAATTGGCCAACTGGTACAAGATTTCTAGTTCCTCAGTCTAATATTTTTTGGAGATCCACGGAGACAGAATCCTCCATGAGTCTGCGATTATCATCTAATTGGGCTAAAGAGACAGGCTTAGAATATTGTATATTTGAGTGGAGGGTGCTGTCGTTCGTGTAACTGTGAACTGGGTTGGATGTGCTAGACAGGAGGTCATTGATGTAGAGAAGAAACAAAGTAGGGACTAAAGCTGAACCTTGAGGGACTCCTGCATTAATTGGATACAGTTTAGAGGAATGGCCATCCACGACAACAGAAATGCTCCAGTTGGAGAGGAAATTTGCTGTCCAGGTATAGAGTTTTGGTGGTAGGCCATAGGCTGGAAGTTTATTAAGTAGCACTGTGTGCCAGACCTGGTCAAATGCTTTGGGGGATTCACCGTGTAGTTCCATAGACTTGTTCCAAGAATGGGTGACAAAAGAAAGGAGGTCGGCACTTGATCTGCCCTGACGGAATCCATACTGCCTGTCGTGGATTAGACAGTGTTTTTCAAGAAATTTTAGTAATTCGGTGTTTATATACTTTTCCATCACTTTAGAGACGACTGAAAGGAGAGAAATAGGTTGCTAGGAAGCGCTTTGGATCCTTTCTTGGGTACAGGTTGTATTCAAGCAGTTTTCCAGTTACTAAGAAATATGCCTCTATTGTAAGATGTCTGAAATAGACGAGTCAGGACAGGAGCAAGTTCTGGTGTGCATTTTTTGACAACAATTGCTAGGATCTCGTCAAGGCCAGGGGCTTTCCTGGTATTAAGAGAAGAGAGCATCTTTCGTACACTTTAGTACTTTCATTTCAAATTAAATGTCAACAAACAGGAAAATATAATTATTCAATATTTCGGAACAGATCTACGTGTAAGTTGTTGTGGGTGGCCTTTACGCTAGAACCCTGTTGAATTGTCAGCTGGGACAGCAGCAGTCGCAGAATTATCCCGCATACAGGTGAGCTACTTTTATCGGTAGACAAGAGCACCGCAGACTCAAAAAGGAAGACTTAAGGAAAGGAGCGGCCTTCTAGGCCTCAGCGTCAACTAGGATGACAAAGGGAAAGTGATCCTAACAATTAGCCCATGCAACAGGCAAGTAAATGAACTGGTACAGCAAGTGATTCGCCTCTGCAGAAAAAGTCTTGAACCTTGCAGACAAAGAAATCTTGAGCCCTGCGGCTAAAGGAGGCATCAGCCCTGTGACGAAATGATAGCACTGCATCAACAGAAGTAGTCGGCCACAAAAAATGAAGCGTTTCAATCTTCTACTTTATTCTGGCATTTCTCCAGAGGTCTTTAAAATCTCTGATGCTATTCCTGTCTTTAGTCCGGTAGTCAATCACATGTCATAAATAATAGGAATGCTTGTATCACTTGTGTCTTATCAAAAGTATTTGAGATGACTGTGATGCCGGTTCTCAAATTTTCCTTCAAACATGTCATTGTTGGACAACGGCATGCTCTCTACGGGTAGGTCAACTACAACACATTTGTTTTATTTTACTAATTATATAATTTCAATACTAGAAGGTGGTAATAAAGTACACTCTGCCTATACTGATTTTAGCAGCTTTTGATTCCGTAAACCATTTTTTGTTAATTACAAAAATTATACGCATATGGCACTAGAGATCCACAGCTGGCACGGCTCCATTTGTATCTTAAAAGTAGAACCATCAGAGGTAAAGTTAGTGGGCGTTACTCTGATCTTGTATATGTTACTTCTGGGGTTCCACAAACTTCACACCTTCGGCCACTTCTATCCAACATTTTCATCAATGATATTGGAATGTCCCTCAGAGCACCTTACTTAATGTTTACAGATGATTTCAAAATGTTCACTTCTGTCTATACAGCTGCTGAAATGTCTGTCCTTGTCCGTGATTTGGACTGCTTGTCTTCATGGTTTTTTTAGTGGAATAAAAGTGGGGTTTTATGATGAAGTTTTCCGATAGAGCTCAGTTTACCACTGCAGATTCTGATTATCTCATAAATGGCATCTCCTTAATGTGGGTTGATACTGTTCATGATCTGGGTGTCACGTTGGATTCACAGCTTAGGATGTCACTTCACATTCATGCTGTTACTTCGAAGGCTGCAAGAATGTTGGGTTTGATTACTACAATCACTAATATTTTTAGCAGTGTCCGTACATTGACCATCCTCTACTCATTGATTGTACAGTCTTTATTTGATTATTGTTCAGTGATTTGATCATCTCACTATGCGATGAATTGAAAATGTTCAGCTTAGATTTGTCAAAACTTTGTGTTATAAAAATTCCTACATTCCCTTCATACCAGGCATATTCTCTGACCTATGTTTTTTTACCAACTTCTCAATGGACTTATCTGCGATATCCTCTCTCAATTAAACATAAGAGTTTGTCCACATACTGTTCGTAATCCTGGCATGCGGAGTAGTGAATTCCACCGAGCTAACTATGGCAAATACACCCCTGTCAGCAGAGTAGTTAATAGTAGCAACAGCGTTTGTTCGTAGTTTGATATGTTTGGCATGGCATGTAGCCAGTTTAGGTTAAATGTTTGTAGAGCTCTAAATCTGTGAAGAATTGTACTATTATTATTAGTTTTCCTTATCTAAATTTGTAATTTACTTTTGTATCTTAGGTAAAAATGCCAAGTGAGTTAATAAATATTATTATCAAGTGCAACATAAGTGACTCCCAAGAGATCTGCTAAAATTCTGGAAAGGTGCCCCAACCCCCCTTTCAAAGTAGTTCTCAACTTCAATCCCCTTAAACAATGATGAAAAGTAAATTTGGCAACTTTTCCCTACAATTTTATTTGTCAACACTTGCCGTGCATCTAATATGCATCATTTAATTTGGCAACTTTTGCCCTACAATTAATATCCAACAATTTTATTTGGTAACTCTTGCCGTGCATCTAATATCCATAATTTAATTTGACAACTTTTGCCCTACAATTTATTTGTCAGCGCTTGCTAGACACTTATGTAATTAAGAAATAATACTCTAAAATGTAATTCATAAAAATGAACCTTTTATGACTTACCATCATCCCCGATGAGGCTTTATACAAAGTTCGCAAACACAAATTGATCAGCTCTTATTGAGACACTATTAGAATATAATGACTGTTACTATTAATTATACAGAAGTCTGAAATAACAGCCAAGAGAGTACAGTCATACTAGGTTCTCACCAGCTGACTGACATCTTCCGACTGTCTTTGCCTCTTGAACACACATCCATGCGCATGCCTTTTTGGTCAAGGTTTTGCAGCTGACCATTTTCTCGCTTCTCATTGGCTAAAGGAATTTCGTGTTCTGAGCGACTATGAAATATTACAGACCAACGTATTCTTGATTTCGAGGAATTATCAATTAAACCTCGTAGTTAAGAACCCATTGGAGTTAGAAAAATAGCTCCTTATTTTAAACCTTTAGCGATTGAATTTTACTCCTTTTCTATTTAAAGAAGCAAAAAGTAGTGTTATTCCCATTCCGATATTATATTTCACAAATGAAAAAGTCCCTTGTATTTAATATGTTCTGGAGAAATCTATTTGGGTCGCTTATTTTATTTTTCAAAGAACTAGACTGTTTTTCATATGCGACTTTTTACTTCGCAATCGTTCTTTGTATTTAATATGTTAGCACTTCAATCCTTTTTACTGTCAGCTAGTAATATTTATCTTAAAAAAAAAACAGACGCAGACAATGTTTTACCAAGTACAATTTTCGTAACTCTGTATGATGATATTTTGTTGGCTCATTTCCAATCCAACAATATATCAGTAATTAAAAAGGCGAGTGTAACAAAGGGTCCCCAATTTTTATTTGTTTCAATGCCTCATTAAGTTTTGGATTTACATTTATATACACTAGTTTTTATTGTCATTAATAATTAAATTTATTGACTGGATTGTAATGTTCAACTGCCTGGAAGCTGTTGTCTAACAGTATACATTGTTTGTTAGCTAAAATTGACTTATAACTGTATTTAAGGGTGTATTGAAATGGGAACACAATTTAGTCAGTATTTTTATCTGTAGTAGTATTAACACATATAAAATGAAATTAAATTGTTTATCAGTTAATAAAGTGACAAGAGAAGCTCTTAAATAACCTTCTCAGTTCAAGGTTACTGATTATTTAGGCCATTTAATTATAGATAATTAAGAGTAGTGAAGCATGAAAGCATTGTTACAATACACGCTTTATCATCACATCATGTTCAGTGTTGTTGAACAGCTTTTAAAGTTTGAGAATATCTGCAAAAGCTATTAAAACAACCTGATATTCAATACAAAATTTATTTTCAAACATTTGACACAAATCAAGCATTACAAACAACAAAAAGAGTATTTTATCTTCTCAGTATTCATATTTACCTATCACAAAATAATGAAACTGGGTTTGGCAATCATAGCAAGAGTATTTCTTTACGGCTACTTTTATCCTTATGAAATTAGAAATATATTCTCCATATAAAAATATTTACAACACAAAATGATTTTTAAATATTTATAAAGGTGATAAAAAGGTAATGTCCACCATTTTGTGAGGAATTGCATGTATTGATTCATGAAAATTGAGTTAAGTACCTTGGAACGAAACTAAGAGACTTGTATAAGTAATAATAATTTTATTTTGTACGTCTTTTCAAATAAAAAATGTTTTTATACTTATTTGGTCTACACTGTATGGTGTCAATTTGGATGGATAGATAATAACACCCAAAAACTTCCCAATAAATAAAAATAAATTCAATAAAGGGTTCAAATAAAAATACTGAAATGATAAAATCTAAAATTTATAATTATTTTATTATAAATAAAATTCAGGAGTAGCAAAAATATTAATATTGAACAAGTGACAATATCCTACAGTATTTTAATCTAAATACAGAGAGAAAGGAGCATTACATATAATGATAATTGTTTAAAGTTTTATAGAGAGTAACACCTTGTCGTAAATTTGGTTATAATTTTTAAGAGAACATTTATTATTTCAGTATATGTGTTTTTAGCTTTATGGTATAGTTTTTTATCAAAACATCATAACGTAGTAACATATTTTTATTTGTAGTTGACATGAATACATATAAATCAATTGAATTTTCTTTTGTCTGATGATGCTGTCAAGCAGCGAAACTGGTTACAGAGAAGAAAATACACCTGTGTGAAGCCAGATACATAGTCTCTACGGCTGTATTTAGTATGGAATGGTTTCACCAAGTAAGGGCAACAACAATGAATAAAAATAAGAGTGCTAATTGCAGCAAATTTTTGTTGAAACAACTATTTTACATTTGAAAATACCTATCGCTTTATAAAAAGCTCATGGTATGCAGGTGGTAACAGGAGATATTAATCTGCCATACTTAGAATCCATCTTTGTCCCATGGTTACTGTTAAATACCCCTTTCTCTTAGTATACATTAAAATATTTCAATAGACATCTGACAAGTGTGTTCTGAAAAAAACCATAGAATAAAATTACACATTTTTGTTTTGTACTACAGGATAAATCTAAATTGAGCAATTTTCATACACAACCATCAGTTAGTGTTTTTTTTTAATCCACCATCCTTTTATCTAAAATTAGATCGAATTTATTTTGTACCTACCAAGATTACGAGGGTTGCCTTTTATATTTCGGGATAGGGCAAACCTAGTACTGCCATTTACCAATTGACGTCGTTATCGTAAAGATTGACATTTCAGACGTTACATCTACTCAGAACCTTTTGAGGTACGAGCGCTTCTTTTGTTGTTTACAGTAACTTGAAAAGTTCATATCGGCCAAAAAATGAAATAAACACGTGAACATTTTTTTTACAACTTTCAATGTGGATTAACTCAACAACAGTGAGTGTATCGATGAACTTAATTCGACTTTTGGGGGTGAAGCAAGGACCAGCGTTTATCGAGTTCAATCGTGGTCGTATTTCGCTCAAGGACAAATTTCGTGAAGGTCGTCCAAAATCGATTGTTGAAAAACATTGCTGCAGTGATTGAACTTATACTGCAACATCGTCATGAGAGTTATTATGAGATTGAAGTATCCTTCAACATTTCTGAAACCAACTTGCATTAAATATTGCATAAATATTTGGCTACGTTGGGTCCCACATAATTTTACGATCACTCAAAAACAAGCTCGTGTCATTGGTTGCAAGAAATGCTCAAAAAATTCGATGGTGGTGCTTCAAATAATGTGTATGAGATAGTAATAGGTAATAAATCGTGGATCTATTTGTATGAGCCCGAAAGTAAGCAGCATCTGACTGTTTGGGTTTTCCAAGGCGAGCCAAAACCCTACCATAGTCGTTCGTGCTTGAAGCAAATGGTCACCTGTTTTTTCGAAAAAACTGGACATGTCTCAACTATACCATTGGTGCAATGTAGAACATTCAATTCTGAATGGTACACAACCATTTGCTTGCCACAAGTCTTCGGAGAAATAAGGAAAATGAACCGCCGGAAACAGATCATTCTCCACCATACTAACGAGAGCTCTCACACATCAGCTCAACCTAGTGATTTTTTGAGTACTCAAAACGTCGATTTGATAAGTCATCCATTATATAGTCCCGACGTGGCACTAATATCTTCTTTTTAATCCTGAACAACAAAAATAAATTGCGAGGTTAACGTTTTTCGACACCCGAAGAAGCAGTTGATGCATTAAAAAAGCATGTCTTGGAGACATTTCAATCGGAGTGGAGAAGGTGCTTCGAAAATTGATTCAAGCACACGCAAAAGTGTGTTGATCTTTATGAAGAATATTTATTTAAAAAGGCAATAAAGCCATTTTTGATGATAAATATTTGTTTTTCTTCTCTAATCCCAAAAAAAGGAGCCAGTGTGTGATGGTAGCGAATTTTCATTAAATGCTTAAAATTTGAATAACCCAATTTTCTATAAACCCAAGGCAACATATCCACAAAATTTATCAAAATAGCTTTGTAGTTTTTGAAGATAATTTTTTTTCCGAAAGACAACTAAAAATTTTTCCGGAAAACCTTGTCCGATTTTCCTGGCTAATGAACTCATCCAAGCGATCAATAAAAGAAAGGTACTTGCCGAGTTTCATATATGTAAAATAGAGAGTGAATAATGTGGATATGACAGAAGTATTGGTGGAAAGGATAACTATGTTTTCTAATTAATTTTCTTCAGAAAATTTTAAGGTGACAGTTTCAACTACTTTTGGCGTTATTACCTATTGGACATTTATATTGAAATTGTATTATCACATGCACAAGCAAAGCTTCTATGTATAATACATTGTATGATTTATTTGCCAAATAAAAATTACTATATATATATATATATATATATATATATATATATATATATATATATATATATATATATATATATATATATATATATATATATATATATATATATATATATATAAATAAATTGAAACTGACCCTGGATATTGGTTCTAGGGGTCCTAGTTCACGCTCACTTGCAAATTTTTGCAAAGTCTCACCATCGATACCTCTCTATTAGTGAATTTTTTTAAATAAAAATTTACTCATACAAAAGGCAACCCTCGTATTAATATTTTAAACGATGCAAGTTCGAAATATATTATTCTTACATTACATAAAATTTATGAAAATAAATATCATCCTGAAATTCGTTTGCTAAAAAATATTTATTTAACTTAAAAGCCACGAAACACTCAATTTAAGAACGAGTTTGTCATGCATCGGGTGAAAGTTTTATTCCAGTTATCAATATATAATAATAAATTTATTGTTAGACAATGTTTTAAAATACTTTGTTGAATTTTAGATTGGTATACAACAGCCTCGGTGGTTCGGCGGCAAGAACGTGTGCCTCTGAACCGAAGGGTACTAGGTTCGATCCCAGGCTTCTCCTTTCACTTTTTCAGTACAAACTGTAACATTAACATCAACCGAGGTTCTGGCATTGTATTTGAGCAAGTTGAATGTCTGCACGTTCCGCCCTTCGGAGGGGGCGTAAAGCCGTCGATCCCGTGTTGGCCACGTTAAAGATCCCTACCCTCCTTACAGAAAGGCTGGGGTTCGGCATAGTCGCGGAAATAGGCCGACGTTAAAGAAACAAAAAACACACACACATAAATTGGTATACCAAAGAAGTATTTACACCTTGAAATTGATAATTCTAGGAAGTTTTTTTTAATTCTTGGCACAATTTGAAAGTCACCCTATTAAGATAAAATGCTTTTACAATTAAGAAATTTAATACTATATTCTTCCTAAATATACCAGTCAATCTCTAATCAGCACTTACAAGATTAACAATAGTAACATAATGAATATTTTTAAATTAACAGGTTAGGTAGAGCAAATTGAAAATAACATAAAAAACTATTGATCTTAAAAAGTAGAAGGAACACTAGAAGAAAAAAAATAACAGGATTCAAACAAGGGCATTTAAAAAAAAACTTTATATTAAAGATGTAATGCTTTAAAATCATTGGTAGAATTTTAAATTGAAATATCGAAGAAGTATTTACACATTGAAATTAATAATTATGAAAAGTTTTTCCATTAAGTCACTCTATCAAGATATAGCTAAATGCTTGTATAATTGAGAAATTTATTACTACACTCTCCCTAAACAAATCAGTCAATCCCTAATCAACACTTTTAAGATTGGCAACAGTAAACCCTCGGTCTTTTAACAGTAATATAATGAATATTTTGAAATTATCAGGTTATGTAGAGCAAATTGAAAAGAACATCAAAAAATGTTTATGTTAAAAAGTAGAACGGACACTGGAAAAAGCAACAGAATTGAAAGCATTCTGAAGCAAACTTAGCTCACTAATAGCATTACATTTTACTACCTCATAATAAAAGAGAAATTGTATGTCTTAATGAAAACAAATACTGTACTATTAACTAAGAAAGTGGTAGTAAATCCTTTTGTTGTGTGTTGAAAAAAATCTTCCCAATTTTCAAAAATATATTTGTGTAAATTATTCTATGGTTAAAACTAATATCCTACAAACTACATGTATGCATTTGGCTTCAAGAATATCAACACATTAGTACTTTGACAAATAAAAATACAAAAATTAAATATCAACATGTGTTGGTAGAGTAGATTAGGCCAATAAATTAGTAAACAACCGTGCAATCTTATCTAAATATGGTAAATTACATTGGCTTCAGTACAGCTAGAATGCAGTCATAATTTGAAATACAGTGGTGCTCAAAAGTAACATATTGTATATATAGATTCATAAAATGCATGACATGCCAATCTTGCGTGTTCAAAGTTAGATCAGTAAGATGTAATAGATAATGTAAGATCTAGTAATCTGTTTATACAGGGTATTAGATTAATTTTGAGCTTCACTATATACAATATAAATGCCTACAGTGGTAACAAAGTAAATTTTTTGACACTACTTAAGTGTCAATGATATGCCAACAAGTTTATTGAAAAAACCGACTAGAATAAATAAGTTATGCTTAAAAACATTTTAAAAGTCGAATCATTCGATTTAAATTCTTATTTACTGCTTGGAAAGTTTGAACGAGTGAAAGCAATGTTACCAACATACGCATTAACTACATTTTAAAGTAGAAGTCCTAACTATCTCCAGGCTTCTTTTCCGACGGTGCAAAGTTCAGTGAAGCAGAGTTGATGCAGAACCGTTTTCTTTTTGGTGGTGGTCCATCATCAAATACATGTCCTAGATGGGCGCCGCACTTTGAGCAGGTCACTTCTGTCCGGATACGCCCTGGTTGGGATATCAGGAGTAGTAGGTTTCCTCCGACTGTATGATCAGGGGTTGGTAAGGCAGACAGGATACAAGGATGAGGGTTACACCAGGATCAGATAACCAATAAACCAATGAAAATGGAGAAAAAGCAAACGAAAAGAGAACAAAAATAAAAAAGTAACAAAAGTAAAATGAATATAAAATGTATTATGAAAATTGAAAGATAAATACACAGACCATAAAACAAAATAAAACAGGGATATGGCGCAGGGGTAATGGAAAAAAGAAAACAGACACATTAGCAACCATAACCAAAAGGGGTAAGAAATCACTATCGTCACATCAAGCAGAATATGAGAACCCACAAAAGAATAGCTTTCTATGAAAAATCAGAAACGTTAGAGCAGAGTGAAAATTAGTGTTAGGTCAGGATTTGTTAGGAGCAGGTAATGCAACTAAATAACTAATAATGTTTCAAACAAATTTAATCTAAACAGTGTTAAAAAACTCCTTTGAAATTAAACTCATTTGTAACTGTGCAAAATATTACGACACAAATTTTCTTTTTGGGTACAGATATTTAAACAACAAAATTTAGACATCCAAGTTAAAAGAATGTTATAAGCATTTAAAGAAGAAATTTGGGTAACATTGGTAATCAAAGTATTTCACAAAAGTATCAAAGTATTTCACAAAACCAAAATATTTTTTGTGGCTAACAAAATGTATTAAACATTACAGACAAAGGTTAAGTTTTCTTGGCGCATAAAAGTCAAGAAATACTAGAAAAATTACTTAAATTTTCATTGATATGTCAGTTTTTGGTGACAGATCTAAGTACACTCTACATGAAAAATTACTCCAGTATGTTAACATTCAAATATATCTATACCCAAAAAATCTTAACACAAAAATTACTTTTTTTTGCATGTGATATTTGTTCTGTTTCATTTAATTGAATAAAAAGTAAATTACCTATCAATTAGAGTACTAACATGTACAAGGTGTATCACTCAGAAGGGGGTGCGTACTTTATCCTAAAGGAAGGACATAGTACAGTAAATTTACATTATTTACAAAATCATGTCGTGAGGCTGTCATACACTACAAGCATCTTATCGACAAACTCCTATTACAGCAATAACACCGCAAAAACAAATTATATTAAAGTATTTCCTAATACACCAATATAGCAGCATACAATGGTTACTAGTATAGCAAAATGGTAGCATCATTTAATGGCATTATCCCTAACTTGCCCGTACTGCTGTTTGACATTAACCGGAATTTCCTAGTACAGTTTCTTTTTTGTACAGACCAAATCTATTACAAATAAAAATACACCACTGGAGATATATATGAAATATATTTACCTAGGACACTATTTACTAGTATCTAGCATATCCCATTATTATACTGCATTTTAATATTGGAACGTTCCTATATACCATCGTTAAAAGGGATCTTGTCATAAATCGAATACTGTCATGTTTAAAGAGCAACGATGCCATATCGGTGAAGAGACTGAAGCATTAGGTCGTGCTGTTTGTTTGTTTCAATAAAAATCTATGACTTTATTTATATTTACATTGAACTGAAACCGAATACATGTACCACACACTCAGTGACCCAATAAAAATAAAGTTAAAAAATAAATGTTGCATCAGCTTTATTGTTTTTTTTTTAACGAAAATTCGACAAAAAGTATATACCATTAAACGATTAACTCTATAGCTAAGACTACTGCCAAAGCATCAGAAAAAGGGTCTATTTGAAATGAATTTTCTGGAAATATTTTAGTAAGATGAAGGACAATGACGGTTGAAGCTAAGACTTCAGGCTTTGTAAAACATTCTTCTTGAGACATTTTCTTTCCATAGCTCGTATTAGTTTCAGGTTCTTTGTCTAAATGTTGCCAATTTTGACGCTTTAAATCGCGACTTTCACGTTTTGAGGAAAACCCCAATTTATTTTTCTTGAAATGCCTATAACTTTTTTGTCTCTTAACCTAGAGAGCTAAATTTTGGTACGTAATTTACCTATAATGATAAACCCGCCTACCAAATTTGGTTGCCCTTACTTTGTTATTTCCGGAGATATAATTTTTTTCGAAATAAAACACAAAATTTTCCGGGAAAACCTGGGCCGATTTTCTTGGCTAACAAACTTATCCAAGCCACTGGTAAAAGGTAGGTACTCAACAAATGGTTGAAGGCAAATATTACCTCAACTTTTTTTGGATGTGAATTTCATTAAATTATAAAATATTTAATAGTTTTCTGTGAAGAAAATATGTTTTTGGTTCACTTTGATGGGATGTACGGTTCTCGAGAAAAATCAGTTAGATAATTATGTTATATACTATAAATCGACGGTAACTTTTACGTGTGAATTTTTTAATTAATTTAAAAAGATCAGATTTCATTAAAGTTCATCGTCTGGTATATTAGAATTGCTAACCAAATGTATTTATTTGCTGTATTACTTGGAAAACAGAACTGATACCAAAAAAGTCATCTCTTATCCCCGGTTGCACAAAGTTTTGTCCAACAATCATCAACTAATAAAAGAATAAAATTAATGATGATTATTAGTTTTGTTGCACCAAAAAATATGTTCTTGGTTAATTAACAATTTTTCACAGAATTAAAAAAGATCACACTTGTTTTTGTGCAACATAAGTAATAATCAGCGAGTAATGAATTGTAACTACCAATTACCTGATTATTGTTTATCAAAGCTGTCTGAAATTAGTAGCCTCAGTGCCATAACGGATAGAGCATGAGCCGTTTGTGCAAAAGGCTTGGATTCGACATCCGGGCGCGCTGAGGCGAGGAACAAATTTATTTCCTTAAAAACATTACATCACAAACTATAGTTTTACATCTCCCGAAGCCACCATAGTGTTTCAGCAAGCTGAATGTGAGCATGCTCCGTTCTTTGGAGGTGACTTAAAGCCTTCAGACCCATGTCCATACCGTGTTGGCACCTCCCTATCCTCGTTACAGAAAGAAAGGAGTTTGGCAAAATTTACAGGTTGGTGAGGTGAAACTCGTCCCTGTTGTTGGTGATTGGCCATAGTCGCGGAAAGAGACCGACGGTAGGTAAATAAATAAAACACACAACACAACTGTGCATTAGTCTATTAGGAATCCTAATCATATAGTAATAAATTGCATGAAATTATACATCTTGAACTTTTCTAGTAAATTACTGTATCAACATTTTCCCCAACTTATTAGGAAAAAATCCTCATAGAAATATACTTAACACAAAAAATATTTTAGAAAATAATTTAAATGATATGCATTAAGTGGAAATTTATGTTTGACAGGGTGATGATAAGATACTTGAACGATAAAATAATCAAAAACGTTTGCATGATTAGAAAACAATTTCTTATATTAATTTCATTATTGTCTGACCACATCAAAAATTGAATTTCATCTTTTGGAGAAATAGCGATACGTTTCCGACGATGTAAAAAAGTGAGTATAATAAAAAATGATGCTGGGTATCACTTTGTCCACATTTTCATTGATTTTATGTTAACAGGTTTTTTTCCCTTAGGGCTCGTCCGCGTCTTTGCCGCCCCGATAGCACCGTAGCCTTTGGCTTATTGTGCATATGTGAACAGGTACTACCCGATATTATCTATGATATCTCTCTTGGAGATCATAATATTTATCATACATATATAAAGTTTCCTGAAATATCCAATTACCATTTTTATAACTATAGCTTCTTAAGTAATACTTAATAATCATTATATAAGAACTGGTGATGCGAATACATTTTGCTTAATATTATACATATTACTTAAACATATAAAGTTACAGGGAGTAAAATATTTTCCATTGCGGGTAAAAATTATGAACAGCGGTAACATAGCGGAGTGCCAGGTACATTGCTTATAGATTGTTTAGTTGGCCTGTAATATGAAAGGATGCTTGACGGTTTATTCCTGTAATGTAAAATTATTTAATACAAATTTGTTTTACCATGCTATTAGTGTACTAGGCATTCCTCGATACAACTTCCGTTAGATCCTACACAGTATGCTTTACCACATCTGTTTCTCTCTCATATTATATGTTTACAATAGAACGCATTTAGTGTATCTTTCTCTGTCTAGAAGAATATTCTGATAGAATTTTGCCTGTAATAGATCTTTCCAGTATTAGCATTTCTCGTTTGGCCTCAATATTATGCTAGCCAAATATTTTAACAGTGGACGAAGTTAGTACCCGTATCCCGTACAATCACATTTCGGTAGGATGGCTTGCAGTTGAAATAAATATACATTACAATATATTTGTCAGTATTACATATTATTTTAATATGTTTTCTGTACTATATCCTTCTTTTATGATAAATTCTGTGGACCCACTCAGAACTGGTGGGTCTCCCGAACTGCCTAATTTTTTACTCATAAAAATAATAAAGTGCATTTACTATTTATTATACATTCTTTTAATATGATACAATATAATTAAAGCACCCCATAGTTTAATACTAAAGAGAAGATCATACAGTATTGTGCAAATTAATGTAAACACAGGCATATTTCCGTTAAATATCGTTTATTGGAAGAAAAAAAAAATACAAACAGTAATAGTTTATAAATCTTTTAGTATTACTCAATAGGGTATATGTCCCTCTTTGGCGTTTATTATAGCTTTAACTCGTTTTGGCCTTGATTTTTAAAATTCTCCTTCACCTTGTCAGCTCTAAACCACACGTGAATTATTCAATCATCTTACTTTTTGTTGTAACATCCATTTTTAGCAATCTGGCCTTGCATATAGACCGCAAGTTCTCAATAGGATTAATGTCCAGTGAGTTTTCAGGCTAGTCTAAAAGGGTAATTTTTTTGTCCTTGAAATATTTCACCCTCTTCTTGGAACCATGACACAATGCTGAATCTTGCTGGAAGATTTTTTTCCAACTGCTTGAACTTTTTCCAGTTCTCTAGACAAAACGTTTCTTTTCTAACATCTCTTTATATTTCTCACTGTTCATCATGCCTTCGATAAGTACAAGTTTCCCTGTTCTCATATAGAAAAAAAGCTCTAAAACATCTTTTTGACTGGACCTGTCTGGACCAAATGAGCTGCAGTTAACGTTTCGACACCTGGTCAACTCGGTTGGTTTTGAGATACAGGGTGTTGTAATCATGCCTTTTTAAGTTCTAATTGAATTTTTTATCAATAATAATACTATATACTTCACATTTAGCATACAGTGTTAATACTGCAAACTAATAACTAAAAATAACTTAAATCAGTATCCATAATCAGTAGTATGTGTGTTAAGGTGATTAAAAGCCTTTTTGCAGGACTAATATTTTTAAAAGATAATTAAGGATTTTCTGATATCCTTATCAATAAACATGACATATAAAAATTTGTTAGGAATACGTTTCTTAAATAGAATACCAAACAGTTTATTTATTCTCCTTTATATTAGTCAACTTCAATTTAGGTTCATGAAACCTATATCGTGGAATTGAGAACTTGAGTCTCTCATTTATTTAAAAGATAAAGTATGTTATATAAATATAACCGTTAAACAATTGAAAATGAAAGACCAAAGTTCTTGTGAAAATAAATGAATTGTAAAATAACATGAATATTTAGTAACTAATTTCATTCCATTAAGTCATGCCTGCAACAATTGATCACATACTATTTATTAAACAATATAAAAGATACATAAAGTGAAGGGCACCTTCAATGTGATATGCTTACAACGATAGGTAAATAGGTAAACTATTTATAAATTTAAATTCAGTCAAGTCAAATCATAGCAAGCCCTGGATTATGTACTCCATTGTTGAAATTTATTATACAATTAAATCAAGGTCTAACTGCATCTTTATATCCAATTTGTAACAACACTTGAACAAATATCACATACATGTGCACCAATTTAGTTAAGTGACAGGAAATTAGAAAAACCACACAGGTCAAAAACAACCACAAAAATTTTGATAACTGTTTTATCTGAACACTTAATGCAAAGAACATACACATTTTAATAACAAAATCAACCAATATCAACACTTTAATTTATCTCAGACTACTTTTTTGTCTAAATGAAACCAAAATAAGTCCCTTTTATGTTCCAAGGTTTATCTTAAGTAAATTGTTCTAAATTAATATGTTTTTTTACGTGTTGCCAGTTTCGTACCAAACAAATACCTTACTTTAAAATGAAACCAGAATCATCTGATGATAGCTGTTTGTGGCGTTTCTTTTTTCAAGCAATGTTTTCGATAAAAATAAAACAAAACCAACCTGTTTTTAAATATGATGTAACTACAGTATAATTATATACTAATTAAGACAAGAAGTTATATTTTCCAATCTTTTTTGAATATCCTAGGCTGCTCTTATTTTTCATAGAATGTGCTTTCAGAGTAATTTTTGAACTGCCTTTTGGTAATCCTTCTGCTTAAAACAGTAGTGCAAACACCTATTCCAGTAAACAGTCAGGTAATTGAAAATTATCTGAATTATTGTCAAACTTACAATATAATTCATAGAAGGATTGCTACTTGCTCATCAGGTTTTCCCTCCCCTCCTGCATGCCTATAACCACCCTCAATGCATAAACTACATGAAAAATGTCTTCTGAACAGCGCCCAAGAAAGTTACAGGACCTGGGGCGAATGCGAGGTAGACTTAGTTTAAAGGAGGTATGGCTGCAAAATGTGAAAAGGGCAGCTTTTAGAGGTCTTGACTAACATGTTTTTTTAACCTTTTGACTGCTGAATTGCTCTCGGCGGGCATGTCGCCTGTGCGGCGTTTTCCCGCGCGAAACGTTTATATACGTCTACAGCAGTGTGAACTCAATGGTTAAGACAAGAAAATCGTAAATTTCTGTTAGTAAAAGTGTTTCATTATGCTCATTAATGAAATAAACATGAGAAGGGTTTAAACATAAAACTTTATTACCTAACAAGAAACATAATGTGGAAAATATAAAAACAATTTGACAGAGAAAACTTAATAATGCTTATGTGTGTGGTATCTTTCGAAGCAAGTTGACAAGCAAAGCGGTACATCACACTTGGCGCACATATATCTTGTATCACTTCTTTTATCATGTTTGGCACATACAACACATTTTCGTTGAGCATTCTTCTTTTTATTTGTTCCTGGAACGAGGGATACAAAATGGCGATCGGTGAGACGCATAGGATTATCTCCGTCCGTAGATCTTCTTCCAGGTCTAGAGTCGTTACGTGACTTGTGGTATATTTCTAAAATATTTTTTATTAGCTCATACTGAAAATCCAAAATGGAAATATTTTTTCCTGTTTGTGTTTTATATATGGCATGAGCATTTAGTAAGGACAAGTCCACCAAGTGGAAGAAGACTTTTTTATACCATTTTACGGTTTTTCTTACACACTCAACAGAACTTAGCATCATATCAGATCTGTCAACTGAACCCATATTTTGGTTATAGTCCACTATGCAACTAGGCTTCTTTACTTTTTGCTTTGTGTTCCTGTCAATTTTCTCCGTATTTATCATACTGTTTTTATGAAAAGTTGTGAGCATCCTAACCTCTCTCTTATCTTGCCACTTCAAAGCAAGGAGCTGATCTGTACTTTTGTACTCAACATCCCCTCTGTTTAATTTTTTGGGCAAATCAGGCATGTTTTTTCTGTTTTTCTTCACCGTTCCACAAGCATTTGTTTTTTGGTCATGTAAATGAGAGAACAATGAGGGACGCGTATACCAATTATCGACGAATAAAGTATGACCTTTTCCTAGATATGGTTTCAACAATGTGAGAATAATATTTCCGGATATTCCAACATCAGCATTTACATTATGGCATTTGTTTATCTCCGTTGACGCGCCCACATATATAATAAAGTCCTGTACATATCCTGTCTCACAATCACAGAGTATGAAAAACTTGACACCAAATCTATGACGCTTTGACGGTATGTATTGTTTGAAAAATACACGTCCTTTGAACAGAAGAAGGCTTTCATCAACACATAGATTTTGAAATGGATAGAAAGCTTCTAAAAATACTTTTCTGAGATGATCAACGATAATTCTCAACTTCCACAATGGATCGTTTTCGGGCTGTTCATTGTTGTCTGCGAAATGCAACATTCGCAAAATTATTAGGTATCTATCCCTCGCCATAATTTGAGGAAAGCTGGGAGTAGCCAACAGTGAGTCCGTCGTCCAGTAACTGTTTATTACATTTTTCTTCACCTGTGCCATTAGAAAATTTATTGCCAAGAAGCAGTAGAGTTCGTCACAATCAGTGTCCTTCCAGTTCTTTACTCGTGATCGATTTGACACATTATCACCGACACAAATGTTGCTGGCATACAAATTAGATTGTTCTGCAATCTGCGCCATTATTTGGGGCGTAAAAAACACTTGAAAACAGTCGAGAGGAGTACATTGATTATCTAAGGCTGGAAGTTTGCAACCGGAATCATTTCTATTGAAACTAAATATTTCGGGGTCTAAATCGGAGTTTCTCCACTCGAAACCACTTATTTTTCGTTTCTTAGAAACCACGTGTTCTTGTTCTGATTCAGATGACGAATCAAAAGAGGTGGCTGTAACATTGTCTGGTAGAAAGTTATCACAAGGAACTGGTGGTTCGTCATCATCGTCATCTATCCAGCCATAGTCAGCTGGATCATCCAGATCGACGTTATCGTCTTCGCTGTCGCTATTTTGTAAAATAGCTAGTAAACTTTGCTCGGTAAGCCCACGACGTGACATCTTCCTATTCAAAATGCATACTAAATTATAATTAGATCACTGCATCAGCCCAGTATATACAGTGATTTGCTCCGCCCACTTTCCCACTTCATCGGATTTGCTGTAGCTGCAATCTACGCCCACTTTGCCACGTCATCTCATATGACGTGATGCAATAATGTGTTCCACGGTACTGTCTAGACGTAGACATGCGTTTACAGCAGTTTACCCGGCTTTAAATAATTTTTAGAGGCCGAACGTCGATATACGCCTATAGCAGCTTATTAGATATTCGTATATATACGCCTATAGCAGCGAAAAGGTTAAGAGCCTCAGTGGTTCAGGGGCAAGAATGTGTGTCTCTGAACCGAAGGGCACCTAAGCATGTTTCTGAAAAAATGTTTCAAAAAACCCTTCATTTTTTATTTGCTCTTATTAAGTTACCTTCCTCATGACAAACTTAAACCAGCTTAAGATTTACAATAAATCATCTGAGATAAATTAAAATTAGATACAAATTACATTGATGTATATATTACCTCCACTGGTATCTGGTGATAATTTAACCCTTCCTTGATCCAAAACATCATTAAAAGCTGGCCACCCACATCCACTATCATATTTGGTATCTGAACTGAAGAGTGGCTGTTCACATACTACACAAATGTAAGTTCCAGAATCATGTGTTTTATTATAACACCCTAAACGACATTAAACTTGAATTTAGCACTTAAAAATCATCTAAACAATAATATTACCTGAAAAAGGTCGTTCGGTGCCTTTTTCTTGAGTAACGTGATACTGTAAGGGTGTCAATCTTTTTCTCAATTCTTCCTTATCAACTTGGTCAACCATCCTTACAGCTGCTGCAAAATGAATGTTATAAGACTATATTTGCTTATGATGTATGTAATATATGTCTAGTGTGCTCAAAACCCAAATTAGGAATGAAATGAAAGTGGAAAGTTAAAGCACCTGAACTATGTAAACCGACACCAATCCTTGTCAAATTGGATGACATATACTTTGATACGGTACGTGACAAAACGAATGCATTTCTATACATAACAAATCAGGTATTATCGAGCACGACTTTACATCGTTTGCTTATTAGATATGACGCCGCTTGTTTATCATGACATTGGGTAAATAAATTGCGTAATTGTATTGTTTAAATATTTGTATAGTATTCCAAATAAGGGATTCAGACCGATCTGATTGACAGTTCCCTTGTTGGTTGTTTGCAATGACTAATGACGTATGCGTCATTGGTTGTTTGTCACATGCGCCTTGTCAAATGTCAAAAAATCAAAAAACTTTTTTACGTCATAACGTTAACAATCACCAACTTCTAGGCAAAACATACTTTTCATTGTATTGTTGGGTACGCTGTAGCTGGTAACTGTTATTTAATTTAAATGATTGTTTTTTCTTTAATTATAGCAATAAATGTTAGTCATAAGCTATAAGACGTTAGAAAAGCTCGTGATAATTATATTTACTTTCATCAGTTGTTGTTGATGAAACCATTCCATACTAAATAATAGTGAATTTTCATAGAAATGATCTGGCGCAAAATATTTTATAACTTTTTTTTCTTGTAACATAGAAATCTAAATTTTGGTGTATAGTTTGCTTTTTATATCGTAAACTTACCTACCAAATTTGGTTATCATAGATTTTTTATTTTCTAAGATAAAATTTTTTTTCAAATGAAAACTCAAAATTTTCCCGGAAAACCTCGTCCGATTTTTTTTATTAACAAACTTGTCCAAGCTATTTACAAAAGAAAAGTACATGCCAAATTTTATCAAAATCGGCCCATTATTTTTTGAGTTATCGGTGTGATACATATATATATATATATATATATATATATATATATATATATATATATATATATATATATATATATATATATATATATATATATATATATATATATATATATATATATATATATAAACATATAAAAATTGAAACTGACCCCGGATATGGGTTCTAGGGGTCCTAGATCGCGCTCATTTGAAGAAATTTTTTCAAAATTCAAAAGTCGAGATCTCCTCATTAGTGAATTTTTTCTAAGAAAATTCACTAAAAATGTAGACCACATGGTTTCACAGGTGATGCCAGAAAAGTAGTCTTGTATTTATATAAATTTTACACCATAGTTGATTCATAATTATATTTTTGAAAAAATCATGTAAAACTCAACGTGAACAAAACACTGTGTGTGTCGAAACGAGGTCAACTTTCAAATATTAGCAAATATTGTTTTTGTTGTATTTCAACTTGACGATTCTCGTTTGGTGTCATTACGTACAATCAAGCTCAAAAAATCAGTCCTTCAATATGTACTCATGATAATTATTATTGTGCAGTGTAAAATATACACCTGCAGATTTTCTGAGCGTTTAATCTAAAATAATTCGAAATAAATCTATATAATTTTTACATAGATATAATTTTTTTTAAGAATCCCAGTCTGGTTCAATTATGTAGTCTCTGTTCTCGGGTTTTTTTGCAGGAGGCTTATACTTCCATGGAGGTTGTTTCATAGGAATTGCTAAAATAATAAAAGAATAAGGACATTATTACTTCCGTTTGATAAATATTTAAACAATAACTGAATTTTTAATTACAAAAGATTAGTCCTATGTCGACTGACATTACCTCTACCACTAGGAAGTAGCTGAAGTACATGTAAAATGTATAATGCATGTGCCATAAACCAAGTAATATTGATAAGCTCCCGACTATAATAAAATTTTCGTCTTTGGGGCCAGACGAAAACTAAACCTTTTTCCTGATACTTTGGTAATTTGTTTGTATATTTTTTATAACGATAATTATCCTGCGACTGAATACTATCAAAGCTGTTATTTGAATTAGTTATTGCCTTAATAAGTGCGCACTGTATATTCTTCGATTTGTCTTGTTTACTACTACTCGGCCCTGGTGTATGCTTTTTAAAATTGCTAAAAGACATCTTCCTAATAAATCGCAGCACAAAAATTTTCTTCTCTTATTACGTGTATTCAATAAACATGTTTTTCTGAAATTTCTTATTGCTACATTGTCAGTGTCACAAATAAGATACAGAACCACATGATATAATGACTTACAAGAGATATGATATTGCGCATATGCCCCGCCCCCTCCTATGACGTCACGTGGTGAGTAACGTTATAGACGTCCAACTACACACTTAAAACAAAATCTTTCGCAATCAAAAAGTTTCTATACGTCAGTTCAGTGCAGTTGAAGTTACATTCCACTTCGTCGCCTATATTGTCTTTTTGAGATAATATAGAACGCAGCACCAAATTTATTCTTTTTCATTTTTATAATACACATATATACACAAGACAAGTATAATAATTAAGGAGAGCCCTGAATTGGCATTGCGGATACACAAACTTAAAAAGTATAGAAGACGTTCGCAGACATTTAGAGGGCGTCAACGTTCATAAACTAAATTTGATCATCATGTCACATAATCACAGTAATAGTATTCTGATCTTAAAAAAATACTTCCAACTGTATGCACTTAAATAAATTTTTTTTGTTCCCTCAGGCCTCGTCCGCGGCCTTGCCGCCCCGATAGCACCGCAACCCTTGGTTGATTGTGCATACCCTTAGTCTTACTCCACCCATTCCAAGATCACTGTGCCTTGAACTAGTCTGCACAGCGATTGGTAGGGTGAAGTTTTATATTGCTCTGTCTCCGGTCTAGAAAGACCGTAGATCAGTTGTCTTTTCCGGTCCAGAGCTATACACTCACACAAGATGTGCTGGGCTGATTCCTCCCCCTCGCCGCAGAGTCTGCATGCGAGGTCCCCTTCGAACCGCCCCATTTTATGCAGGTGTTTCTTGACGGCCATGTGTCCCGTCAAGAGACCTGTTGTGTTTCTGAGCTGTCCTCTGCTAAGGTTTAGCAGCTCCACAGCTCTCTTTGAACTGGGTCCGTCAATTATTGACTTCCCATGTCTGAGCCCTGGACAGTCCGCCCAGTACACCTTGTGTTGGTTTCTGACCCAGGACTTAATGGCTCCCCTGGCAGTGCTCTTTGACACGCCCAGAGCCGGTTCTGGTCCCATAAATGGTTCTGCTGACCCTCTCTTCGCGAGACTGTCAGCTGCTTCATTGCCTTTAACCCCTGAGTGACCAGGCACCCAGATGAGGGTCACCTCATTCTGCCCAGCCAGGTCGCTCGTCTCGTCTCGGCACTCACTCACCAGCCAGGAATTTACCCGTGGGCTACTTAGTGCCTTAAGGGCTGCCTGGCTGTCTGTGGCTATGAGGATCCGCTTGTTGGTGTAGCCCCTCCTCTTGTTCTCCCGCACACAGTGCAAGATGGCGTACATCTCGGCCTGAAACACCGTTGCATGGGCTCCGAGGGAAATACTATGACTTACCCTCGGTCCTTCCGAGTAAACACCTGCCCCCGTCACACGCTCCCCGCCAGATCCGTCCGTGAACCAGACGAGCGCGTCCCGTGGCATGCCCGGCGTCTCCTCCCGCCATGCCTTGCGATCAGGGATTTCCACTGTAAAGTTGTTTTCCCTGCACATTCGCGGGCTCGCGAAGTCTGACCTCATTTCAAGCATGGGCTCCTTCACGATCTCCTGAATTTTGCAGTGGCCCCTGAAGCCTGGGCACTTAAATATTAGTAAAATACGTAATTTGTTAACAGGTTGTGATGAAACTTTAAACTCCACTGTACGACAGCATATTATTAATGCATTGGACTCACCACATGACACCGTACGCGTGACAGTTCTAAAAATTGGTAGTCTCATTATTATATATCTCGTTATTTGTATCATGACAGAACAGTATACCGTTGACAAGTATTATATGTTATGTACTCAGATTAGGTAATAAGAGACAACATACTACTTCGTTTCGCACCGAGATGGCACCTTATCGTACATCCCACAATGCTCTAGGCGGCTGACTATTATAGCCTAATTACTTTATAAGTGTGTTTTTGCTGGGATTAGTATATAGCGCACTGATGAGCGCTAATTAGCGCGAAACCGGTCTGCGTTTCTAAATAGGGTGAGAATACATCTAACCTGCTTACATACATTGTCTCTGTGTATAGAAGAAATGGGCCAGGACTGACAATTTTCAAAATTGTTAGTTGGTTGCAGACATTCTCTATCTATAGCATTTAGTGTTATAACTAGAGCTGTCGTGACAACATACTACCTGGTTCCGCACCGAGATGGCGACCCTGTTGTATATCTCACATTGTTCTAGGAGGCTGGCTGCTGGCTACAATTGCCGTATTACTTCATAGGTGTGTTCTCGCTGTGATTAGTATAGCGCACTGACGAGCTCTACTTAGAACGAAACCGGTCTGCGGTTCTAATTACGGTGAGAATACATCTAGCTACATACAGACTTGGAGACTATTTCTCTGGCTTCACTGTTGGGTTTCGTTTCTGTAAATGAAGGACGTAGCCAGCGCGTAAGGTAACTGAAACAAGTGGCCCTTCTGAATTCTAGATGTTCTTAGGATGTTCTTCAACGTTTCTGTCACTGGTTTCGCTACTTGACAGCATCCTCAGAAACGTTGAAGAACATTCTAGAATATCTAGAATTCAGAAGGGCCACTTGTTCCAGTTAGCTTACGCGCTGGCTACGTCCTTTACTTACAGAAACGAAACCCAACAGTGAAGCCAGAGAAGTAGTCTCCAGGCTGTATGTAGTATGAACCAGTATCACCAAGGAATGGCAACAACAATCAATGAATACATCTAGCCTTAAATACAATGTCTCAATATTGGGGAAGAAATGTGCCAGGGCTGACAATTTACAAAATTCTTAGTTTGTGGAACACAGTCTCTATCTATAGCATTTTGTGTTAACTAGAGCTGTCGTGACAACATACTACCTGGTTCCGAGATGGCGACTTGGCGACCCTGTTATATATTTCACAATGTTCTAGAAGACTGGCTACCATATAGCCGTATCACTTTATAGATGTGTTCTCGCTGTGATTAGTATAGCGCACTGACGAGCTCTAATTAGAGCGAAACCGGTCTGCGTTTCTAATTACGGTGAGATACATCTAGCTTAACATACGTATATTTACGTTTCTGTGTTTGATGTTTGCATAAACAATAACGACTAGAAGAGTTTGCGTAAAGCATGGCTGCCATTTAATTTTTTGTAAATATGAATTAATATAGTTGGCAACAATGAGTCAGCCGACGGAGACAGATAAACTGACATTTGTACAAAAAATAGGGTTAAAATAAAATCTACTTTTTCTTTGGGATAACGTAAATAAACTTGGTACCTAAATGTGTGCGTTCAAACGTTGTCCAAACGTTAGCTAACGGTTTCTGTTCAGTTGGCTGAACGCATGTGTTGGCAGCTAACGTGTTGGCTAACGATCGAGATTTTTTCCAACGCAGATCGCAAGTGTTTATTCGCTTCAACGTATTGTCACTTGTCACATCATAAGGACCAATAATTATTATGCTGTGGTATTGTGTCTGAAATGGTACACGTTTTAAAAGGGATCTATTATGAATACAGCGGATTGTTATAAAATATAGTCGAAACTGAAAAAGTTCATGTGACTTTACAAGCTAAGTAATACTGTGTGTTTATTTATTTATACAATTTTCAAAATTATGTCATACGTGGTAGCTACCTGTAATTTGAAGTGATTTAGATTTATTCTATCCCTAGCACATTGTTGTAAAATTATAGGTACATGTGATTATAATTTTATGTTATAATTTAACTGGGAAAGTAAAAAATAGGTATGTAGTTGACAGAAACTTTTTGCTACATGGAATGTGATCACCAGAATTAATACAACTTCATGAAATAAGATTTAATGTAGCACCTAAGAACAATTTACAATATTTCACAAGCTCCAATTAAATTCAACAAAATAAGTTCTCGTAACTTCAAACAACACTTCACATGTTTCCTTCGATATGCTAAAATGTTCTCTGAAGTGGCTGTTGGCATAGAAAGGAACAATTATTATTTCAAAGTAATGTTTATATTCCGGTAAAATGTCGGCTTACCTCCCGGAGGGTTTTGATAATTCTTTTCAGAAATGTGCACAAGCCACAAGAAAAATTTCGTGCAAATAACCCCCAAAAAAGTTACAGAATCAGAAGTTAATAGGGGTACTGTGCAGGGTAGATAAAAAGGAAATATGAGCGGAAAATGCAACAGAAAAGCTTAGTCGCACCTGTAACAGCTGACTTTTTGTATTTTGCAGCCATACCTCCTTTAAACCCTGTCTACCCGCATTCGCCGCAGGTCCCGTAGGGGTTAATATTTCATGTAGTTTATGCATTGAGGGTGGTTGAAGGCATGCAGGGGGAAGGAAAATCCCACTAGGAAGTAGTATTCCTCTTGTACTATTCTTAATAATACTTTAAGAGTACACTACACAAGGTAGTCCACAATCCGAAACTAAAAGCAGGACACCCGTTTTCTTTTTCTTAAAGGTCTACCTACAATCCAAAACAGCGAATAACAACAGAACTTGTGTTCATCGTTACAGTTGACATAAGCAGCAACTGATCGTTCACCAGAACAAAAAAAGACTCCCAAGTGTTGGCTAACGCAAACAGTACACCGTTTTGTTGTGGTGAACGCAGCCAAGGTTCAAACAGTTTAGAGCCACTGCAAGTCAACTTATAGGGTTCAGTGAACAATAGAACTCAACTGTAGAGTCCGCTGAACGCGCATTATGGTATAAGCACAGAGCATAATAAATGCTTATGCTGTCGTCTGGTCTGCGGTACTAGTTTGAGGTTACCACTATTATTATTAGTAATCATGGAGATGCAGTGCGTGGAATCCTATTCTCTATTATGTAAAGATAATAATAAAATAAATAATAATAAGAATTTATTGAAATATGAAGAATAAATAATGGCGTTTGGTTTGTTATGATTATTGTCATATTATTGTTGTTTTGATGAAACTGGGAAGTGACATTTATTAAGAATCGTGAACCCTAAAGTATGACTTGTGGCAGTATTTTTGTTTAAGTATTAGGTTTAATGTTGATTGGCATGAATAATGAAGAATTTGAAGAGTGTGTCCGTGCAAGTGATTGACACAGACATAGCATTTCTTTTACCTAATGGTGTGTACGAAATAAAACAAATGGAACCAAAATCTTCCAGACTGAGGAGAATATCGTTTTTCTGTCTGGCTTTAGCTGTTTTTGGTATACTTGGTTTCGGATACTTTTGTCCAGATAGGGTAAATGCACAAAATTGTTTAATTGGAAGTTTGGGTATTTGTTTATACTGTTTTGTTTTAGGAGTGTGCTTTAAATATCAAGGAAACTACACCAGTTTCAATTGACGACAATCTAGGTAAACCTTTGGCCCCCTTGAATACTAAGATCGGCTTAAGCTATGATGATTTGTTGAACGATGATTTCGCTTTTGACATGGATTCCCATGATGTGATAGTGTTTTTACACATGCAGAAAACTGGTAAGTGAAAGTTTCAACTTTGATTATAATATTCATATCCTAACATTTGTCCTGATAAAAACAAGACTAGGCTTTAGTTTAAAGACTATTTCCCAATTAATCAGTGCTTGATAAGTTTTTAAATTGTGCCTTTTGAATCCAGTTACCAAAAAAATAAATCAGGTTAATTCTGAAGTTTAAAATATATTTTGAGTGAATTTAGTTTTACTGGAACTTTACATTTACAGTCAGTTGATGATACAAATTTTCTTTTTTTTTTTAATCGTACACGCCTTATGTTATTGCATTTTCCTTCAAAATTTAATGCTTGTTTGTAAGAAAAGAAATTTGGGATGTAGCAAGTGCGTTATGGTAGCGAATTTTCCCGCAGAACATTAGTGCTGATATGCTTTGTCAATGGTGGTTTCGTTAAGTTACTGTTTGTCCAATTGATGACTTCTATATATGATGGGGCTTCAAGTCGAATTTCCGGGGCAACATAAAATCTAGAACAGCATTGGTTAGATGTAATGTTGTTCGAGCTTTGAGTATTCTTCTCTAACTTGCCTTTTGTCAGCATCAGGATCCGAAATCATTGACAAGAGCAGATTCTTGGGAAGCCCAAACCAGGCATTTCTCATGATGACGGGGTTAATAATCTTTTTAGTAACTTCGTCCAGATACTGAGAAGGCGACATCAACTTTCATAAATGGCTTCATCCTTCCATGACAGATGGTTTCATCTTAAATGAAAACCAAAGGAATGCATACACTTTCATGATGTAGACAACTAGGCGCACAGAATTGGCGGATGGCTTACTGGTTAATACATAAAGACACAATGTTTTATTTGCAAGAATCAACCACCTTGCTTAATGTAGTTTTCCCGGACTTCTGTATGCTAAACCTTGAGGACAATATCCTGATGATATCACCATGCAAATATCAAGAAGATACTGTTGATCACTGTCTAGACTGCTGCTTTCTCTCAGCTGCAAATCAGAGAACCAAAGTACTGGAATTGGGTCAAAACGTTTGATGGCGAAAGTTTCACAATTTTAGAGCAATGTTCCAATTGGACCCGCCTAGGTATTTGGTCCTGTACTCTTTCTGTCAAGGTCCTGGAATAAGTGTCGATGTGTGATAAGTTCATTGGTGTGGAACATGCATGTTCAAAGAATTTTCACAAGGAATGACACGACTGAACGTGAACCAAACCTGTCCGCTGGGCGAGTGGAAGTGACGCTACATTTGGGAAGAGGTGGGTGCTAGGCGACTTAGTGCGATAAGCAGATGCAGAAGAGATCGCGAGGAAATTATCTATAATATTACTGCTCATAAGACTTAGCATTAAAGGGTTTCTTTCGTTATTCAAGAAGCTTCAATATTTTTATATTAATATTTAATTGTGCCTCATTGCTTTTTTATGAAATATTCACTATGTTTTAAGGCTTTTAGGGCCCTACTAAGTGTATTTTTTCCTGCTATATAAATAACTTAAACCGCACAAAATATAAAAAGTCTGGACGCAGCAAGTGCGTTATGGAAGTGGATTTTCATAAAAAATGTTTTTAATAGCAAATATTTCTCTAATGCAAGCAGGCATCTATCTGGTTACCGGCATAACCTATATAGTAGAAACAATCTACCATATTTTATCAAAATAACTTATTGTTTGAAAATGTACAAAAAATTTTCCGAAATAAATTTTAAATGTTTCTGAGAAAACTGGTTTCCTCGCCAACAAACCTTAGTTTAATAGCAAATTGGGTTATTGAAATTTGAAGCATTTAATGAAAATTCGCTACCAAAACATACTTACTGCGTCTAGATTTTTTCTTACCAACCTGCAGCATATTTCAATAAAAAATGCAATAATATAAGGGTGTTCGAAAAAAAATTGTTGGGGTGACTAACTTATGGGCCAGCCTGTGATTATCAAAATAATTTTATAAGATGCAGCTCAAGACACCCTCTAATTAACGTATACAATTTTTTTCCAATTTTGCATAATAACAATTATATTGAGGTTTACCGTAGAAATGCGCCACCCTGTATATATGTAAACAGATAAAAACTGAATGTAAACCCGGATATGGCTTTTAAGCGGGCCTAGTTTGCACTCATTTGAAGAAATCTTTTTAAAATTCAAAAGTCGCAAAATAAAAGCTCATGAAATTTGTCAACCAGAAGATTAAAGTAGTTCGTCAACCTCCTCCATGCAATATTGATACAATAGACAAACGATGGGTCTCCGACTACAATTTTTACCTCAGCTTCGTTCGTCTACCTAGGTACGATATAAATACATTGTAGCTGTTAATCTAGTTTAGAATTTTTCATCCTCTGATGATGCTGACTTGGTCAGTGAAACGATCGTAAGGTCTTTGGGTTCTCCAAGTGTACTTATCAGTGCTCATCACAGGTTCCAGTTTTCACATAGTCAAAAGTCGGGGTCTCCTCATTAACGAATTTTTTCTACGAAAATTAGCTAAAAATTATAGACCGTCAAACCATAAACTTAACTAAAACTACCGCCAAAGCATCAGAGAAAGGGTCTATTAGAAACGAATTTTCTGTAAATATTTTAGTAAAATGAAGGACAATGACGGTTGAAGCTGAAACTTAAGGACACTCTTGCGACATTTTTATTACGTAATCCGTATTTGTTTCAGGTTCTTTGCCATAATGTTGCCAATTTTGACGTTTCAAACAGCGAAGTTGACGTTTTGACGTAAACCCCAAATTTTGTTTCTTTAAATGCCGATAACTTTTTTGTCTTTAAACTTACAGACCATTATTTTTTGAGTTATCGGTGTGATACATATATATATATATATATATATATATATATATATATATATATATATATATATATATATATATATATATATATATATATATATCGGGATCGCCTCATTAATGATTTTTTTTAAAGAAAATGTACTAAATATATAAAAAAATGATTTCTTGGAGCTATCAATAAAAGGTGATTTTTTGGTGATTTTTCTAACATTTGAGCTCTACTCGGCAGCAAAAGGAGTTGTCTAATGGAGCTGGGATTTTTTATACGTTTTATTAATGCCATTTGGCCAAAAACCCGCACTAACCGTAACTGGATTTCAAAAAAAAATTCTATGGTCTTTGTCCCTGGCTATTTTTTTTTGTATGCCGATAATAAACAGAAACACACATAAATAAATAAGGAAAAAAACAGAAATTTGATATTTAGGCAATAATAGAATCAACTGGAGTCTAAACTCATATTTTTTTCTCTTACTTCTAGCACGTGTCATCTTGTTATCGCGGTACCATTGTCTGTCATTTTTTTCCGTGTCCAAATTCCGTGTTAAAATGTTTATTAGTGGGAGGAGTATTTTGTCTACTGAATGTTTGCTCTTTACATGAGACACCTGTATATTTGTGAAGAAATTAATTCGCATTTTCACAAGCTTCTCAAAAATATAACATTATGGGTATATTTTAATAAACAACGAAAAAATCTTAATTTTCGTAATTCGTAATCAAAATTTTGCAGTATGCTATGCAAAAAATGCTGCTGTTTGTCGTTTACTTGAAAGCAAGTGATAGTTGACAACATTTGTTCTATGCCATGTCACTGCTTGTCTTAATTATATAAATTTTGTGTAAAGGTATATTTCTGACTATGGCAGTAAACCAAATTTTCGGACAATTTGAGAAATACGATATGTTAGCTTGTTTTATATTAAGTAATAAAATTGTTGAAGCGGCATCTGGGATGTACGTATTTTAACAGGTAAATATCAGTTATGTTTAAATACTATTGCTTCATTTTTATTTAGATATCCAGAAAAGAGGCAACCCAATACATCCACATTTTAACGAATGATAAAGAATTTACTTGGTCACTGATCATTTAACAAAGCTCGTTCAAAAACATATAATAAAGACAATCGAGAGGTTGAGGAAGTCATAGTTTAGTCATAGGAGCTCACCTTACAAACTACTTTCTACTTCCCCAGTCTAATATTTTTTGGAGAACCACAGAAACAGAACCCTCTATGAGTCTGCGATCCGTAGCTAATTGGACCAAAGAGACAGGCTTAGAATATTGTATATTTGAGTGGAGGGTGCTGTCATCCGCGTACTGTGAACTGGGTTGGATGTGCTAGAGAGGAGGTCATTGTTGTGGAGAAGAAACAAAGTAGGGGCTAAAGCTGAACCTTGAGGGATTCCTGCATTAATTGGATACAGTTTAGAGGAATGGCCATCCACGACAACAGAAATGCTCCGATTGGAGAGAAAATTTTCTGTCCAGATTTTTGGTGGTAGGCCATAGGCCGGAAGTTTATTAAGCAGCGCTGCGTGCCAGACCTGCTCGAATGCTTTGGATATGTCTAGAGCGACAATCTGGGATTCACCGTGTACTTGTGTAGACTTGTTCCAAGAATGGGTGATAAAGGAAAGGAGGTCGCCACTTGATCTGCGCTGACGGAATCCATACTGCCTGTCGTGGATTAGACTGTGTTTTTCAATAAATTTTAGTAATTCGGTGTTTATATACTTTTCTATCACTTTAGAGACGATTGAAAGGAGATAAATAGGCCTGTAGTTGCTTGGAAATGCTTTAGATCCTTGCTTGGGGACGGGTTGTACTAGAGCAGTTTTCCAGTTGCTAGGGAATATGTCTCTATTGTAAGATGTCTGAAACAAACGAGTCAGGACAGGAGCAAGTTCTGGTGCGCATTTTTTGAGAACAATTGCTGGGATCTCGTCAAGACCAGAGGCTTTCCTGGTATCAAGAGAAGAGAGCATCTTTCGTACCTTTTTAGTTTTGAAAATGATATCTGTCATTTTATGCGCGACATTGGGGACTGTTGGTGATTGAACATTTGGAGGTGGGTTGAAAGTATAATTGCCTGCGAACAACGAGGCAAAAATTTCAGCCTTGCCATCCCCTGAAACAAGAGGTGGGAACTTGCTCTTGCAGAAATTATTCTTAATATATTTAGCAAGAGTCCAGAAGGGTTTCCTGCCGTTGGAGCTTGAGAGGACTTTGTTTTTGATATGGTTATTAAACGAGTTTTTTGCCTCAGAAAGAATGCGGACATAGCGGTTTCTTGCGTCATTAAATGCTTGACGGTTTTCTTGACTGGGATTGTGTAGAAGCGTTTTATGAGCTTTGACATTTTCAAGTCTGGCCTTGTCACAGGATTTAGAGAACCGGGGCTTTTGAGTGGCTGAAGACAGACGCCCATGAAAATGAGGAAAAGTAATCCCGTATTCCGTCCCAGTTCGCGGAGTTGTAGTGCCAAACGATACGTGGGTGTGATGACTGTGTGACCTCTGGTTACATTGTGCAGGAAGCAGTGACCATGCCGTGGTCTGAGCGACCAAGAGGGGCGGTGACCGATGTCTTATGGTTAGAGATTTTGCAATGAAGGTTATATAGTCAGTGAAGCCCATTCTAATAATTCTGGTATACGTAGTAGGCACAATAGCAGATTCTGGTCCCAGAAAAAACAACACCAATATTTGCCAGAAAACAGCAGGCCAGGTTTGGTCTAAATGTGTCTTGCTTTGTATTAGGAGCACAAATAAAATTTTATATATTTGAAGGAAACCTAACAGCCAATCGCTACGTTGAAATTTTAGATACGGCTATACCTAAATTGCTCAATGATGTTCCTTTAGCGCATGTAAACGTAATTAATTTTCAACAGGACGAAGCTCCTGCACACAATTCGCAAATGGCGAGGTTATTTCAGGAGAATAATCTTCCAAATCAATGGATCGGAACCAATGGGCCAATAAGATGCCCCCCTATGTCCTCAGACTTGTCTATATTGGATGTCTTTCTAGGGGGATATCTAGAGAATAAAATTTACAAAGTTCATTATGATAATATTCAGGATTTAGGAAACGCGTGTGTGTGTTTTGTGTGTTTTGTTTCTTTAACGTCGGCCTATTTCCGCGACTATGGCCAATCACCGACGCCAGGGATCAGTTTCACCTCACTATCCTGGAAATTTTGCCGAATCCCAGCCTTTCTGTAAGGAGGGTTGGGATCTTAACGTGCCCAACATCGCATGGACACGGGACCTACGGCTTTGTGCCCCCTCCGAAAGGCGAAACGTGCAGACATTCAACTTGCTCAAATACAATGCCAGAACCTCGGTTGTGGTTAATTTTACTTTAGGAAACGCAATAAGAGAAAGTTTTTGCTAATTACAAAATAATGCTGTTGTTTTGCTTAATTTCTCAAAACAACTAGGAAAAGTATGCGAAGCGTGCACACAACAAAATGGAAATCATTTTGAACAGTTCTTTTGATTTACTAGATTACTTTAGCGCTTATGTTACGATTTTCAAAGTTGCATTTTGTTCATATTATTGGATAATAATTATTAATGTTATGTATTTCTTTTTGTTACATAAATCTACTGCAACATTTTGATTGCGAATTATGAAAATTTTAATTTATTCGTTCTTTATTAAAATATCCCCATAATGTTATATATTTTTGAGATGCTTGTGAAAATGCAAATTAATTTCTTGACAAATATATAGGTGTCCCATTGAAAAAGAACCAAACATTGGTCAATATTTCAAAAACAGTTATAATTAGAAAAAAACTAACTACGCCACTAGATTCTACTTAAAAAAAAGTTCTAAGGGATTTGTGTGTGCTTTTTTGACAAGTTGTCAGACAACTGAAATACAAGGAGTACCTGAAAATGCAACATTTTCAATATCACCCTATAGCTCGGAAACTAAGAGGGCTATGACAATTTTGTTTGCGGCATCTTTCGTTTCACAATAAAGTAGCTAAGGTTCGCGAAAACCGCAAGGTTCTATCGTTACTAATAACCGACATACCCAGCAGTTGCAACCAAAATGGGACAGCCTGTACATATCTGTAGCTTGATCGCAATATATGAGTTCAACTTCGTAAAAATAAATTGACGAGTTTCAAAGATATAGCATTTTCCAGAAGAAGTCTCGTAATTTTCCGTGGAACACTTTTCCAGTGTAATGAAAAAAAAAGTCTGGACGCAGCAAGTGCGTTATGGAAGTGAATTTTCATACAAATGTTTTGAATAGCAACTGCGAGCAGGCGCATCAATCTGATTATGGGTATAGCCTATGTAGTAGAAACAATGTACTATATTTTATCAAAGTTACTTATTGTTTGAAAGTGTACAAAAATTTTCCGAAAATAAACTTAAATGTTGGTTTCCTAGCCAAATACCTTACGTTACTAGCAAATTGAGTTATTGAAATTTGAAGGATTTAATGAAAATTCGCTACCAAAACGCACTTACTGCGTCCAGATTTTTTCTTACAAACATGCATCATATTTCGATAAAAAATGCAAAAATGCATGAACGAATTTGTTCTACGAAAATTAGCCAAAAATTTTATACCGTTAAACCATAAACTTAACTAAACCTACAGTAAAAGCATCAACTTAACTAAACCGACAGCCAAAGCATCAGAGAAAGGATCTATTTGAAATGAATTTTCTGTAAATATTTTAGTAAAATGAAGGGCAATGACGGTTGAAGCTGAAACTTAAGGGTTCGCAGAACACTCCTCTTGCAACATTTTCTTTTCACAATCCGTATTTGTTTCACGTTCTTTCCCTAAACATTGTCAATTTTGACGTTTCAAATCGCGACTTTGACGTTTTGAGGAAAACTCCAAAATTTTTATATTTAACTGCCCATAACTTTTTTGTCTTTAAACTTAGAGACCTAAATTTTGGCACATGGTTCACTCTTTATAATACAAACACGAGCACAGAATTTTAATTCTTGTTTTAAAGAAAATTTACTAAATATATAAAAGATGATTTCTTGGAGCTATCAATAAAAAGTTATTTTTTGGTGATTTTTCTAACATTTGAGCTCTACTCGGCAGCAGAAGGAGTTGTCTAATCGAGCTGGGAATTTTATACGTTTTATTAATGCCGCACTAGCCGTAACTGGATTAAAAAAAATTATATGGTCTTTGTCACTGGCTATTTTTTTTTTGTATGCCGACAATACACAGAAACAAACATAACAAAATTTTTATCTTTAACGGCCCATAACTTTTTTGTCTTTAAACTTAGATACCTAAATTTTGGTACATGGTTCACTCTTTATAATACAAAAACGAGTCCGAAATTGGGTTGCCCTTACTTTGTTATTTCCGCAGATATTAATTTTCTTAGAAAGAAAACACACAATTTTCCGGGAAAACCTGAGCCCATTTTCCTGGCTAACGAACTTATCCCGGCCAAAAGGAAGGCACTCACCAAATTTGATCAAGATATATATAAACATATAAAAATTCAAACTGACGTCGGACATGTGTTCTAGGGGGCCTAATTAGCACTCATTCGAAGAAAATTTTTTAAATTCAAAAGTCGGGATCTCCTCCTTAGCGTTTACTCTTAGAGCAAAATTGTTCTATTTTGTATGAAGCTAGCAATAATTTTCAGGAGATAGGAAGGTAAGTCTTGAATTTTGTCTAATTTGAAGAGAAGCCCGTGGACCCATATTTTATCAAAAGCTGGTGTTGCGCCAAGAAATGCTACTGTGGTACATTTTGTTTTCGAAACCTTTGACAATTATTTCATTTATACGAGATGTTGATAGAGGGTTGAATGATTTTGTCTAAACCCAAACTGTGTGGGTGTGGGTGATAAGGTATTATGCTCTTCTATAAATTAAATCAGTCGCCTTAGTATCAGTTTTTCAAAAAGCTTGCCTACAGGCATTTTTTTAAAGTATGTATCCATACGTTTTACCATATTACTTTTTTGTGGCCAATAAGTTACTTAACCTTGATTTGAAATGTGTAATTACTATAAAAAAGTTATACGCCCATGGATTAATTTTATCTTAATTTTGAAATATTTGTTGTCCCTTGGAAAATTATTCACGTACCAACTTGTTGCAAAATTGCATAAGCAGTGTTAAATTTATACCAAGAAAAAATGTTTCCAAATTGTAACTTCATGGTCGTATAGCGCCGACAACTTTACTTAAATTGGCTTATTTTTGTAAAAGGAATATGTGGTAGGATTTTGTAGACCTTTTAAAGACACATGTATATTACCATAATTAACTAACTATAAACGCACACATTAAAAGTTTCCGAAAGTATATATGGAATTATAAAAGCGGCAATTCTAATATATGTATTATGTATTTGGGTCAAGTGCGATATGAGCCAGACCAGTATGACACTGTAATTATTATGTAAAACGTGCTGTTATCGAAAACGAATTCTTTCCCCTATTTCTGTATACACCATGTGGTTCTCGTATGCCAGTGTTTTCGTTCGGTATACTAAACACGTTGAAATGCAATTCAGATTTCTCTTGAAAATTCTGAGTACTTTGACCCCAGATAAAATTGACTCGACACTGCACATTTACAGGCAAAGGATACATCTAGGAATAGTGATTATAACATCTTTCTACAGCTGCTGAATAATAATGTATTGTGTGGTTTGAATTATACATTTACTCCCATTGAAAATACTTACCAGGCACTGTGTAAATTATAATGCTTTGAAGCTCATTGAATATTGAGTGGACATAGGTACATTCAAAATGAAAAATTCCATCAAGTGTATTTTTTTTTAGTGAATTTTCATTAAAAACTCGCTACTAGAAAGGTTACGACTTTCGAATTTAACATTTCTTTAAAAACTCTGGACGCAGCAAGTGCGTTATGGTAGTGAATTTTCATAAAAATGTTTCTAATAGCAAATATGTTTTTTTAAGAAAGCAGGCACCAAATTTGGTTACCAGTATAATCTATATATTAGAAACAATGTGCCATGTTTCATCCAAATAACTTTATTGTTTGAAAATGTACAAAAATTTCCGAAAGTAAACTTAAATTGTTCCCGAAAAAACTGGTTTTCTGGTCAACCTTATAGGTTAATAGCAAATTGATTCAAAATTTGAAGCATTTAATGAAAATTCGCTACCATAACGCACTTGCTTCGTCCAGAATTTCTTTTCTTACGAAGATGTATTATATTTCGATGGAAAATACAAAAATGCAATAACATAGGGCGTGTTCGATTAAAAAAATTCACTAAAAAAAAAAGCTTAAGACACCCTATAATTAATGTATACAACTTTTTTTCGTAACTTGCATAATAACGGATATATTGTGCTTTAATGATTTTTTACGATAATTCGACAAAAATGATATACCATTAAACGATAAACTCTATAGCAAACACTACTGCTAAAGCATTAGAAAAAGGGTCTATTTGAAATGAATTTTCTGGGAATATTTTAGTAAAATGAAGGACAATGACGATTGAAACTAAGACTTCAGGCTTTGTAAAACATTATTCTTGTGACATTTTCCTTCCATAGATCATATTAATTTCAGGTTCACTGCCTAAATATTAACAATTTTGACGTTTAAAATCGCGACTTTGACGTTTTGAGGAAAACCCAAATTTATTTTTCTTTAAATGCCTGTAACTTTTGTGTCTTTTGATCTACAGAGCTAAATTTTGGTAGGTAACTTGCCTATAATGACGCGTATAAAATTTGGTTGCCCTTACTTTGTTAATTTTGGAGATATAAATTTTTTTCGAAAGAAAACACAAAATTTTCCGGGAAAACCTCGGCGGATTTTCCTGGCTAACGAACTTATCCAAGCCACTTGCAAAAGGAAGGGACTCACCAATTTTGACATTTAAAATCGCGACTTTGACGTTTTGAGGAGAACCCAAATTTATTTTTCTTTGAATGCCTGTAACTTTTTTGTCCTTTACCCTACGCAGCTAAATTTTGGTAGATAACTTTCCTATAATGATATAAATCCGCGCATAAAATTTGGTTGCCCTTACTTTGTTAATTCCGGAGATATAAATTTTTTTCGATTTTTTTTCGAAAAAAAAAACACAAAATTGTCGGGGAAAACCTCGGCGGATTTTCCTGGCTAACGAACTTATCCAAGCCACTCGCGAAAGGAAGGTATTTACCAAATTTTATCAAAATCAGTGCATTATTTTTTTAGTTATAGGTGTGACACATAAATATATAAACATATATATATATATATATATATATATATATATATATATATATATATATATATATATATATATATATATATATATATATATATATATATAAACATATAAAGTCTGAAACCGACCTCGAATTTGGGTTCCAGGGGTCCTAAATAGCGCTCATTTGAAGAAATTTTTTCAAAATTCAAAAGTCGAGATCTCCTCATTAGTGAATTTTTTTTAAGAAAATTCACTAATGACCGAGAAATTAAACACCTATAACCCATATTTGGTGCCAAATTCAAATTCGCGGTCATTTTAACTATATATATATATATATATATATATATATATATATATATATATATATATATATATATATATATATATATATATATATATACAGGCTGTCCCACGTCGAGTAATGTATTAGATTATTTCCGAAAATATACATTTTTTGAGTGCTGAAAATTTGTATACGGGGGTTTCCGAAGGTGCTCTATTTAATGGAAATAATTTCCAAAATGGCAGACTTCCGGTTACACCGTAAATAGATATAACATATAACATCGTTATTTCAAATAAAACACCCTGTATATTATTGCATTTTTAGAATACTCATATAATTTTAGGTTAAAAGTTATTAAGGTATGCTCTCCCTATCTTCGACTGTTTTCGAGTTATGTCAATTTATTTGAGAATTCTGTTCAAGGGGAGGCTGTTTTAATGAAGGTGATTTTGTGTCGTGTTAGGATGCTGAAAATTATTTAATTTATCAGACACGAAACGTTCCAAGGCCATTAAGCTTCGACATGATTGTGAGGAAAAATTGTTTCATATACAGGGTGTTTTTAGGATGTATTAGAATTTGGGGTGCTTTAAACTAGAATATCTCATTTATTTCAAATGGAACATCCTGTAAATTATCTTCTCATTGAATAGAGCAGATAATTCTCTTTCAAACTGTATTAGTATTCCCTATACCTAAAGTTGATAATTGTCGAGATATTTGCGGTTTAGCAAAACAAAAAAGACAAATTTAGGAGTATGTCTAAAATCTGTATGAATTCTAAGAGTGCGATGTGATGTTTGATATTTTCACGTTTATTGTCAGTTTTATATTTCTGTCATTCACAACGTGAGTTATTTTGTCTTTGTTTTCTGAATTAATAGGAATTCTACGTTATAATGGATAATGCCAGCTATTCAAACGAACAATTGCTGAATTTATTTTATTTTCATGGAGAGTGCAACAGAGTGGTCAGCAGAACATGTCGGATGTTTAATGATAGGTATCCCGAGTCCTCGCCAATGACTGCGTTGAAATTCAGACGTTATGAAACCAATTTCTTGAGAACGGGAAGTTGCACGATTAAACAAACATCAATATCAGTTCCAGTTACAGAAGACAAAAACACACAAATTTCTGTGTTGTCTTATTTCGAAGCTCATCCAAAGGCGTCAATACGTTTAGCTGAACATGACATGAACATAGCACGTTCCTCCATACAGAGAATATTGTCCAAGCATAAGATGCATAATTATAAATTTATAAGTGTACAAGCTCTGGAACCGAACTACCCAGCCCACCGAATTGAATTTTGTCACACTCTCCTTGAAAGACACCGCAACGATCCTTTATTTCTGAAAAGCATAATTTGGACCGACGAAACAAAGATGTCCCGTGAAGAAATATTTAACAAACATAATATTCACTACTGTGCTCAAGACAATCCTCATGTCAAAAGAGAACGCTGTTTTCAGAAAAAAAAACAGCTTCAACTTGTTTGCTCTTCGGATGAATGATAAATTATCGTACTGCATTTACGATAATAATCTGACAGCTGTGCAATACCTAGAGATTTTGCGAACCACTGTCTCTGATTTCTTGGACAATTTACCACTTACTGCGTATGTGAATTGTTGGTATCAACTAGATGGGTTCCTGCGCATTATTCAGCAGAGGTGAGGAGCTTTTTAAATGATGAATTCAAAGAGAGGTGGATGGGACGCGGCGGAACATACAATTGGCCCCCACGGTCGCCTGACCTCACTCCTCTGGATTTTTACCTATGGGGTAAATTGCAATCAGATGTTTATGCGACTCCAGTCAACATTAGGGAAGAACTTGAAGATAGACTCCGTAATTGTTTGGATAATATTAATCCCGCAGAAATACGGCGTACAACAAGTGAAGGAGTTGTAGTAAGCTTAGAGCGATGTATTAGTGCAAATGGTACACAATTTGAACAATATCAATCATGAGTTTCTTAGCTAGTCATAATAATTTTCAACTTTCAATACTTTTGGTTATTCTTTGTTATTTGTTGAAATTTTATAAATATTAAATTAATTTTTTTTTTTTTTGTAAACCGCAAATATCTCGACAATTATTAACTTTAGGTATAGGGAATGCTAATACAGTTTGAAAGAGATTTATCTGCTCTATTCAATGAGAAGATAATATACAGGCTGTTCCATTTGAAATAAATGAGTTGTTCTAGTTTAAAGCACACCAGATTCTAATACATCCTGCAAAACACCCTGTATATGAAACAATTTTTCCTCACAATCATGTCGAAGCTTAATGGTCTTGGAATGTGTCTAATAAATTAAAGAATTTTCAGCACCCTAACACGACACGAAGTCACCTTCTATAAGTCAGCCTCCGCTTGAACAGAATTCTCAAATAAATTGACATAACTCGAAAACAGTTGAAGATAGGGAGAGCATAACTTTTAACCTAAAATTATATGAGAATTCTAAAAATTCAATAATATACAGGCTGTTCTATTTGAAATAACGATGTGTAACCGGAAGTCAGCCATTTTGGAAATTATTTCCATTAAATAGAGCATCTTCGGAAACCCCCGTATACAAATTTTCAGCACGCAAGAATGTATATTTTGGGAAATAATCTAATACATTACTCGACGTGGGACACCCTATATATATATATATATATATATATATATATATATATATATATATATATATATATATATATATATATATATATATATATATATATATATATATATTCATTCTTAACCCTTAACTGGTGACGTGGGGTCGCTGTGACCCCATATTGTTTATAACAATTTATACTAACTGGATATACTTTTTGTGGGGTGTCTCACGGTCGCCGTTTGTTATAAGTATTTGGAGAACCTCAAAAGTTAGCAAATCAAAGTTTGATATTGTGGAGGCCGACATTTGATGTAAATCCATTGTTAACTTAGAGAAACGAACAAATTGGTTTACACTATTATTTATTATATTGTATGTATGACTGCAGTTTCGCTGAAGTTCTCAGCTTTGTTAAATACATTTATCATTCTGTATTTGATAAAGCTGAGAACTTCGGCGAAACTGCAGTCATACATACAATGTAATAAATAATAGGGTAAATCAATTTGTTTGTTTCACTAGGAAATCAAAATTTGGTATAAAGCCTTTTGAGTCTACGATCTATTGATTTAAAATAATTTCAAAATGGCGGAACTTGCGGAGGTACCGGAAATAGGTAACAACTTGATTATTTTAAATAGATTCACCCTGGTTTTTTTTTGTTTTTTTTTAATGTTGAATATTAGATCGCCTTTATGGGACATAACACTAACCAGAACGTCAAGCTGAGATAAATCTGTTTTATGTCAAAAGTGACAAAATACTCATTGTTAAAAAAAAAGTAAGAGTGGATAAGTACACTTGGAGAACCCAAATCACCACAACACATATTTCAAAGACCTTACGATCGTTTCATTGACAATGTCAGCCTCATCAGAGGATGAAAATTTCTTTAAAAAAAGAATAGAAATTTTCATCTGAGACGTTAACATTGTCAATGAAACGATCGTAAGGTCTTTGAAATTTGTGTTGTGGTGATTTGGGTTCTCCAAGTGTACTTATCAGTGCTCATCAGAGGTTCCAGTTTTCACATAGTGTAAGAGTGGAACTAACAAAGATAGTACAAAAAAATTTGGCAGTAGTAAGTCAAAACATTTAAGCTCATTTTTATCTAGTTCAGTTTTGAAAATTATCCACAGCGCGGTCTGAAAAAAATGTTGAAAGGGATCAACACAAAAGTACCAAAAAGTCACTTTTTTTCAAATGGAACATCCTGTATGTTATAAGCTTGTTAGATTTAAACTTTAACTCGACGATGACTTGCACTAGCATTTCATATACCCAACTCTTCAGGTTTTTGAGGTAATTGCAATTTTATAAATTGGTTTGGCATGATCGCGAATTTAAGACCAGGAGAGGTTGCCTAAATAAGCTAATTTAAAACATTGTCGGCTTTGAAAGTGCAAATAATTTGTATTGTCTCTTATAACAAATTTTCAAAATAACCACCATTAGCTTCTAAGCACTTAATTAACCTTCTTTCGACATCTTGTACGCTCTTCTAATTTTTAAGGGGTCCAAATTATTGAATGTTAATGTTACAGGTGCCTGTAATTCTTCGCGAGTAGTAACAGGGGTTTTATACACCTTCGCTTTAATTTTTCGCCACAAATAAAAGTCCAGCAGAGTTAAATCTGGGGATTTTGCTGGCCACAGCCAACGACATAGTCGCTTAATCCATCGGTTTTGAACCATTGCGTTTAATTCATGATCAACTGCAACGGTACAGTGAGCTGGAGCACCGTCTAATTGATACCAGCAATTTTGCCCAGTCAGGCAAAGGGATATTTTCTAGAAAATTTAGAATCTGGTTTCTTTAAATGGCAACATATCTAGCACTGTTCAATTTTTGATCGTGATTGTGGTTCATTAACATAGCAAAAACATTAATGCTTAATTTTTTTAAGAATGTTGTTGGCCTGATTGCGAATGGATTTTCATGCGACCAAATGTGTAAATTACGCCGATTAATAAAACCTTTTTTAGAACATTTTGATATATTTGCCCAGATAATTCGCTAAAGTAAATTAGGATATTCCTGTATTTAAACAAGTATCATTTCGTAATATTAGACCCTGTGAAATAGATCTTGTGGACGTAATTCTTGAACGGTCGAAAACTTGAAATCATGCATTTTATGTTCTTTTAGTGAATTTTTATTTTTTTTAAATCATTAATAGAGAGGTATCGATGGTGAGACTGCAAAAAAAATTCAAATGAGCGCGAACTAGGACCCCTAGAACCCACATCCGGGGTAAGTTTCAATTTTTATATGTTTATATATATATATATATATATATATATATATATATATATATATATATATATATATATATATATATATATATATATGTGTGTGTGTGTGTGTGTGTGTGTATGTATCCAACCGATAACTCAAAAAGTCTGGACGCAGCAAGTGCGTTATGGTAGTGAATTTTCATAGGAATGATCTGGCACAAAATATTTTATTATAACTTTTTTTTCTTGTAACATAGAAATCTAAATTTTGGTGTATGGTTTACTTTTTATATCGTAAACCTACCTACCAAATTTGGTTATCATAGATTTTATATTTTTTAAGATAAAAAATTTTTTCAAATGAAAACTCAAAATTTTCCCGGAAAACCTCGTCTAATTTTTCTAAATAATGAACTTGTCAAAGCCATTTACAAAAGGAAGGTACATGCCAAATTTTATTAAAATCGGCTTATTACTTTTTGAGATATGAATTTTTTTCAAATGAAAACTCAAAATTTTCCCGGAAAACCTCGTCCGATTTTCCTGACTAACAAACATGTCAAAGCCATTTACAAAAGGAAGGTACGTGCCAAATTTTATTAAAATCGGCTTATTACTTTTTGAGATATGAATTTTTTTCAAATGAAATCTCAAAATTTTCCCGGAAAACCTCGTCCGATTTTCCTGACTAACAAACATGTCAAAGCCATTTACAAAAGGAATGTATGTGCCGAATTTTTTTCGAATAAAAACTCAAAATTTTCCCGGAAAACCACGTCCGATTTTCCTGACTAACGAACTTATCCAAGCTATTAACAAAAGAAAGGTACATGCAAAATTTTGTCAAAATCGGCCCATTATTTTTTGAGTTATCGGTGTGATACATATATATATATATATATATATATATATATATATATATATATATATATATATATATATATATATATATATATATATATATATATATATAAATATATATTTATATATATATATATATATATATATATATATATATATATATATATATATATATATATATATATATATATATATATATATAAACATATAAAAATTGAAACTGACCCCGGATATGGGTTCTAGGGGTCCTAGTTCGCGCTCATTTGCAAAAAATTTTTCAAAATTCAAAAGTCGGGATCTCCCCATTAGTGAATTTTTTCTACGAAAATTCACTAAAAGTAATTAACAGATTTCGATGAAACTCGGCAAGTGCCTTTCTTTTATTAATGGCTTGGATGAGTTCGTTAGCCAGGAAAAAGGTTTTCGGGAAAATTTTGGGCTTTACTGCGTACCAAAATTCAACTTTCTAAGTTTGTCGAAAATTGAGTTATCCAAGTTTGAAGCATTTAATAAAAATTCACTACCGTAGCGCACTTGCTGCATCCCGAACTGTTTTTTATTTTAATTCTCCATTTAATTTCTTGAAAATGCTCACTTACCGCTGTACGAATAGAAGCTCTTGGGAAAACATTAAAATATCCCAAGACAGTTATCTCCACAGCTTCATCTGCTGTTATTGATTTTGTCAAATTACGAGGCGCAATCACTTTTCCAAAAGTCTTAAAATTATTTTCTACGTTCCGGATTTTTCTTTCCGTCATTTTTGGAAAATGTGTATCTGTCGTTAAAAACTCGGCAAACTTTTTCACACCGCCCGGAGGATATTTTCAAAATTGGATCAAATAAAAATGAACTTCAATGCTTCGACTTCCTACTGCCAAAATATTTGTTAGTTCTACCGTTACAACTTTTTTATTTTTGTCAGCTATGAAATAAAACAGTTTTTATCTCCGAAAGTTGACGTTTCAGGTTAGAGGTATGTCCCATAACGTCAATCTAAAATTCAAGATATCCTATTGAAATAACCAACTTATCAGTTTTCGGTACTTTCAGATGTTCCGCTATTTTGAACTTATTTTAAATCAATAGACTCAAAAGGCTTCTTACCAAATTTTGATTTGCTAGCTTTTGCGGTACTCCAAATACTTCTTACCAACGGCAACCGTGGGACACCTATATATATATATATATATATATATATATATATATATATATATATATATATATATATATATATATATATATATATATATACATATAACGGGATGTATGGCGCCCATACAAAAGCGTATACGCAGCGGTATCTTCTACGCCCGAGGGCGCAGAAGATCCCGTTATATAAAATATTTTATATAACAGGATCTTCTGCGCCCGTTAATCTCGATAATGCGTAATGACTTAATTTAACAGAAAAAATGGGAAGATTTATAAGTCCACCTATGTTTTGTAAAATTTTGTGATTGAATGGTGCAGGTTTAAATTAAAATGTATGATAAAATAGATTAAGAGAGCGTTCTCTTTAAATATAAATATTTGTCGCAATATGTAACTTTATTTTATAAAAGGGTTAACTTGAATTCCGCGCGCGCGCGTATGCGTGTGTGTGTTATGACAACGGCATTTTATAATATAAGTGATTGACGCAAATCATTAGAGTGGATAATAAAAACTATTTTTTACGATTATAATACCTACTGTGCTTTTTCTACTGCTGTTAACTGATTTCATAAATACTTTTGATGAATGCCCTGGAATCTTTATTTACCCAACGTTTGCAAATGTAACATAAAGCTATAAACTTTGGAAGAAAGAAGAGAGAAAGAAGCAAAATTTAAAAAAATCAGAAAGTTACATTGTATACAGTTGTTTTGGCAGTTTGATTTTTGGATGAGCTGTGGGTGAGTTATTCACATGAGTTTAACAAAACCATGTTAATATAAGCACAACAACAAATCTGTGTAGGTACTGCATACAGTATAATTTTGGTCATTAGTAAATTAGTATGAATATAAAATGTCAAATACAAAAAATGCCTCTGCTATTACGAAAAAATGCAGTCTCACTATTGTTTGCTGTGTCCAAAACAGGTCGCCTCTGAATAGTCCATACAAGCGTAAATCATGAAAACAAGCCTGATGATAGGCCAAAAGCCGTAAAGTTTTGTGTCTAGTGTTAATAATCGAAAAGTGATTATTATGCAGCGGTATTTAAGGGTATAAAGCGTACTTTTCTTGTTGTTTGTCTTTCGACTAGACATATTTGCATTAAAGACAGCTTTGGGGAAGTTATGATTCAATTGGCAGCACTATTTTTTTGGCATCCTTCGGTGTCCAGTAATTGCTTTGGCATATCACTTTGTTCTTCCTCATTTTTCCTATCAAGGTTAGCTTCTTTTATAACAGTTTTTCCGCGACATCGTAAGAGCTAAACTAATTATCTATGGTACAATTTCTGTTTGAACCCTGAATGGCTGTTGTCAGATAGAGGACCTATTGTGTAGGAATGGAATATTGTTTTTCTCTATCTTCTCCAATGATATAAGGCTTAGCTGAGCACAAATAAAATGTTTTTGCATCACACATAGTGACCAATTTCAGACCGCATACTTGCCTGGCTTGTTGGGTAACTGACTATTTTCCAATAATAAACACACCAACTAAAATATTTCTCTATTACCAAATGTCTATAGTTTACTTGTCGCCTTCTATTATTCCCCACAATCACTCCTTCACTTACCGACTGCTCCATCTGCGGCTCGGTTATTTATACCGTCTATAGATAGTACTTCCAGACCTTTCTACATAGTTCCATATCTGTGACTTATAGTGCCTTCTCGAAATATAATTCTAGAATATTTACTGTTAGCAACACACTCTGCAAGCTGTCTGTGGCCATAAAAGTAATATTCATTAACTAAGATCTCATTGAGACGGGTGTGACCCTGCGCCCTTCTTACATTCGACCATCCCGGTCGAATTCTAACATTTCTTGAATCGCGTAGGCCTGTGCATAAGGACCACATTCATTTGGCATTTTGAGCTACTTTGAATGCGATAGACAACGGCATTGATCTGTTTAGCTAACTTGTACGGACCTTCCTATAATTTATGTAGTTTCGGTGCCCGTTCCCTGCGTCGTACTGAATTTTAAAACAATAGCCGTTCTCCTTCTTTAAAATCAGCCGAATTAGCTTATAGGAGCTCTCTTTAAGCGACGCTGTTACGTCGCACCTGGTTCTTCCGCCCAATTGCTCTTCACCTGGTGTTTCTGCTTAAAGAAAAATCTCTGAAGGACCTATTTTTCTCGCCGACAGCTCTATATAACAAATGTGTTCATTGACCACACCTCCATGGCCCATACAAGCTTCGTCTTGTATTTCTCCCATAAGTTCTTTTATAGTTGCTTCTGGCTGAATGCCTGGATCGTGTTTTCCTCTCTTAGCTTTCTTCACTGGAATAACACTTTCAGTGCAGGCGTTAATGGTGCTATTTTCTTTCACTGTGATTTTCTACACTACCAAGTTGCTGCCAGGCGACATTAATATTCGACTAGACTAGATAGATTATCGAGAATTCGCTGTTATCAACACACTCTGCAACCTGCCTGTGACCATAAAAGTAATATGCTCCATAGAGTTCATAAACTTAATTCTCATAGAGGGGGGGGTGTGAAAATATATTAAAGAGCCATCTGCCTCAGCAACGCAGCAAGGTTGTATGTAGGGTTACGTATTCTCAAGGTGTATAATTTTGTCTGCAACGTTCCTTAAAAATATCCTAAATTTGTCTTATAGCCGCTAATGTGTGTTGTTTTATTTCGCTGTTCTCTGGTGCCTTTATCGTTAAATCTCAAACAGTTGATCAAAAACTAAAATCCATTTTTGGACAGTTTTTATGAAAATGAGCGGTCCAAATATGAGCCTTTTCATAACATTACTTAGATATAGTAATCCGGATAATACACACATTTCAACATTATTTGTTGCACCATTATAATATTGCTTAGCTTTGTAACGAATCTTCCTACTTTTAATTTCAGAACTGGTATATAATTATATTACAATTATATCCAAAATATTTTTGGTAAATTTATCTTTTTTACGTCCGTTAAATTTCGTGCAGCACCTTTTAGCTTAGGCAAATGAAGTACTAAATATATCTTTACAGTTCTTGTGCTTCTGCGGTGGAACTTATGCAGATATCATTTTTGTCAATTTTTTGGAATATACTGTTCTTTTACATACTGAGCGGTTTAAAGATGGCATAGCTCAGCCAAATATACATTTACTGATTCTGGGGCAACTGCATCCAATTCGTCTTCCTCTATCCTTTTGTTTTCATCAACGACTCCATTCTCGCTGCCCTCGCTTTCCACAATATCGTCATCGTCATCATTCTCAATTTCGTCTATAGATACTTACATATAAAATCACTCTTAAAGAACAATGTAGCGTCGTCTAGTATTTTTGGGCTAGATTGATTGCAATATAGTCACCGTTCACCAGACTACTTCTCAACACAAGTGCGGAAGGTACGGAGAAGTTCGACAACCTGCATATTTTAGCGACTGAACTTAAATTTAGATGTAGAGACTAGAGCCAGAGAAGAGGCTTTGTAAATGTTTTTTTTTTTGTAACCGGTTTCGCTGCTTGACAGCATCATCAGACTGGAGAAAATTGTTATTTAGTTACCTGTATTCCTGACAACATCTTTAAAATGTCCATGTGATATATGTCAATATTTAATATGAAGGTATAATCAACTTATAGAGTAATAACCATAACAACAATTGTAATAATAAAACAACTAATTAACAATAACCGTAATAAAGCAGGTTCTATATAACGAAAATATCCACACAGATCAAACTAATACAACGTATTTTGTTTAATATATTTATTTACAAAGAAGAGTTTCTAAGAGAAGGGAATTTATCAAATCAGTTTGCTCATTTAAAACAAAGTAGTTATTGTCGCAGATATGCCTTTTTACTTCCAAAGATTAAAAAAAGTCAAGTTTGTGCTTGTCATTACAAAAATGTAGTGGCTCTATGCGGTTATTTACTGTGGGACTATGTTAAATCTCGATACTATGTTTTTCAAATGTATATTTGTCAGCGTAGTTATTTATAAGTGTAGACATGTGTTCTGTGTATCTTGTATTGAAGCTTCTGGAAGTTTCGCCGATGTAGATTGCATTACAATTTTTTCAAATGTGTCTATGTTATGTATATGTCAATATGTTAGGAAACATAATTTTTCTTTTACGTTATATAGGAGGCCACGTGTGGTGTTGTAAGACTTAAAAGCTACCTTTTTATTTATACTGGCGTTTAAAAGTTTTAAAATATTTCCAAAATGAGCGATCGAAATATATTTCTTATCTTTTTTGTCTCTAATCATGTACTGTTCAGCTACTTTCGTGTTAAATATTGACATACAGCACATAGACATTTTAATTACGGCATCTGTCATTTATTATATTTGCTTTTTGATCAAAACGCCATAGCATAGCAATGAGTTTTTATTTATAGTTGTCAGAAATACGTATAAGTAAATTAATTCAATTTTCATCTGTGTGATTATGCTGTCAAGCAGCGAAACCGGTAACCAGGAAGAAAACCAACATTTGTCAAGCCAGAAAACAAGTTTCTGCATCTGAATTTAGTATGGGATGGTTTCAGCTATAAGGGGAACAACAATTAACGCATTTAAATTTTCTTTATTCAACGACGCCGCCATGTTTTTGTTAAATCCTTTGATTTGACATTAGTTCCGACGTTGTAAAATAGTATAATTTTCCCATACGAGAAGCAACATAACCACAGATATAGCCTATTCGTTATATTATGTATGAAAATATAGTTAAATAAATAATTTTTGTGCTTTTTTTTCTCTGGTAAAAAACGTTTTTTAAATACTTTGGTATCTACTCTTTGGCCCCTTAGCTAAAAATAATGCTTTTGGTTCAGAAAATTCAATAAAAGTTTAACAGATTCGTTCAACTTAAATTAACGGTTCTTTGGTCTATGTAATTTAATTAATTTCGTTAATCAAGCAAAATCTCTTAACACTGTAGCATCCTGAAGAATCAAACAAAAAGATCATGACCATAACGCAATGTTTTATAACGTTAGCAACTTGAAATTTGATGCATTAGTATAGTCTCTATAAATCATAAACCTATACACCAAAATTCTTTAAGTACCTTAACTATTTTCGAAGATACAAAGAATTTCCTCAAAAAATTAAATATTTCGTTGAAAAACTGGTTCGTTAGAGCTACTTACTTTTACTACTTTTAGAAAGAAAGGTGTATCCAGATTTTATCAAAATCGGGTAGTAATTTTTTCTTTATCACTGGACCGATGCATCTAATATGTTATCATTATTTTTATTTATTCATAAGTAATTTATGTCTATATAGTATAGAGTATTTTATGTCTATATAAATAAGCCTTAAGATTTGCACAATATTTTGGCATGATTTTGTCAGCTTACAAACAGACAAAAACTGTAATAAGTGACGATCGAAATGCTTTCTATAGGCCCCAAGTAACATAAAATATATGGTAATTACAGCCTATAAAATATTACAATCATTACTTCACTAGAAGTGTGTAGGCTATTAATTTTTGTTTTAAAGTGTTTACCATGTTGTAGAAACAAATAAAAGAAAAAGTTCTAAAAAAATTGAGGTTTGCCTTAACAGCAAAGTTTGTTTTTTCTAAATTATGAACCGGTAATTATAATAACACCCTATTTGGAAGACCTCGTCCCATATATATGAGCCCCGTGTAGAATATGCCTACAAATTGAAGTTTAAATACATTGTTCGAAATCGTACCATTTTTATAACAAACACCACTTGTAAAAAAGCTCTGAGCAACTATGATTACTAATAAATACAGGTCAATGATTTTTATGACTTATTTTACCTAATATTTAGAAATTGCTATATGTGACAACAGATTACAACTGTAAAGTTACTGAAGCAAACAAAGGAAGCAGGTAGTATTTATAGGCAATAAATATGGACACCAGAGCATCTTTTCAACTACACTAACAATACATTCCTAGGAATAACAACTTAGCTAGCTGGTAAATATAACATTCTGGAGGCAAAAATGTCATATGGTAGGGAATTTTCATAAACATGTTTAAAAAAAATCATACACATTTAAAATTTCACCAGCATCAATTAATCAGATAAAAGGCATATAGTGTCGTAAATATTTGATATAATTTATAAAGAAAAGCTTCTGATACCTTTTAGGTCCTATAAAATATATGTCATACATTTGCTTAGTTAAAAATTTTTCCATCATCCTTGAAAAAGGAAATGAAATAGAAAAATAAATTAGAAACGTTAATCGAGGTACTTATGAGTTAAACGGCAATAAGGGGTGTTGCTATCTCTCACATCATTTACAGAGAGAATTATTATAAGTGCAATATATTTTTCAGATCTAAGGATCGTTTCACTAACAAAGTGAGCGTCATCAGAGCGATGAATAAACAGTTTATTCATCTCTGATGACGCTTACTTTATTAGCGAAACGATCGTCATATCTAAATAGTGTATGGTCGTAAAGTGGGTTCCCCAAACTGTACTAATAGGTGCTCATCACAGGTTCATCACAGGTTCCCATCTTTACTAGATTTTTTTATATTTGTCTTCAACATTTAGGTATATGACGGTCTAAAATTAACTGTCTATAAATACAAAATATAAATTTTGTGAAAATGTCTGGCTTTTGTAAACCTAGCTCCTGTGTTAATAAATTTAGAGATAAGCATATCCTATTACATGCTGTCTCAGTATCTGTGGCTATTGAATCTAACGTTTCAAAGCCAAACAAAAATAACAACAAACTGTCTCAGTAGATTTGAAAATGGAAAAAAATTACTTAATATTAAATAAACATAAATATTATCTTGTATGTATTTTTAACTCAGTGAAGATTGGAACCTGTGATGAGCACTGATAAGTAAACTTGAAGAACCCAAATCACCATAACACACATTTTTCAAAAAACATGATGATCATTTCACCAACAAAGTCAGCATCATTAGAGGATGAATTAATTTTCTCCAGGTGTACTTTTTTTGTAAACCTAGCTCCTGTGTTAATAAATTTAGAGATAAGCATATCCTATTACATGCTGTCTCAGTATCTGTGGCTATTGAATCTAACGTTTCAAAGCCAAACAAAAATAACAACAAACTGTCTCAGTAGATTTGAAAATGGAAAAAAATTACTTAATGTTAAATAAACATAAATATTATCTTGTATGTATTTTTAACTCAGTGAAGATTGGAACCTGTGATGAGCACTGATAAGTAAACTTGAAGAACCCAAATCACCATAACACACATTTTTCAAAAAACATGACGATCATTTCACCAACAAAGTCAGCATCATTAGAGGATGAATTAATTTTCTCCAGGTGTACTTATATGTATTTTTTAACCTGAAGATTTTCTTTGTATTTTTTTTTTCATAATTATTCAAATAAAGAAGAATCCCGCTTATTTGGCCTACTTAGTTTATTGCTCTAAAGTTTTTTATTTCATACTCTAGTATTTATTTATGTAAATATTCTAGTTGATTGCAATGTTATATATAATCAGCAATATCAATAAAAAAATTAAATCAGAAAAATCGCATGTGTTCACTCCATAATAGCTTAACCTATTTATTTTCAAACATTTTTACGGTCCTTTTTTGACTGTTTGGGAAGCGGTGTCAAACCAGTCACCCATTAGAAACTAACCGTGTCTGACGCCAACTAAGTAACGTCGGCATATGGGTATCCCAATTTCGCCTCCGAAGCTGTCCAGATATTATGTAAACCATAGATAATCAATACCTAGATGCAGACTTAAAATAATGATACCCCCAATAGTGGAAAATATCGTCCTGCATAGCAAGTCACATTTTCCAAATAAGCTAGATGTCATAAATAATGTTACATTAAAACGAAAGTTTTGGCACTGCTAAAGAAAATAATATAATAAAATGATCATGTTTTGTGTGCGAGTTTTTGCTTATATAAAATATATAAGGCTAAATTCATTTTAACAATCATTAGAAACACATACCGGCTTCGCTATACTGATGACAATCAAAAACATGTTCTCTGAGACTGTGGCTACCTTTAGCCAAGTTACTTCGATCGTCATTAGGGGGTTGGTTATTTGGACTCTCATTGATACAGAGCTAAAAGCAGATAAGCAAATCTTGGGCAAGTCGATGAACACGTTGTGTGAAAAGTGGTATATGATCAGATATAATATTTTTGCTTCAAAGCTCCGTTTAGGAAAGGAAAATGAAGTATAAATTTTTTTAGTTTATGTAAAAATTTATTATATTTTCATTTTGGCGTTATTTAGTTTATACAGATTGGACTGTATTTTCAATTGAAATAAAAAAACCAGGATGCATTTGACGTTGCCACATATTTTTAGACGTTTTTGCGCGTAATATTACTATAACCAAATAATGAAGTTCTGTTTGACATAACGTTTATCTTGTGATTGTGTTCTAAATAACAAGTTTTTTTTTACAAATTACTGACTTTTTAAGGTAAAATACATAGGCAAGAATTTATAAAACAGGTTATGGGTACTTGTGTTTTTGAGAAAATTCTTGGCAGTTTTTTTAACATGCATTGTAGGTACTAAAAATGAAATTAGCTTAAGTCGTTTGAAAATTATCATGTTATCATGTTTAGAAAACGTTAGAGATAAAATCACTGGCCACGATTGTGAAATATTTAACCAAAATTTACTGGTGGCTGTAAGTTTGAAATTACCAAATCCAAATTTAAACATTTTGTAGCCTAGGTGGCCCAGGGATAAGAACGTGTGCTTCTGTTTAATTCAGTTCAATTCCTAGTAGAAACGTCAAATTATTTTCAGTATATACCAACTGAAAATTATTTTCTGTCTTTCTTTGAGCAAGTTGAATGTCGGTACATTCCCACCCTTCAAAGGGCGCGTTAATTCATCGGTCCCGTGTACCATGGGATGTTGGGCAACTTAAAGAGCTATGGCTTCCTTACTGAAATGAGGAGATTCGGCAAATTTTTAGGAATATTGTGTATAAACTTCCTAACGGGTGGCAAACATTTATGTTACAACAGTTATATAGACCATGTCATTGTCTATACGGGCACAAATTTTTAGACGGACAACTTTCATTAGCTATTTTTATTATTATTGTATATTGGCTGTAACAATGATCTCAAAGGATATAAGGCTGCAGTTGAAATTTTTTTCTGGACTTCTTACGGGGTAACACACATTTCTGTTTCGATACTAACAAAGAACATGCCATTGTTTATAAATGTGCAAAATTCCAGAGACGGACAACTTTTATTAACCATTCTTTTATTATTGTATATTGGCGGTAGCGATGGTCTAGGAGAATATTAACCTATAGTTAATTTTTTTTGGACTTCCTACGGAGTGACAAATATTTCTGTTACATCATTATTATATACCATATCTTTCTTTATAAGCGTACCGACAAAATGTATTTACAATTTTTTTAATACTGTAATTTAGCTGTACCGATAGTCTTACAGAATATGACTTAACAGTCAAAATGTTTTTCGGGACATCTACGAGGTGACAACGATTTCTGTTACAACAGTATTATAGATCATATCTTTGTTTATAAGCGTAGAATTCTTTAGGGACAGACAATTTGTATTGACTAGTTTTTTATTATTGTAACTTGGCTGCACTAATGGTCTCGAAGAATATTACCTCAGTCAAAATTTTTTCTGGACGTTGTACGAGGTGACAATAATTTCTGTCACAACGGTATTACATTCCATATGTTTGTTTATAAGTGTATAAATTTTCATGGACGGACAGCTTTTATTAACTGTTTTTTATTGTTGTAAATTGGCTGTCTCGAAGATATTACCTTACAGCTAAAAACATTTTCTTGACTTTCTGCGAGGTGACAAACATTTCTGTTATATTGGTAAAGTGCATATGTTTGTTTATAAGCGTACAATTTTCCAGAGAAAGACAAATTGTCTTAACCAATTTTTTATTATTGTAAGTTGGCTGTGCCGATGGTCTTAAAGAATATGACCTTACAGTTATATTTTTTAATATACTTTCTACGGGTTAACAAACATTTCTGCCATAACAGTATTATAGACGTTATTACTGTTTATAAGTGTACAATTTTTTTATTATTATTTTAAATTTCCTATATCAAAGTATATGATGGCCTTGCAGTATGATTTTGTTGGACATTCTACAAGGTGATAAACGCTTCTGTTACAATAGTATTATCGAACATGTAGACAAGTCTTGTGAACGGAAGGAATTTTACAATCAGTTCCACCCAGGATATACCCTAGTTTAAAAACCAAGTATTAAATAGACTGGTAATTATAAATAAATAGCATAGCCTCTGTGGTGTGCCTACCTCTTTAATGGATGGGCGTGACTGGTAGTAGTAGTAGTGGCTGTAAATATCTGTAGATTGAGCTTTATACATGCATTAGTACCTTCCTACTTATTTTAAATGAATTTAAAAGGTGCGGCGAGTTAGGGAATATGGATCTGCTGATGGGTTGTACAAATATGAGGGTATATAGGTTCAAATATTTGTGGAAAATTTTGTGCGGAATCTGTCCGTTTCATGTCATTTTAGCTTGTCACACTTGCCGAAAAATATTCACATATATTTGATTGTAAATAACGAATCCTTATGGTGTTGTTTCTAATTTGATTTTATAGTACCTGAAAAAATTTGAAATTTTATACATATTTTGAGTTATCATTCTGTCTAACGGTGCGTTTCCTTATTTATCCAAGGTGAACCTATCTGTATGAATTACATAAAGTCGTCTAGATAGACCCCTACGTGACAACAATAATGCACACGCTTTGCTACAAAAGAACAGGATCTCTTTATAATTCACTCAGAATTTGCTAACGGTATTTGTGAGACTGCTTTATGGCTCCGGTCATAAAATTCCAAATTTTATAATAGGTACCAGTAATAATCTAGAAATAAAATAAAATTTTATACTTATTTACAATGACCCTATATTTTACTGTAATAATAAGTAAAGAAGTGAGATTGATTCCCCAAATTTAATTTTTGTGTGTAAATCTAAGGAAAAATTAACTTTTTGGCATACAATTACCTCTAATACATCAATATTCAATTGTTTTAAAAGGTTTCAACTACATTCTAGATTACTTACTTTCTTTACAAATAAGCATTAAAAACATTTGTTTTTAATATTCATAATAGTAATATACCTAATAGTCATATTGATCGAGGCTACTTTTACAAATAACTCCTACTATTTTAAAGCATTTAATCTGCTTAGCTGACTTATATGGTTTTGACCATTGACGTTTTTACAACAGTTAAACCATTTGCCAAAACATTACATTACATATTTATTTAAGTACACTTGGAGAACACTAATCAACACAACACATCTTTTTAAAGACCTGACGATCGTTTCACTAACAAAGTTAGCGTCATCAGAGGATGAAAAATTGAAAAATAATTTAGTTAATGAAATGATGGTCAGGTCTTTAAAAAAATGTTGTGGTGATTTGGGTTTCCCACGTGTACTTATCAGTGCTCATAATAGATTCCAATCTTCACTTAGTGACATATTTATGTAGTTAGTTGGAAAGACCTTTGTTTTACTTCTTAGTAGAGTAATTTAAAATGTTTGCTTTCTTTCCATATAACATATAGCCATCTATCAAGAAGACATACAAATTCAAGTTACAAAGTTAAATTCTGGTTTCACAGCAGTTCACAATTTAAAAGCATGTCGCATTGTTGTCGCGACCATGACTCTTTATTTCTTATTAATTGGGCCAGGTTTTCCAAAAGTTTCACTTTTAGTCTGCTTCTTTCTTTTATTCAAATATGTATTCTCCTCTTCTACCTTCTACCTTTTCATTTGTCTTCATAGCGGTGTACTTTGCCTTAGTGATTTTTTTCAAGTCCACCTTTTAACCGCTTTTATTCTCTTCGTATCCTGCTTCTTCAAAGCTTAACTTTCAGTCCCATACATTACAATATTACATACGTATGACTTCATACACCTCTGCTTCAGGTATTTCACAGGTAAATAAAAGCTTTACTTCCTGACAAGGCACGGCAACACCGCGTTGAACAAATTGGTGCGATCATCAAAGTTAAGCAACGTCAAGGACGCTTGAATTGGCCATTTGGGAATACAATGACAAAGCACCGAGTATATTTGCCGATAAAGTTTCCTTCGGTAAACAGCGACGCTTAGGTTGAGTTGCACCATTTTCCTTTTACTTCAAGACAAACTTTATTTAACTATGAAGTTTGATATCCAGACGTTTTGATGTTTAGAACGTATTTCTTCTTGGTCCTGTATGTTTATGATTTTAATATAGTTTTCGATGACTGCACTGATATAATGTTACATTTATAAAGCTAACTTCTCTCCTCAATTATTTAACGGCAACAATTAACTTTCCTTTTAATGTTTTTTAATATTTTGTAAAAGCAAACAAAACAGTATATTACGTCACAGGAATTTTAAAGCATACTGTTAAAGCAAAAACCAGATTTAAAGAAGCATTGGCACAGCTGAGATACGGTAGTATTGACGAATCATGCGTACCAAAACATATTTGGGACAATAATCAACACATAGATAAAGAAAATCTTAAGCTTATCAAGAGCGTTAGAAAACCGGTGATGCTAGATGCCTGCGAAAGTATTTATATAACTAAGTCCGTAAAAAGTAAAAGTTCTTTAAACCAAGCCCCGCCACTGATTAATAGCCCACTCTTTGGACTGGCTATTTGATGTAAAAGTATTCCGAACTCCGCAGGTAAAGATGTAACGGGATTTTAAAAAGGACGTCCGGCAATTAAAATTGAAATGCAGAAAATTTGCCTATGATCTTCCCTCTCGGTTTCGTTTTTTCACCTAACACGTAGTATAAATGTGATGTTCAGTAGTTAATAAATTTAGATTTTTTCATCCACTGATGACGCTAACTTTGTTGGTGAAACGATCGTCTGGTCTTTAAAAATATGTGTTGTGGTGATTTCGGTTTTCCAAATGTACTTATCAGTGCTCACCACACGTAGTATAAATGTGATGTTCAGTAGTTTATAAATTTAATTTTTTTTGACACGAACACACACCCACACCTACGCGCGCGCACACATACGCACACGCACACACACACACACACACACACCTGCATTGAGTATTATGATATTTTAAGTACATTTCCTAATGTGGGCTTCAAAGTGACCGTTCCGTATGTGTAAATATACCTAACGTGCCGTTCGAAGCCCTGGGCGACAAACTGCCTGGTAGGTGCTCAATGGCAGTTCAACTCCGGGCGTCGAACGGGATAAGTGGCGCCAAACTACCCGTTCGGTACACAAAAAGGCGCCGAACTTCCCGTTAGATATATATATATATATATATATATATATATATATATATATATATATATATATATATATATATAAAGCTTACATTAGCTCCTAGTTTTATACAACTGGGTTCTCTTCCTCTTTGATGGGATGGGAATCACACTACCTCTTCAAGTTTTTTGTACCAAAATGTTTTTCCTAATATATTTATTATAAAATTTATATTTTATTGGCTCAACATATAAAAAAATATATCTTAAAAACGTATTTCTAATTTTTTTAGTTTCCGAGTAAAAAAATAAGATTTAATGTTTGGCATCAATTGTCATTTTAATTAATTAAGCATTCAGTGACAATATGAATGCAAAGTAGGCGGCTGTTCAAACAATTTTAACATTATCGTCGGTTTAAAATTCACTTAAGTTTCTCGCTATTGTCATTGTTCATTTAATGTTTGTGTAAATGCTTAATGACGTTAGCGCGAAATTTAATAAATTTACAACTGGGGTTGCAGCCAGTGTTTTGAAATATTGTGCTACTTCTTTATCTGTGCTCATTGGCACATATGTTTCAGACATATGGGCGCTCTTTCTACCGCCTGGTCATAGCCCCTGTCATAGGTATTTTCAAACCTGGCAACAAATTGGACCCCAAAAAAGTACAGACCAGTCAGTTTTCTGGCCATTATTGCGAAATTTGCCGAACGACTGCTTCTTAACGAACTGCTTCTCTTTCTAATGGAGCACGGGGTAATACCCAGTTAACAGCATGGTTGAATCACCGGTCGATCTCTTATTCCCAACCTTGACGGCGGACAAATTCACTTGACATGAGAAAGCCAGTCGATGTATTTTGAATTTTCTAAGGCCTTCGGCTGCGTACCCTTTCGTCAGCTTCTATTCAAACTAGAACACTACGCAATTCGTGAATCTCTACTCGCTTGGATTGGGAGCTTCTTACCCAATCGAAAGTTTTTCCTGAGTTGGTGATGAAACATCTACATGTCAAACGGTTTCGAGCGGTGTTACACAGGGCTCTTTTCTCGGCCGTTTGCTCTTTCTCGTGTGCACTGCCAGCTTGCCTTGCCTGCTTGAATCGGAATGCGCCATGTTTGCCGGTGACCTTAGAATCCTTCAGAACCCGGACACTAATCCTAATGACATCACAGCTGACTTAATAATAATTTATAATTGGAGCAAAGATGGGCTACTTCTATTAAATATCGGGAAATGCTGCGTGCTACATTTGGGATACAGCAGCCACTCTTTCACTACAATATCTGTGGTGGGACAGTTAAAGAGGTTACAACTCATAACGACCTTGGACTGCTGATTAAGAAATATATACCTATATGGTTTCAGTAACATCTAAAGCCAACAAGCTGCTCTGTTCAGAGGTTACTCCCTAGAGACTTTCACTCTTCTCTATAAAACCTATGTGAGACCCAGCCTGGAGTATGTTGGCGCTGCTTGGATTCCTGTTCTCGTCAAAGATGCTCTTCTATTGTAGTTGTTTTGCATCTACGTTGAATTTAACACCATTCAACAAGTATGCTCTTTTGTTAAGAAAATACAAGAGAATGGTATTTTCCAATTAAAAGTTTCCTAACGACACTAACAAAAAAGTGAGTATTTTTTAAGACTCGCAAGCAGCGGCCTCTATCCGTCAAATTAGACATTAATTATTTTTATCACTATGAAACTCACCTTAACTTTAAATGAAATTTCCTTCTCTCGTTTCGCATCCGTTCAACACATTGGGAACAGAAAATATAGGAATTTACTTAAAATTGTCATTTATAATTGAAGGAAAATAAAACTTGTTCTAGGTATGCAACAAAAAATTCACACAAAATAGAATCATTTCTAGGTTCTAAAACCTGCTGTGACGCTATAATGAAACAACGTTAAATGAGACTAAAAAAATTTCGGGATGCAGCAAGTGCGTTATGGTAGCGAATTTTCTTTAAAATATTTTTAATAGCAAATGTCTTTCTTTGATGAAAGCAGGCATCAAACTTGGTTGCCTATATAGTAGAAACAATGTATCATATTTCATTGAAACAAATTTATTGTTTGAAAATATATAAACATTTTTCAAAAGTCTAGATGCAGCAAATGTGTTATGGAAGTGATTTTCCATAAAAATGTTTTTAATAGCAAATGCGAGCAGGCATCAATCTGATTACCGGTATAGCCTATGTGGTAGAAACAATGTACTATATTTTATCAAAATTACTTATGGTTTGAAAATATACAAAAATTTTCCGAAAATAAACTTAAATGTTGGTTTTCTATCCAACAAAGCTTACGTTAATAGCAAATTGAGTTATTGAAATTTGAAGGATTTAATGAAACTTTGGTAAATTTGCAGATTAGCGCCCGAACGCTTTTCAACAAATTGTTTTCAGAGACATTACTAGGACCTCACCTGCAGGTTTCTGAACAGTTTTTTGAAAAACGTTCGGGAGCTAAACTGCAAATTTACCGAAAATTTGCTACCAAAACGCACTTACTGCGTCCAGATTTTTTTCTTACAAACGCATCATATTTTGATAAAAAATGCAAAAATGCATTAACGAATTTGTTCTACGAAAATTAGTTTAAAAAAATTATACACCCCTACTCACTCCTGGTCCCGTAACTTCCTTGGGGAGTGTAAACAACAAATTTTTCTTGGGGTTTGTGGATCCAGGGGGGGGGGCTCTAGGCAGGTTTCTGAAAACAGTGTTTTGAAAAGCGTTCGGGAGCTTAACTGCAAATTTACCGAAAATTCGCAACCAAAACGCACTTACTGCGTCCAGATTTTTTTTAAGATAAACGCATCATATTTCGATAAAAAAATGCAAAAATGCATTAACAAATTTGTTCCACGATAATTAGCTAAAAAAAATTATAGGCCGTTAAACCATAAATTTCACTAAACCTACAAATAAATATCCAAACAGCTACCAAACTTAACTAAACTGACAGCCAAAGCACCAGAGAAAGGGTCTATTTGAAATGGATTTCCTGTAAACGTTTTAGTAAAATGAAGGGCAATGACGGTTGAATCTGAAACTTAAGGGTTTGCAGAACACTCTTCTTGCAACATTTTCTTTTCACAAATGGTATTTGTTTTACATTCTTTGCCTAAACATTGCCAATTTTGACGTTTAATATTGCGAGTTTGACGTTTTGAGGAAAACTCCTACATTTATTGCTTTAACTGCCCATAACTTCTTTGTCTTTAAAGCTATGGACTTAAATTTTGGTACAGAGTTCACTCTTTATAATACAAACACGCGTACCAAATTTGGTTGCCCTTACTTTGTTATTTCCGGAGATATGAATTTTTTTATAAAGAAAACACAAAATTTTCCGGGAAAACCTGGTCAGATTTTCCTGGCTAACGAACTTATCCAAGCCACTTGCAAAAGGAAGGTACTCTGCAAATTTTATCAAGATCGGTCCATTATTTTTTGAGTTATCGGTCGGATATATATATATATATATATATATATATATATATATATATATATATATATATATATATATATATATATATAAACACAGATCTCCCCATAAGCGAATTTAAAAAAAAAAAATTCGCTAAAAAACAAGACTCATACGGCGTAATACAATAGTGCATAATAGCCCACGGCAAATTATTTGATAAATGTCAGATCTACTTTCAAAGTGACATGTAAATAAGTATTTTGTTTTCTGACATTGTAATACAAATGTAGGCATGCTCTTCTTCTGACATTCATATTTATTTTTGGCCATCACAATTTTACTCATAGAGTTGAATACCATTTTAGTGACTGTTGAATTTTGAAAAGATTCTTCAAATGAGCGCGAACTATGAGGCCCCATAGAACCCATATCCAGGTTAGTTTTAGTTCTATCTGTTTGCATATATACAGGGTGGCGCATTTCTCGGGTAAAGCTCATTATTATATAAGATATGAGAAAAAATTTTATATGTTAATTATGCGATGTCTGGAGCTGCATCTTATAAAATTAGTTTCACACTCACAGGTGGCCCATAAGTCGCTGGTCATGCAATTTTTTTTCCTAATCGAACACGCGTTATATTATTGCAATTTTTGCATTTTCCATCGAAAGATAATGCATGTTTGTAAGAAAATATATTCGGGACTCAGCAAGTGCGTTATGGTAGTGATTTTTCATTCAATGTTTCTTTCGATAGTTTAATTTACTATTATCCTAAGGTTCGTTGGCCAGGAAACCAGTTTTTTGAGCACATTTTAAGCTTATTTTCGGAAGATTTTTGTGCATTTTCAAACCATAAAGTTATTTTGATGAAATATGGTACATTGTTTCTCCTATATAGGTTATACTGGTAACCAAATTTGATGCAAGCTTTCTTTAAAAACATATTTCCTATTAAAAACATTTTTGTGAAAATTCACTACCATGACGCTCTTACTGCGCTCAGACTTTTTATTTATATAGATTTAAATTTACTTTGATACACAAAAAGGGTAAGAAATAATTAATTTGATAATATTATCTATGTTTACTTTTTCATAATATATAAGCAGTTTATAAATTGTTTTATAAGGTTATCCTGTTAACCAAATTTGATGCCTTTCAATAAAAAAGTTATATTTGTAGTTTAAAACATGCTTATTAAAATTCGCCAGCATAACGCACCTTTCATTTGTACTTCGTCAAATATGTATAGTAACATATTTCAATGTGTAAAAATTATTGCATATTTTTCGCTGATCTTTGAAACTTGTTTGCTCAAAGCTTTACGAGACTTTTTTGTTGTTCAGACAAGGATTTAAGTGTCAGTAATAAAGCAGATAATTGTTATTTTGTAAGTAGTAAATTGGTCATGATTAACCTTGAATGGCAAGTATTTTAATAATTGTTGCCGTGAGACGTAAAATATGATCCGCATCGTTTTACACCTACATTTAGTTATTCTGGAATTTGCACTTGCAGGAAAATTATTTTCAAACACAAGTCTCTATTGTGCTACTATTATAATAGCCACCTTATTGTTTCCGCGTATTCCATGTGATAAAATTATACACATTCCTGAAACTAACTTTAAAGTGTATAATTATTTTTACGTGCGATTTCGGACAAAAAAGTAATTAAACAGGGCTCCCACTCGTCTGGAAAACAGGGAAAACGGGGAAAAGTCAGGGAATTTGTAGAGGAGAAATTTTTGTCAGGGAAATCAGGGAAAAGTTGAGAAAAACTGTGAAAATTGATTAAGAGTCAGGGAATTTTTGTCCGTATCAGGGAAAAATGATTTGTTTCCGTTTTATGATAAATAATTAAAACACAATGATAGGTGCATATTTGTGTAAAGTAGCGTTTTCTTTATTTGTAAGGAAAATTGTGTATGTTTTATAAATGTAAATTTGGAGAAGTGTGTTTTCCGCCCAGGCAAAAACCTACTGTATTCTCTAGTAGTGTGTTACACATTTTGGGGGTAGATTGTAGGATATCAAAGCCAGGGAAAGAGTTTTTTTTAATTTCAACAACACCACGAGGGCTTACAGCCTAAATACTATCGTACCGTGGGTGTTGACAAGGAGGAAAGAGGCAACTTGGACTTGAAGGTTTGGAGGTTCGGAGGAGAAGGAAAAACATGTGCCGGCAAGGAATTTCACAACTTGGAAGTCCTCGGGACAAAAGAGCGGGCATAACAAGATGTACTATGTCTGGTGACCTGGACAGTAAAAGGGTGCATTCGCTCTGTTCCCCTGGTAGATCTGTTGGGGGCAGCAGGTGGGGGAACTATGGAGGAAAGCTCCTCTGAGCAGTGCCCGTGCATATATCTATAGAATAGAGAGAGGTCACCAACGGCACGTCGGTGGGCAAGGGATGGCAGCCTTTGGGTGAGGGTAGGGTCACCGATGAGACGTATAGCTCTCTTTTGCATGGAGTCCAAGATAGCTAGTGTAGAAGCGGCAGCTGCACCCCAGATGTGGGAGCAGTATTCAAGGTTTGGCCTTAGTTGTGAAGTATATAAGGTATAGAGATGAGCTGGTGAAAAGTATTTGCGAGCCCGGAAGAGGAAACCTAATTTCTTAGCAGCCGCTTCTGCAATTGATGTGACATGTTGGTGCCAATTAAGATTTCGATCCACAGAAATGCCAACAAGAGAAAAGGACTCATTACTTTGAATAACTTGGTTGTTCATTGTGATAGGTCTAGGGCTGGTGTATCTCTTATGAGAAAGAAAGCAAGACTGAGATTTGGTGGGATTGAATTGTACAAGATTTCTACTACCTCAATCTAATATTTTTTGGAGATCCACGGAGACAGAACCCTCCGTGAGTCTGCGATCCTCATCTAATTGGGCTAAAGAGACAGGCTTAGAATATTGTATATTTGAGTGGAGGGTGCTGTCGTCCGCGTAACTGTGAACTGGGTTGGATGTGTTGGAGAGGAGGTCATTGATGTGGAGAAGAAACAAAGTAGGGGCTAAAGCTGAACCCTGAGGAACTTCTGCATTAATTGGATACAGTTTAGAGGAAATTTAGAGGCCATTCCTCTAAACTGTATCCAATTAATGCAGTAGTTCCTCAAGGTTCAGCTTTAGCCCCTACTTTGTTTCTTCTCCACATCAATGACCTCCTCTCCAGCACATCCAACCTAGTTCACAGTTACGCGGACGACAGCACCCTCCACTCAAATATACAATATTCTAAGCCTGTCTCTTTAGCCCAATTAGATGAGGATCGCAGACTCACGGAGGGTTCTGTCTCCGTGGATCTCCAAAAAATATTAGACTGGGGAAGTAGAAATATTGTACAATTCAATCCCACCAAATCTCTATCATCCACAACAACAGAAATACTCCTGTTGGAGAGGAAATTAGCTGTCCAGGTACAAAGTTTTGGTGGTGGGCCCTAGGCCAGAAGTTTATTAAGCAGCGCTGCGTGCCAGACCTGGTCGAATGCTTTGGATATGTCTAGAGCGACATTCTGGGATTCACCGTGTAGTTCCATAGACTTGTTCCAAGAATGGGTGACAAAAGAAAGGAGGTCGGCAGTCGATCTGCGCTGACGGAATCCATACTGCCTGTCGTGGATTAGACTGTGTTTTTCAAGACATTTTAGTAATTCGGTGTTTATATCCTTTTCCATCACTTTAGAGACGACTGAAAGGGGAGAAATAGGCCTATAGTTGCTAGGAAGCGCTTTGGATCCTTTCTTGGGGGATGGGTTGTACTCGAGCAGTTTTCCAGTTAGTAGGGAATATGCCTTTATTGTAAGATATCTGAAATAGACGAGTCAGGACAGGAGCGAGTTCTGGTGTGCATTTTTTGAGAACAATTCCTGTGATCACGTCAAGGCCAGAGGCTTTCCTGGTATTAAGAGAAGAGACCATCTTTCGTACCTTTTTAGTTTTGAAAATGATATCCGTCATTTTATGCGCGACATTGGGGACTGTTGGTGGTTGAACATTTGGAGGTGGGTTGAGAGTAGAATTGCTGGCGAACAATGAAGCAAAAAGTTCAGCCTTGCCCAGGGCGGTAGAAACAATTTCATCCCCTAAGACAAGAGGTGGGAACGTGCTTTTGCAGAAATTATTCCCAATAGATTTAGCAAGAGTCTAGAAGGGTTTGCTGCCGCTGGAGCTTAAGAGGACTTTGTTTTTGATGTGGTTATTAAACCAGTTTTTTGCCTCAGAAAGAATGCGGACATAGCGGTTTCTTGCGTCGTTAAATGCTTGACGGTTTTCTTGACTGGGATTGTGTAGAAGCGTTTTGTAAGCTTTGACCTTTTCAAGTCTGGCCTTGTCACATGCTTTAGAGAACCAGGGCTTTTGAGTGGCTGAAGAGGTTTTCTGTGTACGTGGAATAAGTAACTCCATGCCAGCTTGGATAATTTCGGTGACGTTTTGTGAGATATCAGAGGGGTCAGGATGAGAGAAGCAGACAGACACCCATGGAAATGAGGAAAAGTAATTCCGCATTTCTTCTCAGTTCGCGGAGTTGTAGTGCCAAACGATACGTGGGTGTGATGGCTGTGTGACCTCGGGTTGCATTGTGCAGGAAGCAGTAACCATGCCGTGGTCTGAGCGGCCAAGTGGGGCGGTGACGGACATCTTATAGCAGTCAGGATTTGTAGTTAGAAGAAGATCCAAGGGATTTGAGCTGTGTGTTGGGATGCGAGGAAAGTAAGTAGGTTGCTGAACCATATTGGCTAAAGAATTGCTGACTGCAAAGGCCTCCACTGCTCTTCCTTGTGGATCGGTTTTTGAAGATCCTAGCCATTCCTTATTATGGACATTGAAGTCACCAAGAATAGTGACCTCGGAAGAAAGATATTCAGAAATCAGTCGGTTTTTTCAGAAAGGTAGTCAAAGAGCTGGACAAAGTTGTTGTCAGAAGGTGACCGGTAAATGCAACAGATGAATTTAGTTGCAGCCCTGAGAGAGAGTTTTATCCATAGTATGTATTTTCTTCCAGCTTCTAAATTGGGGAGTCTGGTGCAGGGTAGATTGCTACGGACGTATGCGCACACGCCTCCATGCAATCTAAAGGAAGTAAGGAGCTTATACCCTGGGAAATTAAGGTGATTAGTGGCTGTTTTGGCACTGATTTGGGTTTCGGTGAGGAAGAGGAGTTGGGGCCTGTTAGCCTGGAGGAAATGGTGGACGGAGTTCAGGTTAGAATTTAGTCCACATATATTCGAAAAGGATATGTTAAATCTTGATGTTGGCGCCCCCTGTACACCCCTCTCCCAGAGATCCGAATGGAGGGGTATTTTATCTCCGGAATATTTTGTACAAGGAGGAGCCATCATCATTTTTGCTTATAAGGGAAACCGACTCATACACCAGAACCGCAAACGTCCGTTGGGACTTCCCCGGCCCCTTGATGTATGGGGTGGTACCTCCTCGGGCGTGAAAAAAATCCTTTACTATTACGTAAAGGAAAATTCCACTACCACCTGTTGTGGATTGGATTGGATCAATGTCTACCCCTTTAAAAATAAGATTAATAAAGGGACTATCAATTGTCCAATAATTATGCTTTTCGACATAGTAGGAGGCAGGTCAGGGAAATCAGGGAAAAGTCAGCGAAATTTATATGCTGTTTTTAGTGGGAACCCTGTTAAAGTCAATTAAATGTGGAAAGAAATGCCAAGATGTTCGCCTCTGATTTTATAAATAGTTTATCTAATTCATGTGCGCGCGCGTGCGTCTGTCTGCCTGCCTGTCTGTATGTCTGTCTGCCGGTCTGTCTCGAATGCTTGCTTCAGTGATGGGACCCAATAGCCACATTACATTTATATGTAATTGTTCATTCGGTAAGAAATCAAAATTAAAATAAAATTTTAACGATTTTTTTTAAATTGCTGGACGAAACTTTATTTGTAAGCAATCGAATCAGAGGTAACCTGTAAACCAAATTGTTATCAAACTTTCCCCCGCTTTTACTTTAAACCCATTCCTTAACATTTCCTTACTAAGTGAGTGGTGGACGTGCCGCCACCTAGTTTCGGAACCAAGTAATATGTTGTCACGCCAGCTCCAAATAACACAAAGTGTTAAAAAAATAGAGACTGTGTACAACTAACTAACAATTTAGTAAATTGCTAGCCCTGGCCCATTTCTACCCTAATATAGGGACAAAGTATGTAAGACTAGATGCATTCTCGCAACAATTAGAACCGTAGACCGGTTTCGCTCTCATTAGAGCTCTTCAGTACGGTATACTAATTGCAGCAAAAGTACACCTATATAGGTGTATTGTTGCGAGAATACATCTAGCCTTACATCGGGTGCTTTCTTTCTAAAATATTTCTGTTTCCGACAGAACTAATGATATATTCATTTTCTAGAATTCTTAGAAAGAAGAATCGCTACTAACTAGATTGTAGTAAAATATGAGTGAAATTGGGGCTCACAACCGTATATAAAGAAAAATTTGAAAATACTCGAATGGGGTATTTAGTGACGCATGGGGTAGAGTTTCTCAAATTGCACCATTTTTTAGTGTGTACTTTTGTAAAACTACAATTCTAAATTATTGAAATGCCGTCAAAATTTAAATTACATTGTTGGAACTGTGCTGTTCGCTTATGCACCCCTGTAATCTAATTTCTACAGACATTTTTTTTTAAGTGCCCTAAATGTTTTAATACAGTGTGTTCCAACTAAAATTTGCACCCCCTAAATTGAAAATGTCCGATTTCGTCCAAGTGTGGGGAAAATGCTAAAACAGGTCAATTTTAACTTGAAGGGGGACCAAATTTTTGCTTGGTTTCGAAGTTATTTCTGCACCCCTCTAGCGCTCAGAGCCACCCATTCAAAAAATTTAAATGGCAAGGGGGGTCGAGTTAAAGTTGCTTTCATTCTCTATGCAATCATGTTTTTTTTACAATTTTGAGCGGGTGGTTTTTGAGAATCACGAAATTGTTTTAGGCTCATTGAAATTTGCAAGATTGTTAACCTTGTACACACTCTCGTTCAAATTGCAAACTTTTTTTTGTAGGAGCGGACTAAGAAATGTTATCTGCACGAAAGTTTTTAATTTTTAAAGGACAAAACATTTTGCTAAATGTATTAACTTATCATTTTAAAGCTAGGTTTATACACTCGTGAATTGCGCAACGTATCCCTATTAGTCCCTTTTATATTATACACCGTCACCAATCTGGTATGCCTGACGGATTACATCTCGTCAGGTTTGGGCATGAGAACACAGACGGACGTAGTCTACTTGGACTTCTCCTAAGGCCTTCGACCGATTGAACCATGAGCTTCTGCTCCGGAAGCTGTGCCATATGGGTTTCTCTCCGAATCTGCTGAAATTCCTTCATACATATTTGTTGGATAGAAGGTATTTTGTATCATACCGCGGTCGTACTTCGACCGAGGTGGTGGCGTGGTCGGGGGTTCCTCAGGGGTCCGTTTTGGGACCTTTACTGTTCAATCTGTTCGTGAACGATATATCTGGGGTAATAGATGTGCCACACCTGCTGTATGCGGATGATCTGAAGATCTTCCCCAGAATATAAAATCCGGAGGACTGTGTGGAGCTGGAGAACAATCTCAGCAGGATACATTCGTGGGCTCGCACGAACTGCCTCCCTATCAACATACAGAAGTGCGAAGTAATGACCTATAGTCTGAACCACTCACGTATTGAGTTGCGCTACTCCTTGTGCGGCGTTGAGCTTTGGAGAGCCGGGATTCTAACTGATCTAGGGGTTGTTTTTGACCACAAGCTGTTTTTCATAAACCATATAGAGTCTATCGTCTCGAGGGCATTTAAGACTCTAGGCTTCCTCGTACGTAACTCAACCACCTTGCAGAACATGAGCACTCTCAAAATACTGTATAATACGTACGTGCGACTTCATCTAGAATATGCGTCCGCGGTTTGGTCTCCCTACTTTGAGGTACACATAAGTGCGCTTGAGTCGGTTCAGCGTAGGTTCCTGAAGTTAGCCTACAGAACTGACGGTGTTTATCCTGCGATGGGCACGCCGCAGGCCCATATGTTGGAGCGATTTTCCATTGAGTCCCTACAAGTCAGACGAACAGTCTCCACTTTGGCATTCTTGTGGAGTTTGCTCAACCATGATATTAACTGTCCGCAGATACTGCACGCTCTATCTTTTCTGGTGCCGAGGCTTACCTACAGATCTGATGACTTCTTTTACATCTCCGCTTCTAGGACTAATATAAGACAGAACTCCCCTGTAGTAAGAATGTGTACCAGCTACAATATGGTGCACCGCTCCATAGATATTCTAAATTGCAGCAAGGCAGAACTAAAGACCGCTGCTTCTCTCATGTAATTTCCTCGCCCAAAGAGAATTGTATTTTTTTGTATTCTACTGTACTAGATTGTATTGTATTGTTATGTATTTATTTATTTGCTTGTTATTTGTTATAACTGTGTATATTATTGATGTATGATTTTCTTTTGTGCACTAGCTTACTCTTTATTTGGTGATAACCTGTTGAGTAATGAATATTGAAATAAATAAATAAATATTACGGTATTATTTAAAATAAACCAAAAGGGATACGTTTCGCTGCGATTTCGCAATTCACTTTTCGCAATTCGCTAGTGTATGAACCTATCTTTACAGTATCTATTTGATTTCATGAATTATCGTCGTTCAGTAACTAAGTTTAAAAAAATAACCGTAATTTTTAAAATGGTTTATAACACCGAACAAAGAGTTGAACTACTAAAACTGTGCTATGGAAATAACAATTGTGCCCGTGTTGCTGATAGAGTTTTTAACCAAAATCATATGGAACAGCAGGTTAGTCGCCAGTACGTCATTCATTTAATTGCAAAATTTGAGTAAACGGGCTCTGTTACAAATAAAAAAACATAACCGTCAACATCTTATCCAAAATGATGGTGTTGAAGTGGCTGTTCTTGGTCATCTTTTAATGGATAACAGGCAATCTGTAAGGAAAATAGCTCAAGAAAGTGGTGTGTCAAAAAGTAGTATTTATTGGATTATCAAAAAAACATAAGTTTCATCCATTCAAGATGACAATTGTCCAAGAATTAAACGAAGATGATCCAGATCGACGTTTACAGTTTTGTGAAAATTTAACTGAACGTTTCATAAATGACCCAAGACCACTTTACAACATTTGTTTCTCTGATGGAAGTAAGTTTATGTTGAACGGTGAAGTGAACAGGCACAATTCTCGTTCTTGGAGTAACACGCCCCAAAAATTAAACGTGTGTGCAGGCGTTCTGGGCGACGCCATTATGTGATCACTTTTTGTTAAAGGCAGTTCGACTGGTGAAAGTCATGTGGAGTTGTTAGAAGACCTTATTGACCCTTTAATCACCCAAGTACTGGAAGAATACGCAAATCTCGAAGAAAACCAACTTTTCTTTCAACAGGATGAAGCGCCTCCTCGTTATTATGTACGGGTACGCAGTTTATTAGATGATTATTTTCCTGGACAATGGATAGGTCGAAGAGGTTCCATCAAATGGCCAGCTAGGTCTCCCGACCTAATCCCTTTGGATTTCTTTTTGTGGGGCCACTTAAAGTCTAAGGTTTTATCCTACACCACCTGAATCTCTACAAATGCTTCGAGAACTAATCGTCGCAGAGTGCCGTTTGATCACCCCAGAAATGTTGAAAAATGTTCGACAAGCTTTTGAGAATCTATTGTACTGTTGTATGGAAGTTGGGGGTGGAAATTTTGAGCAATACATTCGTTAATTTGAATTGTTTTTTTCATAACAGCTTGTTTCCTTTCACAGTAATCTAAGTATGGTTCTCAGAAACCAATCGCTCAAAATAAAAAAATAAAAACATTGCACAGAGAATGAAAACAGCTTCAAATGATGTGTCACTCGACCCTTCATGCAGAAATAACTTCGAATCAAGAAAAAAATTGATCCCTCTACAAGTTCAAATTGACCTGTTTTAGCATTTTTCCCACACTTAGACGAAATCGGACATTTTAGGGGGTGCAAATTTTAGTCGAGACACCTTTATAGGAATCTGGTTGCCAGATTTGAACACAAATTTCCCGAATTGAACCTACCTTTAGGAAAGTAGTATTGGTCAGTATTTCCGAGGCATAATTGAATATTTATTCAAAAATAAGAACGGGTACAAACTGTATAGTTTTATATCGGAGAATAAAAAAAATCAGAATTTTTCATCATCTGATGGCGCTAACTTTGTTAGTGACACGATCGTCAGGTCTTTAAAAAGATGTGTTGTGGTGCACCGCCTAAAAAGTATGTGATTTTTATTTCTATATTCTATGAAGGCTAAAATAAAAAACTATATACAAAGGTCATATGCTGCGGAGTACCAAAATAACCGCAAATGCCCTTCCTGACTCCCCATTCCATATTCACTAACATTGAAATTGTACCTTTTAGTGAATTTTCTTTTTAAAAAATCACTAATGAGGAGATACCGACTTTTTAATTTTGAAAAAATGTCTTCAAATGAGAGCTGATTAGGCCCCCAAGAACACATATCCGGGGTCAGTTTCAATTTATATATATATATATATATATATATATATATATATATATATATATATATATATATATATATATATATATATATATATATATATATATATATATATATATAATATAATATATACATGTCACACCGATATTCAAAAAATAATAGGACGATTTTGATTAAATTTGGTGAGTGCCTTCCTTTTGCAAGTGGCTTGGATAAGTTTGTTAGCCAGGAAAATTGGCCCAGGTTTTCCCGGAAAATGTTGTGTTTTCGTTCGGAAAAAAATTATATCTCCGGAAATAACAAAGTAAGGGCAACCAAATTTGTGCGCGTGTTTGTATTATAAAGAGTGAACCATGTACCAAAATTTAGGTCTGTTAAGTTTAAGGAGAAAAAAGTTATGAGCAGTTTAAAAAAATTGAGTTTTCCTCAAAAGGTCAAAGTATCGATTTGAAACGTCAAAATTCGCAACATTTAGGCAAATAACTTGAAACAAATACAGATTATGTAAAGAAAATGTCGCAAGAAAAGTGTTCTGCAAACCCTTAAGTTTCAGCTTCAACCGTCATTTTACTAAAATATTTACAGCAAATTCATTTCAAATAGCCCCTTTCTCTGATGCTTTGGTTGTTGGTTTAGTTAAGTTTATGGTTTAACGGTGTATAATTTTTAGCTAATTTTCGTAGAAAAAAATCGTTTAGGGGACCGCGACTTTTGAATTTTAAAAAATTTCTTCAAATGAGCGCAAACTAGGCCCTCTAGAATCTATTTCCGGGTTTACTTTCAATTTTTATCTGTTCACATATATACAGGGTGACGCATTTCTACAGTAAAGCTCAATATAATTGTTATTATACAAGATACGAGACAAAATTGTATACGTTAATTATAGGGTGTCTTAAGCTGCATCTTATAAAAATATTTTGACAATCACAAGGTGGTTTATAAGTCTTTGGTGATCCCTACAATTGTTTTTTTCGAACACCCTTATAGTATTGCATTTTTGCATTTTTTTTTATCGAAATATGATGCATGTTTGTAAGAATAAATCGAGACGCAGTAAGTGCGTTTTGGTAGCGAATTTTAAAATTTCAATAACTAAATTTGCTATTAACCTAAGGTTTGTTGGCTAGGACACCAACATTTAAAGTTTATTTTCGGAAAATTTTTGTACATTTTCGAACAATAAATAATTTTGATAAAATATGGTAGGTTGGTTCTACCATATAGGCTTTGCTGGTAACCAGATTGGTGCCTGCTTGGATTACAGAGACATATTTGCTATTAAAAACATTTTAATGGAAATTCACTTCAAGAACGCACTTGTGGCGTCCAGACTTTTTTAAGTTTTCTAAGTGCCTAAAATACCTACCCTAAATTTGTCACCAGCTCCCCGACTAAGTGGCTCATGCCCTGAACTTCTTCATTGTCACATTCTTTACAGAACTATCGTTCCTCGTCATATTATGTCTTCACGACAATTTTAATTTTTTTCTCAAACCGTGTCCTTCTTTCTGCCTCGGGATTTTGACGTACTGACAACAAGAGCATCTTCATATGGACCTCCAGTGCATTCTGATGCTCTTTGAACACCCAGGGCTAACGAAATATCACCATCATAACTAAATTCATCGCTGCTGTATTGATTGTGACGGGAGTTTGACAAATTATATTTTTAAAGACCTTAATTTGAGCTTCATTTGGCTGAGACTGAGGAAATGCAGATCCAGCAAAATCTAAATCTAGGCAAACATGTCCATTAACCAGCCATGAAATTACCAATGACATTTTCTATCGTTGCTGCCACTTGAAATTGATATACTTTTCGTCCAGCTCTTAACCATCTCTCCATTGGTTGGGTGTAGTACGCACCCATTGGTTGGAAAAATCACCGGCCGAATGGTTGAAGCCATATGAGCTGGTAACAGAAGCAATATCTTCTTATTTTGTGGGCTTGACCACGTCTTTCGAAATGTGCTATCCACTTAACAAAGGGCTCATTGTTTATATGACCGGAATCAGAAACTTCCGTTACACTATCCGGCGGAGCTTCGTTGCTTAATTCTGTAGTGTATAATTTCTTTAAAAAATTACTACGGGAGGTACATAAACCAACTGCCCATTCAATTTAGACAATGGTTTATGGTTTAAATTGGGAAACTACGTATAGGTTCTAATCACACATTTCTAGAACATGAATTTCAAAGAGTCGAAAGTGGTGTTGAATATGCTCCAAACCATGAACTTTTTGGTGATACTTGCAAGAATGTTCATACCATCAGTGTTTTCTTAGAAACTTCAGCCCTATTTTACACCGTAACCACGCACACAACTCAAACTCTGGAAAACAGTTACGTGATCGGTATTGTAACGTGAATAACTGACAACTGGACACGCGGTTTTAGCTATTTTACACAGACGGTGTTAACGGTTTAAGAAGAAGTTAGAAAAATATAGGTGGTTAAATTTGTACTTCTTTAAGCTACATCGAGGAACGACATAATTGATTTGCGTTTCCATGCTAAACTGGACAGAGGAGTTGATGTTGTTGCCCTTTCTGCATATATGCCTCACCAGAATCCAAATCTCCGTATCTAATTTCGTATGCTGGACCAGCCCACCGATCCCGACCACCTGCCTATGGTCTATGGTCTTTTCTTGATGATGGACCAGGAGAGTTCTTCTTTTATCCCGTTATCCTGAGCCCGTAGAATAGACTTCTGCTGGTCAGGTTATTGTTCGTCAGTCATGTAGTCTTCGTTATTGATTGGAAATTTATTTAGGCTTCTTGATTTTGGTTGGGTTGTCAGGGAGTCATAATTGAGGGCCTCAGTCAGGGTTTTGTTCGTGCGTGTGGATGCCTTCAAAAGTATGTTGATTGTCAGTTTGTTTATTTTGTCGTCTATTTTTGCCATTTTGGTGCCTTCGAAAATTTGGTTGTTTCTGACGTACCAGTGCGTGTCGTAAATATTTGTTTTGCATCTTTGTATTTTTACTCTGTTGGTTTTTGCTGTGTGAGTCCAGACTGGTGCTGCGTATGTCAGTGTGGGTTCAATGATTATTTTGTAAATAAGTTGTTTTTTTTATACTGAGTTTCCTGCGTCTGTTTGTTAAGGGGTATAAAAGTGATTGTAGAGTTTTGACTTTGTTTCATGTGTTATTGATATGTTTGGTGTACCGGAGTCTCTTGTCTAGTGTGAGTTCTAGGTATGTTGCTTTGTCGCTTGTGTGGACATTAATGTTGTTTATTGTAAGGGGTGTTTGTGGTATTGGAATTTTTGTTCGTCTTGTGAATGTAACGTGCTTGCTTTTGTCTGAGTTAATTTGTATTTTCCATCTGTCCATCCATGTTGTCGGTTCGTTTATTCCTGTTTGTAGTTTTTTTTTTCTGAAGTAAGTTTGTGTTTTTCTAACGTGCCATGAATGTTGTGTTGTCTGCATATGTCGCTATGAACGTGTCTTTGGGTAGTAGTATGTCTGCTGTGTATAGGTTGTAGAGTGTTAAGACCTAGGCGACGCCAGCATATAGAGGTCTGGGGGCCGTTCATTCAAATCTATTTCATAAGAAGGTAAGGTACTAGTTCATTGATGGCTGCTAAGTGGCAGGTAGATTTTGGCGCCATCTAGTTGTGAGGTCTGTAACTAAAAGCTGAATTTTTCTTGTCCCGTGCTGGCTGTTTTGCTATTCTATGTGAAATAAAATAGCCATATGGCTGATGATGTTATGAAAGATGATATTGGTTGAACTCAGTCGAAAATATTGTGCTACCTGTAAGGGGGTTCAAACCGAAATCTCCGTGTCTAATTTCTTATGTTGGACCCGCCCGCCGGCCTCGACCAGCTACCCAGAAAATTTATCCATAATTTTAGTTCATTAATGGCTGCTAAGTGGCATGTAGATTCTGACGCTTGAATTTTTATTGCCCGTTGCTGCCCACCGATGACGGTTACTTTGTTAGAGAAACGATTGGCAGTTCTGAACAATGTATTGTGGTGGATTGGGTTCTCCAAAGTATACTTATTAGGTGGAATAACATTTCGAACATTAAAAAAATCGTATTTTTTAATGGAACATCTTTTATATTATTATGTTAATCAAAGTTTGTTTCAAATGGAAATTCTTAAATTTTGAATCATTTTTTTCAGGTGGTACTTCGTTTGGCAAACATTTGGTTCATGACTTAGATCTGAAGAGGCCATGTACATGCCCTTTAGCTAGAAAAAGATGCTATTGCTTCCGACCACATTCCAATCAGAGTTGGCTCTTCAGCAGGTACACGACAGGATGGAAGTGCGGTCTTCACGCCGACTGGACTGAATTAACCAGCTGTGTGGACAAGAAGCTTGATGAAATAGAAGGAAACGTAGTTAAACGTCGTTACTTTTACATAACGCTTCTGCGAGAACCTGTAGCCAGGTACCTGTCAGAATTCAGACATGTACAGCGAGGTGCTACATGGAAGGGTTCCCGGCACTACTGCAAAGGTCATCTAGCCACAGATCAAGAAATACCTCCTTGTTATTCGGGAGAAGACTGGGAGGGAGTGGGACTGGATGATTTTATAGCCTGTGAGTCCAACTTAGCAATTAATAGACAAACGCGTATGTTAGCCGATTTAGAGTTAGTGGGGTGTTATGATAAAAATTACATGTCGAAAACTGATAGGGAGAGAATAATGCTGGCTAGCGCCAAGAAAAATCTCCAGTCCATGGCCTTTTTTGGCTTAACAGAATATCAAAAAGTTTCACAATACATTTTTGAAGAAACGTTTAATCTTAGGTTCGCAATACCATTTGAACAAAACAATGTTACAGTGTCTAGCTCAACAATCACGACTTTGACACCAACTCAGGCAACTAGGATTGCCGCACTCAACAATTTAGATATAGAACTGTATAATTTCGCTAAACAATTGCTTTGGGAAAGGTTTGCCAAGCTAAAAGCAAGGGATGATGATTTCGAAACTAGGTTTAAGCATTTAGGGGAATTAACAAACAAAAATGGCGTTACTGAATTCAATTGGGATAGGTTAGTGGAAGAATATACACAAGCATCAAACTAGTTTTATATTTTTTTATCTCTGTTCGAGATTGTGCCATATTTTTAACACATGTAAGAGTTGAAAACGAGGCAATCATTTTTAAAAACAAGTAGACCTGGTTTATATATGATAATATTGTTCAGTGTTGACTTGGTGAGTTGGTGATATCTAGATCTCAGTGATGTATCTAACTCAGACATCAAGAGTAAAACCCATTGTGTCATTTAAATAATAAACATGTCAGATTTAACATAATACAGTACAACTTCACTAATCCGGACTCATATGGTTCCAGTGAATATCAATTAAGGTAGGTTAGGTTAGTTTTGATTCTGTGGTGAGTGGGATATTTTAGTCCCTCCACCTCGACCTTAGGTCTATTGATACTCATATCTGATTGTTTAAATTTCACCCATGAAATCCAGCTTACAGGAGTCGATATTTTGAGGGTGAACGTTTTTTCAGGACTTTTCCGCTCGCTGCTGAGGTATTCTGCCATCTAAGTGAAGTAACTTGCCTGTTTCAAAGTTTACAGTGGACATCTGCCAGTGTTTGACTCAAGGGGGTATCATATGGAATTTCATTCATTCATATGTTATTTTGATCCTGAGCAACATCCAAGTGATGTCGCTTGTCCATTTCAAAGGTCACGGTGAAGTTCCCAACCTCTAGGGATTATTCCATCTATCTGGAGATCCCAGCCTCTCTCCTAGTTTGTCTGGAGCCAACATCCAAGCGAAATCGCTTACTTGTTTCGAAGCGATTTACTAATGGATTATATGTGACAAGTTTGATCAAAATCAGTTAATTATTTTTTAAGCCAAAGTTTTTTGCTTGCAAATCGTTTCTTCCAGTTATTTACTGATTATCAGATTAAGGGTTTGTTTGTAAAATTTCTTTAGAAATGGTCATAGGTTTTTGTGTTATTGTATAAACCTGTTATATCTGTTTTAACTTCTAGAATGTCTGTCTTTGTAACAATCTTTTTTTTTGTACAAACATAAAAATGCGATTTATATAGAAAACTAGAAAATATTGAAATTCAGTACCTGCTCCATGTAAAGTTGTGTATTCAAAATTTTGTAGTGTTTTTAGTGTCATATTTTATCAACACACAACATTGTTTACAAATACAAACTGATCTCGATTTTGTCCAATACATAATACAATAATCTTACACAATGATCATAAATCAGTAAGGGTCCACACCTGCGGTGCTATCGGGGCGGCAAGGCCGCGGACGAGCCCTGAGGGAAAAAAAAAAGGGTCCACACCTGTATTTGTTATAAAATGTACTGCTAAAGCAGCAGCAATCACATTTCTTTGCTCTGAAGACAAGTTGTTTTATGGATATTCATAATAAAACATATGAAGTAAGTAAATTATATATAAGCGAATGTTTACTAGGATTGAATACTGAGTAAGGAAATTCGATGTCTGTAAATAAATCGATACTAGGTTAGGTTATGTTATAAAGTGAGTGGGCTATCTCAGTCTCTCCGCTACGACCTAAGGTCTATTGTGGCTAACAACTAACTGTTTTCTATTTAGCATCTTGAATCCAGCCTCTTACAGAAGCCTACAATGTTTGAGGGTAAAAGTTGGTTCAGATCTCCTGGTGCAAGTTGCGTCTAGCCAATGAGCAGATGCTGCCGAAGAGCAACATAGCACATGCTCTGCTATTTCATCACTTTCTATACACAATGGCGCAACAGCCTGTTACCCAAGCCCAATTCTGTGCAGGTGGTGACGTGGCCGACAATGTCCTGTATACTACAAACCGACCAAAGTTTTTAGCTGTTGCCTGTTCAACTCTAAACGTTTTTTAGCCCTTATATCTGAGTGGTCCTCCATAAAGGTAGATTTTGCCACTGTTTAAGTGTCTTTGCATCCGTCCAGGTCTTTAAGGCGCGTTGCATAAAGGTATGCCCAGTGCAGATTCTGATCCGAGATAGCTCGCTTCGACCCTGTCAGTATCTTCATTGCCATCAAGACCCGAATGTATAGTATCCAAACCAAAGATTGTTGTTACTGGCCAGATTGATTAAGGCAGTCTTTCAACTTCATGGTGTTTTTGAATTGATATGGATTACTTTTCTATATGAATAGTGTAAAGTACCCAATATATAGTATCTGGTACTGCATTCCCGCCTATCTCAGTGTCCAATACGCAATATAATTGGCCTACATGCAATAGGGGATTCTTGAGAGTATAGGCACCGTATTTGTCATAACTTTCATATATGTCTAGAAGTAGGCAGGACTAAATTGTCCTAAATATAGAAGCGTTCCAATTACTGGATTGTCTGACTTACCACATGTCCGGTTTTGTGAAATTGTACTGTGAATGTCCATCTAATTCAAAAATCTACACCCAAAAATACTAGTTTGACAGTTTTACAGGATAGAAACAACAAAACCTCAAAAAATTATTAAAAAAGAAACTATGCTTTTTGCGTTAGAATATAGAACAACAAGAATCAGCATCATAAAACATAGATGGAGCCTAAAAGGAGGCTGCACTGGAATATACTACAATGACGTGTTTGTTGTCGAAAATGAAATTAGCAAAATAATTACCTATACAAGACAAATCACAATTTCACACTTAATTTCCCAACAAACGCAAATGTAAGATATTCACTGACAGACACAAACTGATAAAATGAATCATCAAATAGGAGGTCCAAGATGGCTGACATGTCGCACTTTCTTCTATAGTACAGATATGGAAATGCTCCTCCCTGTTGTTTTATATTTTAAGCTTTTAGTTGAAAACAACATTGCCTTTGCATATGTATTTTAAAAATAATTGCCTCAAATGCTAACTTTTACATTTAATTCTATTGATCTAAAAAAAATGTGTTCAGCAACGGAGATCAGACAAAGAAAAAATTTAAATAATCATATTTAAAATATCATTCATGTGACAATATAAGTATCTTTAATTGTTTTTAATCTTTTTTGATTTTTTTATCAACTTCAACTTTGTTGGTTATTAGATGAGTAGGTTTTTAATTTTAAAATACCTTCCGTAAATGAAGTAAACTGTTATGAATGAAATAAAAGCCATAGAATTGCTTTCCTTACATTTTGAATAATGGATAGTTTACATGCATTTAATGGAATTCATAAAATTTGTAACATGTGGAAAAAGTTCATGTTATTTAAAAAAATGTGTCAACTCTTTGAGGAATGATTTAATTGTTTTTTCAAAAAGAATATATATGATGCTGATTAAACAGATGACACACTTATTCATTAGAAAGTATTTTTGTCCTGTCAGATATGGTTTTCTTCAACAACCACCACACCACCTTATATTATGTATTATATACAGGTGTCCATTATAAAATGTTGCACCAGCGTTTTCCTGAGAACTGCTGACCCTAAACACGTCGATTTTGCTTGCGAGGGAGGACACTTTTTGAACTCTAGAATTTCTAGCATTCAACCCCTAGTAGTGGCAGTTACTTTCACCCCGTAAATTTGAATAGGGGAAGTATGCCGAGTGGCACCTTTTTGGAAAGCTCTTTTGATTCTCTATTCAAAGCTGCAACGTTAAAACCATGTACTGATTAGTTTTTTAGATTTTGCTTTCAAAAATTAAGCTGCAATTTTAAAATCTACCGATTAGTTAATAATAATAGTAATAATAATAAGAATAATAACTCCACAGTAGACGAACTCTGCATACAGAAGTCTTGGGCTTATGTGGGGGAGCTTACATACACATATAGACAAAGGACACCATCCATAACTCATCAGAAGCTAGCCTTTCCACATTCGAGTGAAAAAAGCCAATTGTCTGAATACAGGACTCCAATTCTAGAGTTACGTGCCTCACGAACTGAGCTTTCAGCCCGTTTATTCAGATATTTGCTTTCACAGCTTGAAAATAAAGCAAATTAAGTAAAAAATTGTAATGAAACAATTCGCATTCGAATTTAAAGTAAAAGAAAACATGACAAAAAATTCTCAAAAACCTACTTATGCATTATAGTCAGTTTCACATCTTCCTAACAAATTGCACACTTAATCAACGATAACAAAAGACTAAAAAACAGGTTTTTCCAAAATCCATTGACCACCAAATATTTTATAATTTTTTCAAAACTAATCGATGGTATAAACACAAAATAAATACATACATTTTGAAGTTTTGAAAGCAAATATCGAAAAAACTAATCGATATATTTTAAAATTGAATAGAGAATCAAATGAGCTTTCCAAAAAGGAGCGCTACTTGGCCTACCTTCCCTATTCAGATTAAAGAAGTGACCGCTAATGGCTGAATGTTACTAAATTCTGTTAGGGTTAAAAAAAGTTATATTCTCAGTTGCAAGGCCGCAGGGAAAGTTTCAGTAAATTTAGTCAAAAGTGGCCTTACTTTGTGCAATTTGTCAAACCACACTTTTTTTTTTGGATTGAAGAATTCTCAAATGCAACTTAATAAACAGCCATGAAAATATATTTCGTGAAATCGCAGAACTTATATAGAAGTGTCTCATTTCATCTCTAGATGATCAGTAAAAATTTATTAAACCATATAGACGTAGAAATGTTCTTTATGGAGGCAAATTTTTCTTCAAAGTTTCTTTATGGATTTTCTTAAATTTTGATCTTTTCATAAACTTAAGCTGCGAATATAGTTTTAAGGGTTTATTTAGAGCTTTTTAAAATAAAAAACAGAACATTTTTCCTGTGTTAATTTTGTGAATAGCACTATAAAAAATTAATTTTCCGTAAATAAAAGTAGGTCTTTTTCATTTGCCGTGGTACGAGGCTGGTTTTTAAAGTAAGTACCGTTTTGAAATTAAAAACAATGTAAATTTTTCTTGACAATTCTATTTTTACATGAAAGCCTGTACCTAAATTTATTTTTCCACATAATTTCCACCAATATTGAGGCATTTATCATACCTTACAATCAGCTTTTAAAATCCATCTTCATAGAAGTCTTCCAACTGATTTGACAACACAGATTCTTTGACCTCATCATCACCGTCGTGGCGCTGACCACCCAAATGCTTCTTCAAATGCAGGAACAAGAGGTAGTCATTGGGCGCAAGATTGGGACTGTATGGAGGGTGACCAAACTGTTCCCAGTGAAAAGATGCGGTAAGATCTTGAGTTCATAAAGCTGTGTATGGACGGGCATTGTCATGAAGCAAAACTATACCCTTTTTTTTTTTTTTTTTTTTTGTTCCCTCAGGGCTCGTCCGCGGCCTTGCCGCCCCGATAGCACCGCAACCCTTGGTTGATTGTGCATACCCCTAGTCTTACTCCACCCATTCCAAAATCACTGTGCCTTGAACTAGTCTGCACAGCGATTGGTAGGGTGAAGTTTTATATTGCTCTGTCTCCGGTCTAGAGTGACCGGAGATCAGTTGTCTTTTCCGGTCCAGAGCTATACACTCGCACAAGATGTGCTGGGCTAATTCCTCCCCCTCGCCGCAGAGTCTGCATGCGAGGTCCCCTTCGAACCGCCCCATTTTATGTAGGTGTTTCTTGACGGCCATGTGTCCCGTCAAGAGACCTGTTGTGTTTCTGAGCTGTCCTCTGCTAAGGTTTAGCAGCTCCACAGCTCTCTTTGAACTGGGTCCGTCAATTATTGACTTCCCATGTCTGAGCTCTGGACAGTCCGCCCAGTACACCTTGTGTTGGTTTCTGACCCAGGACTTAATGGCTCCCCTGGCTGTGCTCTTTGACACGCCCAGAGCCGGTTCTGGTCCCATAAATGGTTCTGCTGACCCTCTCTTCGCGAGACTGTCAGCTTCTTCATTGCCTTTGACCCCCGAGTGACCCGGCACCCAGGTGAGGGTCACCTCATTCTGCCCAGCCAGGTCGCTCGTCTCGTCTCGGCACTCACTCACCAGCCAGGAATTTACCCGTGGGCTACTTAGTGCCTTAAGGTGCCTGGCTGTCTGTGGCTATGAGGATCCGCTTGTTGGTGTAGCCCCTCCTGTTGTTCTCCCGCACACAGTGCAGGATGGCGTACATCTCGGCCTGAAACACCGTTGCATGGGCTCCGAGGGAAATACTGTGACTTACCCTCGGTCCTTCCGAGTAAACACCTGCCCCCGTCCCACGCTCCCCGCCAGATCCGTCCGTGAACCAGACGAGCGCGTCCCGTGGTATGCCCGGCGTCTCCTCCCGCCATGCCCCGCGATCAGGGATTTCCACTGTGAAGTTGTTTTCCCTGCACATTCGCGGGCTCGCGAAGTCTGACCTCATTTCAAGCATGGGTTCCTTCACGATCTCCTGAATTTTGCAGTGGCCCCTGAAGCCTGGATTGATCTTCAGTCTACCATTGCAGGCTAGTCTGTATAGTCCTAGCCTGGCCTCTCCCATAATAACTAAGTGTAGGGGGGGTAGATCCAGCAACACCTCCATGGCGGCTGTTGGGGTTGAAGACATGGCCCCTGTGATGCCTAGGCAAGCCATCCTTTGGATCTTGCCTAGTTTTTGTTTGGCACTGGATTGTGTCACCTTAGGCCACCAGACCAGTGCCGCATATGTTAACGATGGTCTGACCACCCTTGTGTACAGCCAGTGGGCCATACTAGGTCTTAGTCCCCACGTTTTTCTATATAGCCGCCTAGTGACGGCTAAGGTCATGACTGCCTTACGCAGTATTTTTCCAATGTGACCATTCCAGGTTAGCTTAGAGTCCAATACGACCCCAAGATATTTTACCTCCCTGGCCATTGGAACGCTCCTACCGTATAGAGTGAGAGTTCTGTGGCTTTCACACTTCCTCCTCCTCGTAAACGGCACGACGGTTGCTTTCTCGGGGCTCACCCCGAGCCCTTGATCAACCGTCCACCCTTCCACCACTTTCAGTGCAGTCTGCATACGCTCCCACACTGCCTGTGTGACCTTTCCTCGGACTATGATGACAATGTCGTCCGCATAGCCCTGTACCTCATACCCCCCTCCCGAGAGCCTCCCCAGCAGGCCGTCCACGACTAGACACCACAGCAAGGGAGACAGAACGCTCCCCTGCGGACACCCCGCCGCGACCCCCGCCAGCAGAGTCCCTCCCGCGAGTGAGGTGAACACCGCCCTGTCCCTGAGCATGGAACCGATCCACCTGCAGCAGGTCTCCTCTATTCCACGCTCCCGGGCAGCTGCCAGAACCGATCCGAACGAGGTGTTGCTAAAGGCCCCCTCTATGTCTAGGAAGGCCCCCAGCGCCACCTCCTTGTTCTCCAGCGTATTCTCCAGTTTCAGCACCAGTTGGTGCAGTGCTGTTTCTGTTGAGAATCCTGCTCTGTATGCATATTGTCCGCAGTGTAGAGGATATGCTTCCAGTACATCGCCCCTAATGTGCCGGTCGAGCAGTTTTTCCACTGTTTTCAGCAAGAAGGACATGAGACTTATTGGCCTCAGGGACTTTGCCTGGTCTGTTGGACGCCCAGGTTTAGGAATAAATACAACCCTGGCCAGTCTCCATGCCCTCGGAATGTACCCCAGAGCCAGGCTGGCCCTCATAATGAGGGTAAGCACCGGCGCCAGTATATCTATCCCCTGTTGGAGCATGATGGGCATTATTCCATCAAATCCCGGCGATTTGTATGGCTTAAAGCTGTTAATGGCCCATCTAATTTTGCTCCAGGTAACCACCTCTTTAGCGACTGTCCAGTCTACTCTAGATGCCCGCCTATAAGGCGCCTCTATTTCTGAGTGTTCCCAGTCCGGAGGTGATTGGTTTATTATGTTACAGCCGGGGAAGTGCGTCTGGAGTAAAATTTCCATAGTTTCCTCCCCCGAGCTTGTAAAGCCTCCCGTGGGTGTTCTAAGGGAGCCTATGTCAGTCTGAGGGCCCTTAGACAGGATCTTGTGTAGTCGAGCACTCTCGGACGTGTTTTCCACTTCTTCGCAGTGCCTCCTCCACGACTCCTTTTTGGCGTCCCTCAGTCTTTTGTTATAGGTCGATAGGGCCTGTCTATATTCATCCCATGCTCCCGACCTTTTGGCCGCGTTAAACAGCTTACGAACCTGCGTCCTCCTTTGCCTGAGGTCCTCGTTCCACCGTGGGACGTTCCTGGTGGACACCCTCATTTTCAGGGGGCAGTTGGCGTTATAGGCCGAGGTAATTGCGTCTCGCAATTGGACTGCTGCAATCTCGAACTATACCCTTACTCAACATGCCTCGCTTTTTGTTTTGGATTGCACAGCACAGTTTTTTTAAGGTGTCACAATATGTCGTAGAATTTATTGTGTCACCACGAGGCGAGAAATCCACAAGCAACACCCCCTTTCTGTTCCAAAACACAGTACACCTAATTTTCTGGGCATAAATTGTTTTCTTGAACTTCACTTTCTTGGGTAATGTTGAATGCCGTCGTTCCATGGATTGCTGCTTCGATTCTGGTGTAACGTAAGCCACCCATGTTTCATCACCCTCCTCACTGTACTGCTCAAGGAAAGTCAATGCACTGGCTACATGTTTGGTTTTGTGCACCTCGGTCAACTTTTTTGTTACCCAGTGTGCGCACAACTTTCAATAATTTTGGCGTTTAGTCACAACTTCATAGAGAACACTTCTGGAAACTTGAGGAAACTAATTAGGTAACGACGAAATCGTAAGGTGTATGTTCTCTTTAACTTTTTTGTCAACTTTCCCAGTCAAATCTTCAGTAATCACAGGTCGCCCACTTCTTTCCTCATCATGAACATTCGTGCGGCCATATTGAAAAGATCTAACCCATTTCCATACCATTCCATCAATCGTAATGTTTTCTCCATAAACTTCACTAACCTGGTGATGAATATCGGCCGGCTTAACGCCTTTAACGCTAAGAAAACGGATCATAGCGCATATTAAACAGTCGGCGGGATTCTCGATTGGTGAAGGCATTTTAAATAGTGACAAACAAACGTAAACACCGTCAAATCCAAAGTTTATAGATTAAAGAGGGTAACTCTCGACCAATCAGAGAAGCGAGAATACGTCAGATGTATTCCCAATTTAAATCTAGTGGAGTATTGAATATTGAAATCAGCTGGCATATGTATGTTTATCTTTTTAAAGTTTATAACATTATAAATGCTATTTTATATAAAAGTTAATACTACGAAAAATTCCTAACATTTAAAAGAAAGTTATGTGGTTGCTCAGGGCAGAACTTGAGATTTAATGCAATTCTGAAAAATATCTGGGTTGATACCTTATAATTTGGGTGGCGTCAGACATACAAATAAAAATCAAGATCAATATAAAGAAAAATATTAATATTACTAAATAATGATTTTATATAAGCCAAAATAACTATACTTTATTGTGATAGATGGAAGCAGTTACATTTAAAATGAATGACTCCAAATAAAGGTTACAGATTAGCAATGTACTTAACTATAGTGTGTATGCTGGTGCTCCTTGGATTAACGGGTTATGAGAGGGTGTGAGGCTAATCAGGGCTAGCGAAACCTCTAGATATATTCCTGGATTGACATTGTGAAAGCCACCCAGGGCTGGCCAAACCTCTGGATATATTCCTGGATTGATGAGATGTTTCTCCTATAGGTGCTTTCGCCTGGGATGGTGTTGATGGAGCTCAACATAAAATGATAGTATTCGCAAAACTTGTGTGTGTCATACCCTTCTTCTGCAAAAATTGTTTGCAATGGGCATCTGTGGTTGTTATCTTTCGTGGATTCGGTCTTACCTGTCTGACAGAAAGCAATTTGTTAGCATTGGTGGTGCTCTATCAGATGAGGTCCTCGTCTTGTCTGGGGTACCACAGGGATCACATATAGGTCCCGTTCTCTTCAATCTTTTTATTAATGATGTTGTGAGTTGTTTTGAGTCATCGAAATGTTTATTGTATGCAGATGACTTGCAGTTTTTTTCTGAAGTTGTCCATGGTGTCAACACTTTGAAGCATGATCTCAACAACTTGACTCGCTGGTGCAGTTCAAACTTGTTGTCGCTTAATGTGGGTAAATGTAAGGTTGTGAGCTATTTTAGGGGTCAGAATCGAATTGTTCATAGCTATACCATTTATAACACGGTGTTGGACGTTGTCACTTCAGTTGCAGATCTTGGTGTAATTTTCAAAAATGATTTGTCATTTAATCTGCATATTGATGCTGTGGTTGTGAAATGTTGCAGACTTTTGGGGTTTCTTAAAAGACACACTAAACATATGACTGACATAAGGGCAATCACTAGTTTGTATACATCCTTGGTTCGAAGTAATATTGTGTATTGTTGTGTTGTATGGTTTCCATCCCATGCTTGCCACATTAATCGTATTGAAAGGGTACAAAACAAATTTGTTAAGTACCTTTATAAGCATCACTTTCCTTGCCAAGATATTGGGTATGATGTCAGATTGCTTCTTTGTGGTATGGTCAGTCTCAAAGCGCGACATGAGTATCTTTCATTGATGTTTATATATAAGTTAATTAATAGTCTCATTGACTGTAAGGATCTGCTCGAGTTGGTCCTTTTCCATGTTCCACCACGCTCAACTCGCCAACAGCAACTTTTTTTTTTTTGAGTGAACACACAGGACCAACTATGGATGTAACAGTTTCATGGGCAGATTGTTGCATAATTATAATGCTAATTTTTCTAATTGTGATATATTTTATATTTCTATGTCTAGGATGAAAACTGACAGTGATTTTGTTACTTTGAGTTTATTATTTATTTTTATTTTTAAGTACCATTTGGAATTGTTTAATTCTGTAGGTGCAAATTTAAATAAATAAATTTAAATAAAACAATACTGCTCTCAATATGATGATCTTGATGGAGCCCAACACAAAACGGGATAGCTCATATGAGCGTGCTGCCTTTTTCTTTTAGTTACCTATAGTTATTCTTAACATTTTTATTGTTGCTAAAATTTTGGTAGTGAGTGAGCTGAAGGCTACACGAGCTTATAAAGAATTCTCTGACAAACGAAAATGAAGTATAGATTGGATACCGAAAGCAGCTACCAACTGTCGCTTTCAAGATGTTCTTGAACAACGCCAGAGAATATGTGTTTCTATGGGCATGAATTTAAGACGTTGTATTATAAAGTTCATTGAGTAGGAAAATAGTGAATTTCATTGACTAAGAAAATAATAAATTACATTGACTGAGAAAATAATAGTAGTAACACAATAACTAAATTAATAATATAGGTATAATAATTTGTAAATTTGCAGATGATCTCACGGAGGGCTTTTAGAAATTTTTTTTAGAACCATGCTTAGAAACCACAGGAAAAATTTCCTGCAAACAACCCCCAAGAAAATTACGGGACCAGGAGTGAATAGAGCTGATGGGCGGAAAAGAAGAAATGAAAAATGTGAGGGAAAAACAGGTTATCCAGACGTGTATAAGTTGCCTTTATTCCATTTTGCAGCTATGCCTCCTTAAAATCCTGTTTACCCCGCACAAGAGGCTACGGGTTCTGTGCAGGATAAACAGGATTTTAAGGTGTATCTGCAAAATGGGATAAAGGCAGCTTAGCCCTGGCTAAGCTGTTTTTTTGCATTTTTGTTTATACTTCCTTTTTATCTTCTTCAACAAGCATCCCTATTTACTCCTGGTACTGTAACTTTCTTGGGAGTCGTTTGTAAGAAATTTTTCTTGTGGTTTATGCATCCAAGGGGGGTTCCAAGCAAGTTTCTGAATTTGTTTTCTAAAAACCCTCTGTGAGCTGATCTGTAAATTTAATACTTTACTTTATTTTTACTTCTTTTTGGAAAGAAAAGAAGGAAAGTTTATCTCCACTTTCCATTGCCGTTTCAGGCATCGAAACAGATATTTAGGTTAAGTTACATTTGTTGAGTTCTTGTACATTAACAGGGTACCCAGCGACCTGGAAAACCTGGAAAAATCAGGGAATGTGAAGTACCCCCTAAAATGTCAGGGAAATTTGTGATTTTACTCAAATGTCATGGAAATCATTCAGTAGACCTGGAAATTATATATTTGTAAAATGTCGTCACTAACAGATACTTTTTTATTTTTATTTCCTATATATTATATGAATTTTCTCACGTAAATAGTTTTCTCATACCTAGGAAAATATATCTGATAACAATACGGCGTACCTTTGGTTCCAATATCAATTGATTCTGCCAATGAACGCAGCGTATGCCACATCATGCGCCGATATAAATAGCGTCTTCTTCTATCTCAAACATCTCACTTGGACTGTTGTTCCTTGAATGCATAAAATGCAAAATGCGTTTTATGTATTGGCCGGGTACAACTCTGCTGTGAATGTGTTTATTCTATTTTAACCTTTATGATCATGTTGAAAATGCAAAATATTTGGCATTTGTATATGGCGCATGTAAACAGTAACTTTATTTCATTTTTTAACCGAAATTTCATAAATAAAACTTTGCTTTTAGAGAGGTAACGACTTTCGAATTTTCAACAAAAAAAACCATTTCCCAGGCTTATTTAAATTGGTATGTACGAACAACGTGGTGTGCAAAGTTTCTACGCCACCTAGAGACTTCTTGTTTGTTCTATCACAAAATTCCTTCGTCTGCCAATCATGAAAGTCATGTTTTTCCATGAAAAAATTTCAAAATTTCCTCTCGAAAATGCTATATGTTATAAATTTAGCGGAGTTAAGCATACTTATGTTTTTGATTATGTAAGTTTTTTGTTCGTAATTTTTATTTATTTTGTTCATAAAAAAGTATTCAGGTATGTGTGTTTTTTATTTCGAGTATTATGAAAAATCTACTCGAGGGGCCTGGAAATGTCAGCGAATTTGATTTTTAATTGCAGCTGGGTACCCTGATTAATCATATACTTATCTACCTTTATGACAATTCACCGATTTATTTGTTAAATATAAAAATAATCTTGAACAAATAGCGTCCAATTCGTAATACCGTTTGTTCGCTGTGCAGTTATATTTACAACACAACACCTCAAAAAATAAAATATTTCTTTAAGACAGCAACAGTTTCGATTTAAGTGCTATTTCAAATAAAAGAAACATTAAAATAAATCTGTAACTGATCGTATTCGAACATTTTTTAGCAAACACATTAAAAGTGACACAAATTTCTAATAAATGTTATTTAAAACTCCAAAACGCATTTAGAATACACATTACCCTCCTCTCGCGTTTCTCCTCTCTGAGTTACCAGACAACCTATCTCATCTATAAACCTTGGGTTAAGTCTTTTAGTATTGGCGTCTGTAGCCTGTTAACATATGTAGGCACACATCGCAGATGCGTGAAAAGCCCCAGCAGCACTCAGTGGTGGAATTTCAAAACTGCACTTACTTTAAAAACACATGCTGTATGTTAGTGTAATGGACTAAATGATTTTATACTCTGGGAGTCTAATAATCATAATAATTGTATAAAGCTGGTAATGAAAATTTATATTTTTTTATGGTTTTAAATTGTCCTAATGTACTAGTTTTGTCCAAGTCTTATATTTGGCTTTGGTGGTTTTACAGTCTTTATTTTATAAATAAACCCAGTACTGTGTAGTTAAGTAAACATAAATTATTTAATACAAACATCCATAATGACCCTCATGTAATGATGAATAAAGTACCATAGCTTAGATAAGGCTTTACAGAAACAGCTTCTTTAAGATTTTGGCACTTATTAAACCATGTGTTTGCTTTTTCCTCTAAATGTGTAAATTTAAAAAAAATTAAAGCCTATTACATTTTTTATAAAAATTAAAGAGATTAAAAAGTTTTTAGATGTGTAAATTACATTTACTAAAAATTAAATTATAAAATTTTTACATACTTAAATATGATTTTTGCTTCCAGCAAGAATCATAATAGGATAGAGTTCACTGCCTTTAGTTTTATAACATATCATTTATAATTAACTCACTAAAAAAGGTTTTAAAGTGGATAATTCACTTGAAATTTATTGATGTTGTATAGTGTTAGTTTTTTCATTGAATTGGTATTTTACAAAGTGATAATTATAAACATCACTTTTTAAAGTTTATTGGGATAAAAGGTTGGCATTGTATTTATTTATTACTTTGATTTGGTTAAAATAATATTACATGAAATTTGCAAATCCTGCGGCTGTAAGCGCTGATGATGATGATGATCATCATAGAAAATATAGATGTGGAGACTCTGGCTTCACAAGTTCCGCACCTGTATTTAGTACTTTTAGAAACATTTACAAAGAGTGTAACCACAATTAAAAATCAAGACAGTGTGTACTAACTGGGTGAATTCCATTAGAATTCCGTCCATTTATCTATATTACTAAGCCAACAAGAGAAAAGATCTCCCGAGAGACAGCGAAGGAATAGGATAGTCTTTAAACAGGATTATCTCAGGCGCAGGGAGACATGATCGAAATTTTTTTTCATAGCAAAGTTGCCTGAACGGTTTTCACACTTGTTTTCTAAGTTTCCTTAACAAAGTAACTGTTTTACTAATAAAACGACACCAGAGCTGCTGTGCCTAAGGGAGTTAGCTTACAAGTCCCCGGCAGGTAGGCAGACCCACAAGGAACTGCTGTCTCTTGTAATGGGCAACTAATTGGAATCAAACACTGGCAGACGTCGGGTCCAGGCGAACCCAGGGGGGGGGGGGTACTGACATCTCTAGGAAGTGATTTACACCTAGATGTTGATGCCTCCATTATGGGCTTCAAAACGGAGAAATGACCAATTGGATGTTACTCAGGACCGAGATTCCAAGTGGTCCCACCTTGGGTCAAACAGGTGTCAGGTCCAAACGAACCCGGAGGTGTCTGAGATCTCTAGGAGTAAGATACACCTAGAGGTTAAGGTATCCACTGTGTGCTTCGAAACAGGTAAACGGCCTCGCTTGGGTGATGCCCGGAAGCACGTCTGTGGGATATTGCCTTAAGTCAAGCATTGTCGGGTCTAGACGAACCCCGAGGAGAGCTGAGATCTCTATAGGCGGTGGAAACGGGTAAACGACCTCGCTTGGATGCAGCTCGGGATGGTACTCCATATGATACCACCTCAAGTTCGGTCTGGATGTACTCGCAGAGGGGCAAGCCACTTCACTCAGGAGGCAGTACACCTCAACAGTGGGTGAAAAAAAGCCCCGGAAGGACACTGACAAACCAAGTTTCTCACTCAAAATATTGACTCCTTCAGGGAGCTGGATTGGATGGACGAAATTGTAAGCAATTAGACGAGAGTTACGATAGACCTAAGATCACGGTGGAGGGGGACTGGAATAGCCTACTTACATTGAAACTGCATGTCTGAATCTAGGTTACAAGTTGAGATTAGATTATATTAGATTCAATGTGACTGGGCTATTCCAGTCCCCACACTGCGACCTTAGATCTATTGTGGCTCACGTCTAATTGCTTAAATTTCACCCATGGAATCCAGCTCCCTGCGGGTGAAAGTTGATTTGACAGGTGTACTGCCATCTGAGTGAAGTCGCTTGCCTATTTTGATGCTTAAAGAGAGATAACATCTCTCCGACTTTGTCGGGACCTGACATCCACCAGTGCTAGACTCAAGGCGACATCCCACCGTGTTCCGCTCCCGAGCATCACCCAAGCAAGGTCATTTGCCCGTTTCGACACACAGTGGGGGGTCTCAAAATCCCGGTTTATACCACTACCCAGAGATTAAAACCCCCTGCGGGCTGTTTGGACACCTGACACCCGCCAACGCTTAACCCAAGGCGTTATCATCTGAAACCCCGCTCACGAGTAACAATCAAGCGAGGTCAATTGTCCTTTTTGAAGGCCACAGTAGAGGCCTCAAAATTCGGGTGTATGTCACTCCCCAGAGATATCCGCCTCCCTCCAAGCTCGCCTGGACCAGACTAACGCCTCTTACGACAGGCAGGAGTTACCTTGGGCCTATTCTTTCGTCCCCGGACCTACAAGTTTAGGTACTGAGATTCCACAGGTGATACCCTATCACTGGCAATAAAATGTTTTCTACAGTGAAATTTGAACTGGTAATATTATCATCATTCATTACTTCAATATCCAGACTGCCTGAGCTGTCAATGCGGACGCATTCATGATAAAAAAGGTCACTAAGTTGGTTCATGTTATTTTGATGGTGTCAAGGTCGCAATTGTTGCTTCTTTATTTCTGTATACTTATATAAATAATATTGGTTTTGTCATATATTAATATTCTAACATCGAGAATATATAATAGCTATATCAATGGAATTGTGATTAAGGTTTATTATATCTGATACCAATTTTTTGCCGTGCTCAAAATCATGTGTATATAATACAGATAAGGTTGTTTGAATGGAATAAAAACTCATGGTGACCTTTAATCCCAAATGATGAAAGTTGTTCGTTCACAGTGTTTAAATAGCAAAATCGACTTTTATTATTTATTTTTTTTACATGGAACATTGCTTTTAATGAAATAGTTAATAATAGTTAATATTAGTTTTTTTCACTTAATTACCAGTAAGATTTAAGCATAAATTATATACATTTTTATTATTTAAACAATAATAATAGTTAGCTAAGAACCTAACCAAAGATTTATAGTAATATTGTGATGTTCTGGGGAGGTTTTGACGAATTTTATTATATATACTTTTTTAGTGCAATTTTATTATTTTAAGTTATATTGATAGGATAAGTACAATATAATCTAGTTTTATTATTTAAGGTTTTAATGTTTTATATTTACAAAATATATTTTTAGTACACATATGTAACAATTTTAAACAGGATGCACCACTTGTATGAAATGCTTTAATAGCTGCCAGATGTAAGATTTATTTATAATATTGCAAGGTTAAAACAGTTGCATCACTAAAGCCCAATTGCATAAAATCTTTTTAAATTGTTTGTTAGTTTAGTTATTATCCAATGACAATGTCTGTTTCCTCAACAAGCTGTCAAATTAAAACTGCTTGTATTTGATTATATTTTTACATACAATACGAGGGGTAACGAAAACGTTGGTCTCTGTGTAATATTCACTCTAGCTGAGTAACGCTCCGATCAAATTGTTTCCGAATGACATCTCAGCAAATTCTAAATTTTGACAATCCATAATGGCAGCAAAACTTGTCGAGTGAAGGTTCAAAGACCACATTAACTCAGAGAAAGATATTGCTGTTTAGGCTATAAACTATAAACTTAGTTGTCTGTAGCACCTAGCCATAAGAAGCCAGTTTTTGTACCCTAGTTACGTCTTCATTTTGAATTAATATGTGCCTACCTTTCTCTAAATTTATGATTATCCCATGTTTATAAAAAAGGATTGTAAAAATAAATGTAAGAAGCAATTTTTGTTAATATCTAGAGGCTTTAATTTAAATTTGCCAGCAACTTCAATTAACAAATGTCGAATGATAATCGCTGCACTCCAGAGCGGTGAATAGAGCGACACTCCAAGTGAAGGATTTTGAGTTTTCGAACAACCCTCCAACACTCGAGCGTTCACACGCTTAATTTCCGAACAGCCTGTTGTGCGATTTTCACACTAGAGTGATGTTCTCGAACGCAGCCTGGCAGTTTTAATTTGACAACTTGTTGAAGGAGCAGACGTTGTCCTTGGGTACTTGCTTTTATGGTCCCTCTATCGTGAGAATTCAATAATATACAACCACTGCATAGGGCTTTCAATGGCCAATCAGGATCAAGGAAGATAAACAGAGAAGGACATCTGCCATCTCTCTCAATATTGACGTGCTATTTAAATTAAATAATGAAACTCAGAATTGTTAACAGTTATTTACAATATATATATATATATATATATATATATATATATATATATATATATATATATATATATATATATATATATAAGGATGTCATTGAATTTAGTGTGTAAAGCTTTAATTTAAAAATAAAAACACTTAGTAGGTAGGCATTGAAAATAGAATGCAAACACTTAAATAATGTGTTTGTATGATTGCATTATAGAATATTGTTTAACGACACAGTTTTGTGGTTAAGTGGCCCTTTATAGTATTAGTACAATAAGCACTTTATTTTACTTTATCTTAATTATCAATACATTAAGATTGGTAGTTGACAGGAACCGAAACATGAAATTTTTTTTTTTTTTTTCTAATCATTTTGCAGCTACAAATATGTACATATATATATATATATATATATATATATATATATATATATATATATATATATATATATATATATATATATATATATATATATATATATATATATATATATATATATATATATATATATGTACATTATATTCATTCCCAATGATTCTTTTTATGTTATTTCACTTAACGTCACGATTGGTAGGTCCCTAAGTAGGACATTAAGCGGGGACTTACTGTATTATTAGCAGACATTATCATATCGTCATTATAATATACAGTTTTCTTAGTGACATGACAGTAAAATGCTGCATTATAATACAATCGTACATAAAATATTATATGTAATGCATTAATAAACAAGGCTTTATACTCATCCTCCCATTCGCTTTGGTTGGCCCTAAACAGACTGGTCATTGAAGCCTTAGTTTATTTATTGATCCATACCTGAAAAAGATTTAACACATTTTATGAAATACACCAGTTACTACAATAATTCTACATTATTTTAACAAATCCAAAAGCTCATGCACCGTTTTCATTGTGAGTTATTTTATTTTCCATTATAGAAACAAATCTTTTGAGAAATCCGGTGAAATCACTGCAATTACTACACTGTCCATAATAGGGTCACTGCTTAGTGGTTTCTTATAACTTACAACCATAAATTATTATTGCTGTAAGGAAAGAACCATTCATAGTAAATGAAATATTTTTTGTCTGAAATATTAAAAAGTATGAGACTCTTCTCAGATGAGGTACCGACTAGATTTCAAAAACATAGATTAGAAGCTGTGTTTAAAAGTATGAGTCTCTTGACAAAAGAAGTCTTCTGGCAACCCTATCATGAAATGAAAATGTCATGATACAAAAAGTTCAGCGTCTGTAACTATATAAGTATAAACAATTTGTTGACTTACTTATTTGAAAAGTAGGATGTTATTTTATATGAGATCAGGTAAGAACAAAATAATTGATATAAATAAATAACCTTCCACATTTTTCGATGACATTTTTCATCCTATAAAGGTGCTGTCAATATAAACGAGTGGGTATTGTCCATGTGGCGCCCATGGTGTTTGGAAAACCTTTAGCTTTAGGGCGGGAGGTCAAATATCTGGGGGTGATCCTGGACTCCAAACTAACATGAAGGTCGCAAATAGAATGGGTTGTAAGGAAGGGAGTAGCGACCCTCTGGCAGCTGCGTCGAGTGATAGGGAGGACCTGGGGAGTTAATCCTCGGATCCTTCACTGGATCTACACTGCGATCGTCAGGCCGAGAATCCTCTATGGGCTGTTGGTCTGGTGGTGCGGTGTGAACCAAACTACCAGCAGGAAGCTAGCCAAACTCCAAAGGCTGGCAATCCTGGGTATCACAGGCGCTATGAGGACGACACACTCAGCCGCGCTAGAGGTCCTGTTGATGCTGCCACCGCTTCCCATCTCTGTCAGGAGGGAGGCGATGGCGTCGCATCTCAAAATGCGAGACGCAGGAAACTGGTGCGGAGAGGGAGCAGTAATAGGGCATGCAAAAGTCGCCAAGGAGGTGGAAAAGGAAATTCCGATTTCCGCCATAAAGGTACGGGATGCCGAGGATTATATTAGATTGACTAGGCCATACACCCTCAGGATCCCCAGTAGGGATCAGTGGAGGGAAAATGAGGTTGAATTCCAGCCCGTGAGCCTGGTCTGTTTCACCGACGGATCTATGCTCTTTGCGCATATACCACGGCATTCGAAACAAAGGTGTACGCTATCCTGTCTATGGCCAATAGACAGGATGTGAAGAGGAGTCCCGAAAAATGTGTGTACATCTGCTCGGATAGCCAGGCAGTCCTCCGGGCAGTCTGCACGGCCAGAATCAGGTCTACACTGGTTTAGGAGTGCGCTGACGCCCTCAGAGGACTAGCCAGGACAAAGGAGGTACAACTAGTGTGGGTTCCGGGACACTGTGGAGTGTCGGGGAATGGGGTGGCGAATAATTTCGCAAGGTTCGATTCCCGGCGGCCGTTCTGTGGCCCGGAGCCGGCGATAGGTATAAGTAGACAGATGGACCGAGGAAGCGATGAAGAGGCACTGGGGGTCGGTTAATGACTGCAGGCAGGCGAGGGACTTCGTGGAGGGGCCGGACAGAGATAAAGCTATCTGGCTACTCGGAAGGAGTCGACCTACGCTTCGCTGCATCCTTGGGGTGCTCACAGGCCACTGCGCCCTTAGAAGACACCTCACATTGATAGGCGTAGAGAGGGATCCCATTTGCCAGGAATGCGGCGAGGATGAGGAAAGGTCCTACAACTACCTGTGTGAATGCGAGACTTTTAGGAGGTTTCAAGCAGAATTGTTCAGATTGAGGACTCTGCAGAGGAACCAGGTAAGTACCGTCCAATTGAAGACCGCTGCGGCCTTCATCTCGAGGTCGAGGCGGTTTGGCGACGGAACCGAGGAGAAGTAGGGCATGGTTGCTAGGGTTGGCAAAAAGAGCCCATGGTGGCCTACTTGCTTGGCGTTGGCCTCCCCACCACTGCTAGTACTACTACTACTAGTATACCTATGATGAAGTTAAAAGAACCCTTGTTTTGTAGTTATAAGACCATTTTAAAGCAAACCTAATCGCCAAACTAATAGATTTTTTTCTGATATTTAAAAAAATAATAATAAAAGGCACCTAATAAGAGTTATTCATGTGCAATAACAAAAAAGTGTTGATGCAGCAAGTGCGTTTTGGTAGCGAGTTGTAACAAAAAAATTGGTAATCAAATAGTATTGGGTTTTATACAAGCAAACGTTTCACCCAGTCGGCCAGACAAATACTGAAAAAAAGCGGTATTCTCGCTCAAATCCCCGCTCTATTGTAGTGTCGACTAAACGAACTGTCGTTCGAAAGAACTGTCAGCCGAACAATATGCCACGATATAAACATATACATTCATAACCTATGGAAAATTATTACTATCTGTTTTTTTCCAATGTAAACAACTATTTTGATAATTCAAACAGTGCGCCAATGTTGAAAGAGAGCAAATAGTTCCTCTCTTCGTACTTCTGAATCCTGATTACTCATTGCAAATCCCTATGCTGTGGCTGTATGTTATTTACATTTTTGCCCGTGTATATGCCCTTTTCTATCCCTGGATTGTGAAATTAACTTACAGGACCGTCTGTGGCCTTTGGTTTATATATTCAGGTTTGTTGACTTTGTAAGATTCGACAAATCTTTGAATTTTGCTGAACACTGTCCCTGATTTTTATAGCTTCTTGTCCCACCTGCCTCTGTATTTTTTTGGACTATTCTGCCACTAGATTTATTTATGGCCTTCTGTCCCTAGATTAATTTATTGCCTCTTCTGTCCTTGGATCCTTGCTTTAACGGACCCTGTATTTTTCAACCCTTGCTCTGATATTTCTGCTAGTTTATTCACTTTGTAAGATTAAGCAAACTTTTTTGTTTACTTCACTTGTAGTGTATTTTTTGGAAACTTGGCTAACTGTTTAATGAATTTTATGTAAGGATTCAATTGCCTGGAAGGCAGTCCCACGTCCTGTGGTTTTGTGGCTTGCAATCAGCAAATGCAGGTGAAATGAGGATTCGGTGCTATTGAGATGCAGTTCCACATCTCTAAAAATTATGGCTTGGGCTATAGCACTGGTTCAAAGAGCTCTAAAGACTATGTTGAACGAACATACTTTTGGTTATAGAATGTTACTGATCCAACTTTTGGTTAAAGAATGATATATTTTACAAAACTTAACTGATATACATACAAAAACAGGTCAATAACAATAATAAAACACTCAGTACTATTACAAAATGTTCCTCCAATTATGTATGTTTTGTAAACATACATTTGAATTTGTAGTGTTGCTTATGCTAAGCGAAACGTGAAATCACTTACTCAATTTTACTATGTCATGGCATCTAGCTGAAAATTAATTCGTTACGATTTAATTACATTGTCTTTTTGATGGACCTTTTTGGGATGCTGTTAACTAATCTTGTTCTCAGAACACAGCTGTAGTAAAACAGGTGCTGGTATATGATTTAAAATCAGATCATTTTTGGTCTGACCACAAGTTGTGCAACAAAATTTTCATCATTAATTGACAGTGTCAGCGCTCATTGTTAGCTATGTTGTCAAAGTTAACAATGTTTCCACAACCCGGTCAGTATTTTTTTTACTCTGCAGTTGTTCCAGAAAGTTCACTTAAAAGTCAACTTTGAGAGTAAAATCACAGGGTTCACCTTAAACGAATATACTATTTAAAAATAAATTGACCTTTATTTTTCTCTCTCAATATACAGGTGTGCCAAACTCGATGGCCTATTAGAAGTAAATAGAGAACCAGAAAAGTTAGGAATTTGGAATTAAGGTTATGTTCATAAAAAGCTGTGATTTTGATTTTAAAAATATTTTTAACAATGCGATGTTGCCAGATCCTCTCTTACCAAATACCAACTCTGTTTTTTCTATTAGAACCCCCCATATATTATGACATTTTAGATCCCACGGAGGATTCTCGAACTTTTTTGTGTAACCTATCTTGAGCCGTTTAGGAAATAAAAACTATTTTTTTTTTAAATTTGGCAACTGGCATCTCTTAATAATAAAAAAAATTCTTTTCAACCAGCATAGCTGGAGGCCTGATTTTCCGGTGGTTGTGCCTTATTATGTTGCTATATCAAAATGCTTTTCGAATTAAGTTGATGCATACAGGCTGTCCACAATATAATAGACTTTTTGTAGAACATTAAAATGCAAATTGTGCGGAAATTCGTTTCTACAAACTACAGTACAAGGGTGTACAACTAGTTGTATATTTTATATCTTTGAATACTGCCAAATTATCAAATGCAATAAATATCAGATAGAGGTTTAATTATGAAATAGTAGAATTAATGTTCACTGTATTTTTATGAAACTATCTATATAGTGGAAAATCAGTTTCTGTTATACAGCATTTTAAAGTTTACTATTCTTTTGTTTTTTACCCTTTCTATCTACTTTTGATCATTAAGAAAATATTTTAACACTGAATATTCTCACCGTACCACAGGGGCGCCACTTGTACTATTTTAATTACCCATTCAACCACTTGGTTGCTATAAGAGCATTTCAAACATTACATTATAAGTACCAATTTATGATTTATTTATATATGATTTATTCAAGATAAGTAAGCCTAAACCAGTAATGCAGACCATTTTGTTATAAATTAGGTATTTGTAAATGTTCTTTACAATTTCAACAAAAAAGGACCACCTTAAGAAGCACTGACAAAAATCTTTAAATATCATGTATTATTTTTTGTTGTGATTAGAGCATACAGACAGCACCGTGCAAATTAATTGGAACAAATAGTATTTTAAAAGTGCTTTATTGAACATAAACTCACAAAAAATCAGTTCTGCCGCGAAATACTTCAGTGTTTGAATTAAAATAAAATGCGATCATTCGCATTACTAATTTATAGAGACCAGCATCGTGGTTCTAATTACCCATTTAAGACTCTGTGAAGGACCAGAATAATTGTTTTAAGGGCAGATTTGTATAAGTATACATGATAAAGGTAATAACAATTTAATACCACAGTTACAAAGTGAAATACAGAGATGAATGTTGTGAACTAATAAGGGTACAAGGAAAAAGGAGACTTACAATTGGAGCTGGGTGCTCGCCGTGGTCAACACGTGGTGGTGTCGCTGATACCTGGGGCTTCGTCCAAAGGGCCAAGGTGATTCACGTGTCCAGGTGACGACTGTGAAGCTTGCGGTGTGTTGCTGCCGTAGTTGACTGGATTTCTACTAACATGGATCAGTCGCACATCGGAAGGCTGGTTCTCGCACAATGAGGCTCACTGACCTGTCCACGTGTCAATGGAGACAACCGTGGGTCTTGACTATGTGCCGCGGGTCAGGCGATCTTCCTGTGATGCTCCCTGACCGCTGGAACGGCCACGCAGTTAACTGTGATGTGACCACAGCATAATCAGGTATTATGCTGTGCTTTGACTACGGATCACCGTTCAGCCTGCCTTGAACGACCTGACTGGACGCTGGATGATATCGAAGTGGTTGAGACTGGGCTCTCTCGTCGCTGCTTCGCTTGATGACACCTGTCACCGGGATCTAACTGTTGGTTTGTTACTAACTGTTACAGGTGTGCCAATTGTCATCACTGCGCCTCTAGTTGCTGTGGGGGGCAGGGGAAGGTTTGCCGACTAAGGATAGACATGGTGGAGATTGAGGGTGGTGATTAACAATATCAGGACACAACAGTCCCCATTTTGCATTGATAACATCTTTCACTCTTGTAGGCATAATATTTCCCAGGTTATGACAGCTTCCCTTAAGTTCATCATCGTGAAACCAGACTCGAACTACTGCAGAGATCATTTTTGTTTTCATTGTACAATCCATCTTGGAGACCCGTTTCTTTTCAAATGGCCCAGAGGTTTCCTTTGGGTGGAGGCCAGGGAAGTTTCTGGGTAATTCTAGTACTGTAGTTTGGTTCTGTGTGAAAAACTGTTTTACTTTTTTTGATAAATGGCATGGGGCGAGATCATGTTGAAAGACTTCCTCGTTGGAGGAATAGATCTTGCGGAGCTCCCGTATCATATGCTTTGATAATCTCTTAATATATTGATCCAACTTCAACATAACAGTGACTGGCACGAGTGATCGAGTGCCATGATAAGACAAGCAACCCCAAAAACATCTTCATAGATTGCTTTTCTCTCTGTTCCAAGTCAGCAGGAGAATTGGGATCGCCAGCTGCTCGCCGCACCAACTGCACATGCAGTCACTGCACAACAAAATGTGTTTCATCGAAGTAAAAACTTAACGCCAGTCTTCAGCTGTCCAGTGCTGGAATTTCTTCACCCAAGCTAGGCACTTTTTCATCATGACAATGGTCAGAAGCTATTTCTTACTTAATTGGCTTCCTTGCCCTTCTACCAGATTCAAGCAGCCGTCGTCGCACTGTAGTCACGTCAATATTGATTCGAGATTGATAAGTTCCGTATTTAAGTCGACTGCACCCATGTGTGGATCTATTTTTACGAATCAGAAGTTGATCATCTTTGACGATACTTTCCCTCTTCCGACCACAATTTACCTTTCGTCTTTTCGTGTGATGTCCATCGCTCCCGTCGTTTGTTTCTGCTTGACAATCCTGCTGACAGCAGCAAACTCCAACATTCTCCGCCATGTGCCGGTACGCCATGGAAGAGTGTTCAGCAAGTGTGATTATCCGTTCCCACTTTTTTTGGAGGATATCCATGATTAAAAAGTCACTTAAATTACCCAGTTCAAACAGAAGAAAACGCTCTTCTTGAAGTAACAATAGATTTACAACTGAAACAACACTAGATTAGATTAGATTTTATTGTGAGTGGGTTATTCCAATCTCTCCACTGCAACCTTAGGTCTATTGTGGCTCAAATCTAATTATTTAGATTTCACCCATAAATTCCAGCTCCCTGATGGAGTCGATGTTTTCTTGAGGGTGAAAGTTTGTCTGGCAGGTGTACTGCCATCTGAGTGGTCGCTTGCCCGTTTTGAAGCTCAAAGAGAGATAACTTCTCTCCGAGTTTGTCTGGACCCGACATCAGTCAGTGTTTGCCCCGAGGCAGTATCATGAAGTCCCGCTCTCAAGCAGCATCCAATCTCCAGTTGTAATCCACCCTTAGAGATCTCAGCTCGTCTAAACCTGACACCTAACAGTGTTAGACTCAAGGCAACATTCCATCGATTCCAGCTCCCGAGCATCACCCCAGCGAGGCCGTCCGTCCGTTTCGTAGCGCACAGTGCAAACTCCGGGTGTTTACCACTCATCAGAGATCACAGCCCCCCGCTCAATCCAGGGCGGTATCATCTGGAACCCCGCTGCCGAGTAACAACCAAGCGGCCAATTGTCAGTCTCTGAGGCTACAGTGGAGGCGTCAAACTCCGGGTGCATATCACTCCCCAGAGATATCCGCCTCCCCCCAGCCTCACCTGCACCAGACCCCCGCCAGTGTTTCATTGACTCGAGGCGGTATCATGAAGTCCCGCCCTCGAGCAGCATCCAGGCGGGGTCATTAGCCTGTATCGTGCTCACAGAGTAGGCCCAAGTCTCCAGGTGTAATCCACCCCTAGAGACCACAGCCACCTCTGGGTTGTTCCAGGCCCAAAACCTGCCAGCGTTAGCTTAAATTTCATCCCACAAATCGAAATTCTGACAGAAGACGACACCTGCTAGGTGAAACTTTGTTTGACAGATGTACTGCCATCTGAGCGAAGTCGCTTGCCCTTCTCAAAGCTCAAAGAGAGATAACCTCTCTCCGAGTTCGTCTGGATCAGACATCCGTCAGTGTTTGACTCGGTGCAGTATCATGAAGTCCCGCATCCGAGCAGCATCCAAGTGAGGTCGTTTGTCCGTTTCGAAGCTCACAGAAGAGGCTTCAATCTCTAGTTGTATTCCACCCCTAAAGATCTCAGCTCTCCCCCAAGTTCGTCTAGACCCGACACCCACCAGTGCTAGACTCAAGGCGACATCCCATTGAGCCCCGCTCTCGAGCATCACACAAGCGAGGCCGTCCGTCCGTTCCGAAGCACACAGTGGGAGCCTCAAACTCTGGGTGTTTACCACTCATCAGAGTTGTCAACCCCCTTCGGGTCGTTTAGACACACGACACCTGCCAGCACTCATCCCAAGGCGGAACCCCGCTCCCGAGTAACAACCAAGCGCGGGCAACCGTCCATTTCTAAGCCCAGAGTGGATGTCCGGGTGTACATCACTCCCCAGAGATATCCGCCTCCCTCCAGGCGCACCTGGACAAGACCCCCGCCAATGTTTGATTTCAATTAGTAGTCTCTTACGACAGGCAGGAGTTACCTTGGGCCTATTCTTTTAGTTAGTCCCCGGACCCACAGGGGACGAAACAACACTAACATAACCTAGAATGCTTCCATTTGACACTTGACATGTGATAAGTACAATTTGGAGAACCCAATTCATCAGAATACAGTTTTTAGACCTGACTTACCACTTATCAGTGGTCATCACAGGTTCCAAGCTTCACTCATTGAACGTGTTATGTGTTCAAATAACTAACAGGTTTGACAAACATTGCCAGAATAAAAAATAGCCCGGAAATTGTCAAAAACCAAAAACAAAAAAAATTAAATGTGTTGCTTGTTCCAATTAATTCGCAAGGTACTGTACCTACCTAGATGAGGTAAGGATTTTTTAGTGTTGGTACTTATAAAAATAAAAAGTGTATTACAACTTAATACTTATTTACGTAAGGATAAATATTGGACTGTAACTGAAGAGTTAAATAGTATTAAGGTGAATTGAAATACAGGGTGTTGTGGCAGTTTATTTACTTAATACCATTTTAGTTTAACACTGTAAATAAAACTGATCAACGATGTAATATTTTTATCTTTTGTAATCCAGTGTGAGGTGTGTAAATGTACTGTGTAATTACTCTTTTATAGCCCATTTGAATGATTTATTGATTAGACAATTGTGTTTATCAACCGGCAGCTTATTGGATAAATAATAACTATGTAAGCTTTAAACCAGGTATTAAGAAAAATTGCACAGTGATTGTTTTTAATAAGTTCATGAACATGTGGAGGATCTGTAAAATGTCCTGGGATGTGCAGTAAAAGCTACCAATGTGATTCTAACAACACTGCAAAACAATTGACTGTCTCAACAGATGAGCCAATATATACCAGATGACCAAATTTCTTTGAAACTGAAAGTTCAGCTAAGTGAAAATAATTTATTAGCACCCGTTTTTGAACAGAACACGACAATAATTTAGCCACAAGTCAACAAAGTGCGCATGTGACACTTTTCAAAGAAAGCAAGTAAAAAAATGTTTCAGAGGAGCCATATAATACACTGCGTTTCAAAATTCCGGGTCTCGTATTAGTGAATTTTCTTTAAAGAAATTCACTAATGAGGAGATCCCAACTTTTGAATTTATTGCCCCCTAGAACACATATCCGGGGTCAGTTTCGATTTATATATATATATATATATATATATATATATATATATATATATATATATATATATATATATATATATATATATATATATATATATCGGCCGAGGTTTTCCCGGAAAATTATGTGTTTTCTTTAGAAAAAAATTCATATCTCTGGAAATAACAAAGTAATGGCAACCAAATTTGGTTCATCGTTTTATATCGCTATAGGTAAATTACCTACCAAAATTTAGTGCTGCAGGTCAAAAGACAAAAAAGTTATGGGCATTTAAAGAAAAATAAATTGGGGTTTCCTCAAAACGTCAAAGTGATAATTTAAAACGTCAAAGTTCGCAACATTTAGGCAAAGAACTTGAATCTAATACGGGCTATGGAAAGAAAATGTCTCAAGAATAATGTTTTACAAACCCTGAAGTCTTAGTTTCAACCGCCATTGTCCTTCATTTTACTAAAATGTTTCCAGAAAATTCATTTCAAATGGACTCTTTCTCTGACGCTTGGCAGTAGCCTTAGCTATAGAGTTTATCGTTTAATGGTATATAACTTTTGTCAAATTTTCGTAAAAAAATCGATAAAGCTCAATATATCCGTTATTCTACAAAATATGAAGAAAAAAAAATTATGTACATTAATTATAGGGTGTCTTGAGCTACATATAAAAAAAATATTTCTACAATCACAGGGTGGCCCATAAGTCGTTGGTGATACAAATAATATATTTTTTGTCGAAAACGCCTTATGTTTTTGCATTTTCCATCGAATTATAATGCATGTTTGTAAGTAAAGAAATTCTGGACGCAGCAAGTGCGTTATGGTGGCGAATTTTGATTAAATGCTTCATATTTGAAAAGCTCAATTTGCTATTAACCTATAAGGTTGACCAAGCTAATAATAAAGCTCAATATATCCGTTATTCTACAAGATATGAAAAAAAATTGTATACATTAATTATAGGCTGTCTTGAGCTACATTTAAAAAAATATTTCTACAATCACAGAGTGGCCCATAAGTCATTGGTGATACAAATAAAAAATGTTTTGTCCAAAACGCCTTATGTTTTTGCATTTTCCATCGAAATATAATACATGTTTGTAAGTAAAGAAATTCTGGACGCAGCAAGTGCGTTACGGTAGCGAATTTTGATTAAATGCTTCATATTTGAAAAGCTTAATTTGCTATTAACCTATAAGGTTGACCAAGAAATGGATTTTTTCGGTTACACTTTAAGTTTACGTTCGGAAATTTATGTACGTTTTCAAACAATAAAGTTATTTTGATAAAACATGGCACATTGTTTTTACTATATATGTTATACTGGTAATCAAATTTGATGCCTACTTTCTGAAAAAAACACACATATTTTCTATTAGAAACATTTTTATGAAAATTCACTACCATAACGCACTTGCTGCGTCCCGAACTTTTTAGAAACCTGTTGATTAAAAGATAATAAAGTTTGTTAGAGGAGTGTTATTGAGGACGTCTGATTTAATTATGTCATCAGCAATGTTGCCAAATTTACCCCCTTTCAGATAATGTGGTTGCTGTTTTAAATGCAACACCACCTTATTTTTATTGCAATGAATTCAGCGCTCTGCTCTCACTGAAACCTCCATAGCATATGAATTGCTGCCAAGTCTTTTCAAAGAAAACACTGTTATCATATTCAGAATCCAATAAAAATGGGTATCTCAGATTTGGAGGTGTCAGTGACAATAGATCACGGAATTGGTTGCAGTAAAAATAAAGTGGGTGTTGCATTTAAGAAAGCAATGTTACCTACATTATCTGAAAGAGTAAACTTGGCCGATGTCATGGAATCGAGCATTCTCAATAATTCCTGAAGCCAGTTTTATTTTTATTTTTTCATCAAGTGGTTTCTGAAATACGAAATCGTTCTCGGATTTGTGTGTGTGATCATTGTATGGCCTCGGAAGCTAAGTCCCTTAGTCACAAACTGTTGTATTAGACAGAAGAGATGCTCTCGGACTTTCAAAACACAGTGTATATAAGAATTTATTCGAGGTTATATTGGATTTCAACATGTTTATTTAGCCACGGATTGTATATAAGATAAATGTTTAGTTTTCTATGGCTAACTTTGTATATAATTTTAATTGAACGCATTATACTCTACAGGACACTACAAAAATTTTGTTTTTTGGCTTCTAAACCGAAAGGATGTTGATGTTATTGAATATTGCAAAAACTAGTATAAAATTATAAAAGTATTTTAATCAATTTAGTTAATAGATTACTGATAAATGGTCATTACAGATCCTCTTAGGTTCATGATATAGTTATGCTTCCCAACCATTTTGAATACATTGACTGATATATAGCTATTTTACTTTATATGGCCTTTTTATATTTTAGTACTGATCATTATTTATGTTTTTAATTTAGAAGTTAGGTAAAACTCAATTATATGAGTATATACATTTGTAAATTGATAGGTGCATGTAAAATAATTGAAAATATACTTTTTACAATAAATAATTGTGTTTTGTGTAACTAACCTACTTAATTCAAATATTGTTTTTTAAGTGCAAAAAAATTGAATTATTTAAGTTTACCTACGACAGGTACACCAAAGAAACCAAAATATGTTAAGTTTCAAAGCCAGCCTAGAGCAAAAGACTATAATATTCTCAGTAGGTGGGGCCTGGTTAATGGCAAACGTGAGCAGAGACTGTCCTCACAAAGGGGTGTTGCCTCCCCTATTTTGGCCAGCAATGGTAGCTTAAATCCCCACAAACCTGTTGAGGGAAGGTTTATATTATTAAGATACGCTTATCCACTCAAGATGCATTGTATGAATTGACAAGTACTGTTCTCGGAAGCTTTAATAGCAATATGAAAGCACTAGCTGTGTTTTTGGACATAAAAAAAGCTTTCGATACAGTTTGTCATAAAAAGTTGTTGGCTAAACTAGAGTTGATTGGGATAAGAGGACATCCGTTGTCACTTTTTGGTAGCTACCTTCATGAGAGAATCCAGCGTGTGAGAGTGGGTGACTGTGTGAGTGAGGGACGAGTGGTTACGTGTGGTGTACCACAGGGAAGTATATTGGGTCCAATATTGTTTTCTATTTATGTAAATGATATAATTGAAGACCTTACTTTGGACTGTATACCTATTGCTTATGCAGATGATACCGTTCTGGTGTTTGTGGGAAATCAATGGGAAAAATTGTTTGAAAGAGCGGAGACAACAATCAATCATGTGAAAGAGGTACTAGACAGTAACCTACTAGCGTTGAACCTAACAAAAACATAATATGTGGCTTTCTCACTGACAGTAGCCGGAAGACCATCCTCCAGTCTATCAATTAGTATACATGATGATTGCTGTAAACTAACTGAGTCTCACAGTGTCAAATATCTTGGTCTGCTGGTAGACAATAATTTAAAATGGCAAGAACATGCAGCATATATGAATGCAAAGGTGAAAAAGATTATATACAAATTCTATACCCTGCGAAATATTTTAACAACAGAAAACCTAATACTGGTTTACAAGTCTCTCGTGGAGTCTTTTGTGGGGTATGGTATTATTTTCTGGGGTGCGTGCTATGAAAATGCATTAGCTGCGCTTCAAGTTACTCAAAATAGTATATTGAGTCATTCTTCATAGGGATTCTAGGTCTAGTACGAACTTTCTTTATAGTAACGACTATATTAAACTACTCGATATAAGAGGAATGTTTATATTAAATGTACTAAAACATGTGCATCATCATTTTCGGGCAATAAATGTGGTGGACCACACATATGGCACAAGTTGTAGAATAGGTGAAAACTTGACCATTCCACAAGTAAATAGGAGCGTTTATTAAAGATCGGTTTTATTTTGGGATCTAAAGTTATATAATCAATTACCAGCAAATTTGAGGAGTTTAAATCTAAATTTAAGAAAGAAATTTTTAGCTTTGTTATTTTGAAACAGGTCGAACTGAAAGCAATGTTAAAGTAGAGAGCAGTATGATAGTTGAGTGGTATGGAGAAAGTGGAGTGGATGTGTTGCCTAGACAAGGTGCAGGTAAAGTAAGTGTGTGCTGTGTGTGAGTGTGCTGTCGTGAGTGCGTGTTTGTGTGCATATGTGTGTGTAAATATAATATGTATGAGTGGAGAAGTGGGTGGGTGAGTACTATGATGTGTATGAACATTTTGGTTGTGGGTGGTATAGAGGTGTCGGTTGTATGGATATCATATATGCAGAAGAAAGATATGAAAAAGGGAGACTAAGGGTTGACAAAGTGAACTATATTGAGTGTAGGATATGCTGTTGATTCCCCTACTGAGGTTAACACTAACACATTCTTTTGGTTTAAAGTCGCATCTCTCATCTTTTGAGGATCGGGGCACATCTGGTTAGATAGGGGCACAAAAAAAAAGAGGGAAAAAAAAAGTAAATATTATGGATATTAAGCGGTTTAATTAATGTACTGGCGATTATGTAGAGTTAGCTGTAAAGGATACAAACAAGTCATGTTGACTTAGGTATCCAAGAAAATATATTTTAGTTGTATTAATAAATTTCTGGTAAAATTTTGGTATATAGGCGGTAGATGATTTACGGGCATGGGATCCCAGCTCTCATAGAAAGCTCTAAATAGGTTGGCATGTGGTTCAAAAAAGGACTTTTAAAAAACTATTTAAAAAAACTTGCAAAAAAGCACACTAGAAGACCTTAAACTTTTAGGGTTATATATGTGAGTGAGACGAATTACCCATAAGTCATCTTTGATCAAAAGCTCATGTAGTGTCCCCATGCAGAAACTCTCGCAGAAGGCAACAATTACACTTCGACGGGTGTGTGGGATGATCCTATGGTTACTAACGGGTATGAAAACATATAGATATGTGGTGCGGCAGACGAAAATGCAGTAGGGTAGTGGAGGTAAGGCTGCTAAGTGGCATACAAAGGCCTGCATTCCCATGCACTACAAGGGGCATGAGGAACATCCTAATGACAGTGATGGAAGTATTTTGTAACCCACCTCCACTATTCATCGCTAGTTATGGTAGTGTGTTTTCCTCATGTTATATGTATTATTTGGTTCTGTGGTATGTCAATGTATGCACGGCAGCTAACTAGTCCGTTTTTGTCAGGCATTGGACTTTAATGACTTAAGACTTAAGTGGTTTCAACTCATGTCTTTCAGATTTTATTTTTAATTTGAAAAAAGCTCCAAACTTTGTAGACCAAATTACTTCAAATTTACAACAGAGGTTTATTTACACCATTTCTAACTACAGGTAAAGTCTCATTTAAGTTACTCTAATACTTTCAAAAATATATCATTTTCAAAAATAGTTTTGGGGAAAAAAATGTCTGTTATAGCTGATTTACGAACTCGTCCGCGGCCTCAACAGATTGAAGATATGTCATTCAAATCAGTTGAGTACTTTTTTAGTTATCGCTCGGATACATACCTCCATACACACACGCACGCACTCACACACACACACACAGAGAGTGAGAGAGAGTTATGTATATATATATATATATATATATATATATATATATATATATATATATATATATATATATATATATATATATATATATATATATATATATAAGTCTGAGACTTGTGGTGTACATTTGCATAATTTTAAAAGTTATATCTAAAGCAATGTGACAATTATATATCAAATTCAGCAAACTTCAAATTTTGACAAACCAGGTAAAAAAAATTATATATATATATATATATATATATATATATATATATATATATATATATATATATATATATATATATATATATATATATATATATATATATATATATATATATATATATATATATATATAAGTGGTTTAGATCTATCATAAATGAAGACAATGGGTGAAGCATTAGATTGAAGAATTTTTTTTACCTGGTTTGTCAAAATTTGAAGTTTGCTGAATTTGATATATAATTGTCACATTGCTTTAGATATAACTTTTAAAATTATGCAAATGTACACCACAAGTCTCAGACTTATTGTATAGGCATACTGTATAATTTTTATCAATGAATAAATAATAATAATTTAAAAAAATTCAAACAAACCTTGGATATGGGTTCTAGACCCTTAATTCGCGCTCATTTAAAAAAGTTTCTTTAAGTCTCACCACCTCTCTATTAGTAATTTTCTTAATGAAAATTTACTAAAATGACGCTAACTTTGTTAGCGAAACGATCGTTAAGTCTAAAGAACTGTACTGTGATGAATTGGGTCCTCCAAATTGTACTTATCAGTGCTCATCACAGGTTGAAATCTTCACGAATTTCCTTCTGTAGTAAGCTGGTTTGGGAACCTAGATATTGAATCAAGTAAACAGAAAATATACCTCGTCAAGTTGCTTCAGTTTGTTGACAACACAAAATCGCCAATGCAGTCAATCAGGGAATGTAAAATTATTTACCATAAATTTCAATAAGAATATTTTACAATAAAAAAGTACGCACTTTTTTAGACCTAAGTATTTGTCATTTACCATCACAGTATACATACATACATACATACATACATACATACATACATATATATATATATATATATATATATATATATATATATATATATATATATATATATATATATATATATATATATATATATATATATATTATTTATTTATTTAGTTCAAATTACATGCTAATTATACATTACATAAAAATATCGAAATTATAATTATTACATTTCTAGTGTTCTTTTCATTGTGTCTATATGGTGCACTGAGATATTCATCTAAGCTAGTCCTTGTATATGAACATCTCAGACATTCTTATAGTTTCAATAATGTTTGGTAGACTATATCAAAATCAAAAAGTATCATTGCATCCCTTGTATAAGTATAAATAAAAATTACACTAAAAAAATAACACAATATCAAAACAATAACACATAACACTTATTTTAGGCCTGGAAGATGGCTACTAATGAATGCCTTCTCATCTCTCATTATTATGCATCTAAGCAAGTTTCAAGCAGCGTTTATCTCTCTCTCTGGCTCACCAACCCCCCCCCCCCCTCCCCCATACACGCACGCATGCACACGCACACACACACTCTCACATACGCTTAAACCCCAAACAAAGATTATTTCCAGCACACCCTCATGTACATAAACACAAAAAAATACCTTCTTTCCTCTGTTCTATTAGAATATTTATAAGAAAAAAATTAAATCGTGAACAAGATCCAACTCTTATGGCAGTATTATATTTTTCAACCTTATTATATTGTCCATAACATATTTCTCCATTTCCACTTTGAATCGCTCACGTTTGTAACATTTTATTCTCTCAGGAATGCTATTAAATAATTTTGGACCATAATAGGGAGATACTCCTTTGAGTGGCCATTTTTCTTCTAAAGGAGACATCAAAAGTCACTCTCTGTGCATGCCTTGTCTCATAACTAGACTTATACCAGCTCAGTTTTTCTTTATTTGAAATTTTGTGTATATATTTCAATGCAGATATCATATAAAGACCTCTTATGTTTAATACCTTTTTAAAAATATTATTGTACAGTAAATCAGTGTGAGACCTGTAATCTGCATTCAGTATCGTTCTCAAAATATGATTTTGTGTAACCTGTAGAAATGTCAAAGCACTCTCATAACAAGAGCCCCATACGGTTATACCATACGGTAGAACTGTTTCAACGAGAGAACTGTACACAGAGCATACATTTTCTATGTTTAGTATATATTTTAGATTGTAAAACTTGTGTATCATTTTTTTTTTTGAGCCTGCTATTTAAATATTCAGTGTGCTGGTCCCACTTCATATGTTTGTCAATCATTATTCCCAGATACTTTACTACTCCAGTTGATTTTATAACTTTTTGTGAATGGTGTATCACAATATCTTTTTCAGTTTTAGGCAAACCTGCTACAGTGGGCGAGAAGCACATGTATTTTGTTTTCTCAAAATTCAACCAAAAGCTATTTTTCTGGAGTATTTTAGTGATTTCATTAAAATCATACTGTGCTTTGTTTAAAACTGAGTCCCAACCGTTTCCACCAAATATCAATAACGTGTCGTCTGCATAAGCTATCGAGGTACAAACCTTTTTACATTCTTTTAGCACATCGTTTATGTATACCAAAAATAAAATGGGCCCGAGCACACTACCTTGAGGGACACCACGCTACTACAGTAGCGTGCTGATGATGAACCGGGATGGTTCGAAACTGCAGTCCACGCAAACCAATAAAAAATCACAAACATACAACAAACAAATAAAGTGTATATTTAAAAGTGATTACAGTGTAGTGCAATATTCCAAAAGATATTATATATATATATATATATATATATATATATATATATATATATATATATATATATATATATATATATATATATATATATATATATATAGTATACTCTCAATTCTTCGTGTGTAGATTATCCGGTTTGTGGATTATCATGCTGAGAAATTGATCAAGTCAGTAATAGATCGAAATTTCAATGTTTCGTTTCCTCTCGCACAAATATAATAAATATTCCTAATATAAACTAACGACCATCTAAGAACGGCTCTACCTATTATAATCACTATGTTACAAAAAATCATGAGGAAAAGAAAACTGTGAAATTCTTTAGAACCTGTAGTGTACTAGTATGTATGTAGAAACAAAATGAACTGTCACAGACCGCTTATTCTGTTGTGATGAATTTTTATTCATCTGCAAACGTGCCACTACAATGCTGAGAAGAATTCATATCCGGGAATGTTTATGTTAAGTTCATAAATTTTAATTGCCCCTATCTTTTCACACTTGATCTCGTTCGAGATGGGCGGCACAGCAGAAAGGAACAAGGTAAATATTTCCTGAGCACAGCTGGTTATTATATTCCAACCTTTTGTTTGGATCACCTAGTAGTGTTGTTCTTACAGCTAGTCATTATATTCCAACCTTTTGTTTGAACCTCTCATCAAGTGTTGTTCTTGCAACTGGTCATATCTTCAAATGACCCAATATCCAGAGTACCCTCAATAATACCCCCCAGTGTGTTATACCTAGGTTATTAGCACAGATTTAAATACCCGTTATGTTTGAGATATTAAAGGACTAATCAAACACACTTATCAGATCAGTTTTTTTATTATTAGAATCTTATACTGTGAGATATGTAAATAATATTACATTTCGCAAGTGTTGCATAAATTTTCACTTGATGTATAATATAATACTTTTTTTAATATAAAGCATAACAGGCTGGATGGAAACTTTTGTATATATTTACAAGTATAATATCGAAAATAAATAAGAAGTATAACCTTCAGTTTCTCTTAGTTTTTAAAATATCTTAACAATTAAAAAATTAGGCAATAAATAATATGTCTGTCAAAGATAAACAATTTGTTTGTGAATATAAAAATATAAAATCATTTGGATAAGAGAAATAAAATACTTAAAAACTAATTACGTACTACATAACACTGAGGTTCGGCAGAATTAATTACATTAATAAATAAAATAAAATAAGATAATACTTATTAGAGAAGGGATTGTTCCAACATTATTTTATCAAATCCTGCAGGAGGTGTAAAACTAAAATTGTCAAGGATGATATCCAGAATCGCTCCATCATCAACTGAAACACAGAAAACAATATTCTATAAACAAAATAAAAAATTAAAAACATATATACACAAGTTGTAACAAAACGTAACTTGTACAATTCAACCCCACCAAATCGCAGTCTTGCTTTATTTCTCATAAGAGATACACCAGCCCTAGACCCATCACAATGAACAAGCAAGTTATTCAAAGTAATGAATCCTTTTCTCTTGTTGGCATTTCTGTGGATCGAAATCTTAATTGGCACCAACATGTCACACCAATTGCAGAAGCGGCTGCTAAGAAATTAGGTTTCCTCTTCCGGGCTCGCAAATACTTTTCACCAGCTAATCTCTATACCTTATATACTTCACAAATAAGGCCAAACCTCGAATACTGCTCCCACATCTGGGGTGCAGCTGCCGCTTCTACACTCGCTATCCTGGACTCCATTCAAAAGAGAGCTATATGTCTCATCGGTGATCCTACCCTCACCCAAAGGCTGCCATCCCTTGCTCACCGACGTGCCGTTGGTGACCTCTCTCTCTCTTTTATAGATATCTGCACGGGCACTGCTCAGATGAGCTTTCCTCCATAGTTCGCCCACCTGCTGCCCCCAACAGATCTACCAGGGGAACAGAGCGAATTCACCCTTTTACTATCCAGGTCACCAAACATAGAACATCTTGTTACGCCCGCTCTTTTGTCCCGAGGACTTCCAAGTTGTGGAATTCCTTGCCGGCACATGTTTTTCCTTCTCCTCCGAACCTCCAAACCTTCAGAATTAACAAGTTGCCTCTTTCCTCCTTGTCAACACCCACGGTATGATAGTATTTAGGCTGTAAACCCTCGTGGTGTGTTGTTGAAATTAAAAGAATTATTCTGGACACTTGTAAGCGATTAAAGATGGAAATAGCACAATCTTATTCCTATTTTGGAGAAAGAATGCCTATTAAGATGGACAAAGAATAAAAAAGTATGTGAAACTGATGTGGCTCAGGAAAACATGAGACTGAAACAGAGAAAACATTTTGGGGAGATCTTTACCTCAGAATGCGTTAAGAATGCATGAGCCAAATCAAGATCCCATCTCATAAAGATGAAATTTTGGCATTAACATGTCCCAGGGCACACTTTCTCAATATATCACAAGTCTGGTTTAAAGTCATTAAACTTTTGATGATTTGATGAACTATGATTTAGACCACTAAGCATTGGGGCTCAAAAGTGATTCAGTATATATTGTTAAAAACTGTTTATCTACAACAACCAAAGGAGGTACAGTGAATACAATCTCTGTTGACATAGAATTCCAAGAAGACCCCATCGTCACTTTCTTGGAATTAACCACATTCGACACCAGAAGTTGAACAAAAGATAGGGTTGACATGGTGTTCACCATAGCAGCTTGCGTACCATGTTTTGCAGTGACAAAAGCATGTTTCTTCGTGAGTGTACTGTCCTGTACATTTTCATTGTTATTTATTATGAATTAAATTAATGAAGGTGAAAAATAAAAGATTAAAAACAAATTTTAATTTAAACAGGGGTGTTCATGCTCGTTGTTCTGTCACTTTTAAATTCAAATGTCGCGCGCTACACTGACATAGAGTAAGTGTTACTAATGGTTTCCGCCAGAAGACCAGAGAGGGGGAAGAAGAATGAGAGAAGGGAGAGAAGCTTGCATCCCTCTGCCACTTGTTTTTGAGTCCTTGAAGAGGCAAGAGGTCTCGAGAAAGCGAATTGTTTTCAACCCCTTGAAGAGACACGAGGTCTCTAAATATCCATTTTGTTTGTAAGTCCTTTTTGGGAGACACGAGGTCCCTAGAGGTGTTGTGTGTGAATACAGAAAAACGAAGCTTATGTTCCTGCATTATTGGAGAATAAAGGTAGGTAACTTTGCTTATTGTCAGTGCCCTATTTGTTCTGTTTTTTTTGTTATTCATTATAAAATAAATACACGTGGTATTTACATTTGGCCCATCGACCGGATTTTTATAGTTGTTTTGTTTTGTTATTAGTTGATACAGTCCATTTTTTGAAGTAATTTTACTTGTTTCCTTTAGTCTAGTAAATTTGTAATTGTTTATTGCCGTGTTGAGTCATTTAATTTCAAGGTGACGTTATTGCTTGTATATAACTAGGTACATACTCGAATTGCATATTGTTGAAATCACGTTTGCATATTGTTTAAATCGCGTTTAGGAATTTTTTTGCGTTGAACAATGGAGTTGATTCAGCTAAAAAATAAGCGCGAAAGCGTTTATAGACGAGTAGAAGCCATATTGCACGTGGCTCAACAGGTCAAAATAGACGCAGTAGTGGATTTAGATAGGTTGAATAGATTTGAGGTTCGTTTTGAGGCGTTGAATGAGTTGGTCAATCTATTTGATTCATTGCATTTGGACATCGTGTCGGTAGTTGATCGATCAGAGTTGGAGAGCGAGCATGAAATGCAGAACAAATTCGATGAACTGCAATACTCTATAAAAACTATCTATCGAGAACTGAGAGGTTATGCAAATAAAGCCGCTGAGAATCAAGCTCGATCCGTTTTTCACGGTAGTTCGAAATCGAGTCGAGCATCGAGTAAGTTGCGGTGTTCTGTCAAATCATCGAACGCTCGATCTCTCAGTGAAAAGGAAGTAACGAACGCAAACGCGATTATGTCAACTTCAAATTTAAACAGACATTTGAGGTTACCGAAAATCGAAATGCCAAAATTCGATGGAAATTGGAAAAACTGGCCAACCTTTTATGATCTGTTTAAAACAATGATTCATGAGAACGAATCATTGTCAGATATTGAAAAGTTCCAATATTTGAGTGCTTCGTTAGTAAAGGATGCAGCTGGCCTAATCAAGAATTTACCGCTAACGGGAAGCAATTATGGGATTGCATTCAAGTATCTGGTCTCAAGGTATCACAATACCCGGGTTTTGTTGACCAATTATTGGCAGGGTATTGTACAGGCCCCCAAAGCAAATAGTGAATCTGCTTCTTCCCTACGAACGTTGTTGTCTGTATTCAGTGAAAATTTGGAAGCGTTGAAGCAGTTTGAACATGACATGTGGGATTTCACTAAATTCAACATGTTGCTGCAAAAGGTGGATATGAGTCTTAAGCAAAAATTTGAGCTTGAGTTTTGCGAATCGGACATTCCCAGTTTTAGTAGTTTATGTAGATTCTTGGAAAAGCAGTGTAAAGCAATGGAGACAACTGCCTTAACTTCCAATTATGTGACTAATAGAAGGCAGCATGTTTCAGCAACCACTGCTAGGCCCGCTTCGTCCTTTGTTACCAGCACAAAGCTTGTATGTGCTTATTGTAAGGAGGAGCACCCCATGCTCAAGTGTGATGGATTTCTATCTTTATCCTCTCATAAACGGTATACGTTCGCAAAAAAGAATAATCTTTGTTTTAACTGTTTATCAAACTCGCATGCCAGCAGGGAGTGCAAGTCATCAAGTTGTCGTGTATGTAATAAACACCATCATACATTATTGCACTTCCCAAAAGCACCGGCATCGGGAGATGAGAGTGACTCAAACAAGCCACCTGTGGAAGAGCCACAAGGTGCAGAGCAATTGCGTGTGTTGGCAAGTGTGGTAAAAAGGGAACAGTCCGTGTTACTGGCAACTATAATGCTATTAGTACGAGATAAAAATGGAAAGGTTAGGAGATGTCGAGCTCTCCTGGATTGTGCGAGTGAGGCTAATTTCATTTCGCAGCAGTGTGTTGAAAAATTGGGGCTCAACACCTCATCTCGTTCAGTGATGGTTCAAGGCTTGAACCAAATGAGCTCGCTTGCTAGCCAAGGCACTCTCAAATGTCGAGTAGAGTCCATTTATGAGCCAACAAAGTTAGAGTTGGACATGATTGTGATTCCGAACATTTGTTCCAAGATCCCTTCTGCTAAAATTGAGCAGTGCCACTGGCAACATATTCAGAACTTAGAGTTGGCAGATTCAGAGTTTGGTATACCAGGGGACATTGAAATTTTGTTGGGTACTGACGTTTATGCTCATGTGGTTAGACCTGGAATAAAGAGAGGGCCTCGAGGTGCACCAGTGGCCATCAATACTGTTTTTGGTTGGGTGCTTATGGGCAGTGTAGAACAGTCAAAGTCTCATTCTGTTGTGAATAGTTTATGCACGTTGGTCGACTTGGATCATACCTTGAAACAGTTTTGGAGCTTGGAACAGGTACCACAAGGTTTAGTTATGTCTCCGGAAGATAAAAAATGTGAGGAAATCTTCAAGAAGACTCAGCACCGAAATAGTGCTGGGAGATATATTTTAAATATGCCCTTTCGTGAGGGTACTCCGTGTTTGGGAGAATCTTTCAGTGTTGCATTGAGGCGGTTTTACTCCCTGGAAGCACGTCTTAGTAGGGATCCAGCGTTGCACAAGTCCTATTCGGAGTTTATCAGGGATTATTATGAGTCTGGCCATATGTCTCTGGTATCAGATGTAGCTGTGGAACCATCTGATGCATACTATATTCCCCATCATTGTGTGTTGCGTCCTCACAGCCTTTCGACCAAACTGCGGGTGGTATTTGATGCTAGTTCCAAAAGTACGAATGGTGTATCTCTGAACGATACGTTGTTAGTGGGAGCGAAGTTGCAGACAGATATTGCCACTGTGTTGTTGAAATTTCGCTCAAACAAAATTGCATTTACTGCTGACATTCGGCAAATGTATCGACAAATTTTGGTTGTAGATAATCATAGGGATTATCAAAGAATTCTCTGGAGGTTCTCAAAGGGGGAACCTGTACAGAAATATCGCCTTAATACTGTCACATATGGGGTCTCCTCAAGCCCACACATGGCAATCCGAACAATGATGCAGCTTTGTGATGATGAGGAATCATCTTTTCCATTGGCAGCAAAGCTAGTTCGGTCCGATCTCTATGTGGATGATGTAGTCAGTGGAGTCGACTCATTGTCAGAGGCTTTTGAGTTGCAACGGCAATTGATTGGGTTGTTTGCTAAGGGGGGTTTTGAATTGAAGAAGTGGGCCAGCAATAATTCGAAACTGTTGTCCACAGTATCAGCTGATAGTCAGCAACCTCGATCGTTAGATTTAAATGATCCATCAGTGTTGAAAATTTTAGGATTGCAGTGGTGTCCCATAGGTGATACATTCTCTTTTAATGTTGAACCTATTGATCGTCCGTGCACAAAACGAAATCTTCTTTCGGAATTGGCAAGAATTTATGACCCCCTGGGTTTTTTGTCTCCTGTTACCCTGTTGGCAAAATATCTTATGCAGTGCTTGTGGGAGCAAAAAGTGGGATGGGATGATAAGCCCTCAAAGGATATTGTTGGTCAGTGGTCTCAGTATAAATCACAACTCAGTGCGCTAGCAGGTTTATCAATTCCCAGAGGCGTAAAACACGATAATATCATCAGTACAGAACTCCATGGGTTCTGTGATGCATCGGAGCGAGGGTATGCTGCAGTTGTTTACTTAAGACAAGTATCAGAGGAGGGTCAAGTTTGGATCAATTTTCTGTGTGCCAAGTCCAAGGTATCACCTTTAAAAAGAATATCGATTCCACGTCTCGAATTGTGTGGGTGTTTATTGTTGGCAAAGCTTCTGGAATTTGTGTGTCGGGTGTATGAAGGTCGTTTTGAGTTTAACTCTATGTATGCTTGGTCAGACTCTATGGTGGCACTTGCCTGGATAAAATCATCTTCCAATAGGTGGAAGACCTTTATTGGGAATCGAGTAGCAAGCATACAAGAGAAGATTCCTCCAGAGTCATGGCATCACGTAAGTGGACAAGAAAACCCAGCTGATTGTGCATCGAGAGGCATGTTACCTTCTGGGTTTTGTGAGCATCCAGTATGGTGGGCGGGACCCGCCTGGCTAAAATTGGCAAGAGAAAATTGGCCCAAGTCGTTGCGTTTTGAGCCGCCAGAAGAGTGCCTGGCGGAGCAACGAACTCTCCCCGTACTAGTTACTTTGGCAAATGAGGAGTGGCTCAGTAAACTTTTGAATCGCTTTTCGCATCTACGGAAAATTCAGGGTGTTGTTGTATATTGTCAGCGGTTTGTGCGAAATTGTAGGGTGTCTCCATCTGACCGAACTACTGCATCTCTGACAGCCACCGAATTACAGGAGGCGCTTCATATGCTTATCAAATGTGCTCAAGGTGAAGTATTTCAAAGGGAAATAGCATCCTTGGTTAAAGGTGAGAGGTGTGCGAGGGCAATAAATAAGTTAGCCCCCTTTCTGGATACAGAGGGTATCCTCAGGGTGGGCGGTCGCCTTCGTCAAGCTGATGTTCCAGTTGAAGTGAAACACCCTATATTGTTGCCCCGCTCACATCGTCTCACCGAGTTAATCATTGCACACACACACCATGTCAATCTTCATCCTGGTCCTCGCACATTGCTTCATTTGCTTTCGCAACAGTTTTGGATTTTGTCCCCTCGGAGAGCTATTCATCATGTTTTGTCAAGGTGCTATCGTTGCTTTCGAGTGAATCCTACTCCCATGGCACCGATGATGTCTGATTTGCCAGTTGCCAGGGTTTCTCAGTTGAAGCCGTTTTCACACAGCGGAGTTGATTTTGCCGGTCCAGTTTTTGTGACACAGGGCAGATATCGAGGTGTCCGAAAGGTGAAAGCATATATTTGTTTGTTTGTGTGCATGGCAACGAAGGCCCTCCATTTGGAAGTAGTGTCTGATCTTTCAGCTGAAGCCTTCTTGGCAGCTCTTCGGAGGTTTGTGGCTCGCAGAGGAAGATGTGACAATTTGTATAGCGATAGAGGTACCAACTTCGTCGGCTCAAATAAGCAGCTCTTAAACTATGCAAAGGGGGCAGCAGATGCTTGTACCATTAAGTGGCATTTCAACCCCCCATCAGCTCCGCATTTTGGAGGTCTGTGGGAGGCAGGAGTGCGCTCAGTCAAGACTCATTTGCGAAGGGTGATCGGTTTGCAGATTCTGACCTTTGAGGAAATGTCCACGTTGCTTGCTCAAGTGGAATCAGTTTTGAATTCTCGACCATTGTGTAGTGCGAGTACTGATCCAAATGATCTGTTAGCCCTATCCCCAGGACATTTTCTTACAATGGAACCGTTAGGTGCTCCTCCTGATGCTGATTTGACTTTGTTAAGTATGAATCGCTTGTCACGCTGGCAGCTGGTGCAAAGGATCCACCAGGACTTTTGGCGCCGCTGGAAGAACGAATACCTGCATACACTGCAGCAGCGTGGTAAGTGGGATACTGTGCAAACGTCCCCCCCGATCGGAGCTTTAGTTGTGATTAAAGATGAGACTTCGTCACCTCTTGTTTGGAAGCTCGGACGCATTATGCAACTATACCCAGGCCGTGATGGTATAGCTCGGGTAGCTCAAGTTCGCACTAGTAGTGGCACTTTTGATAGGCCTCTGACGAAGTTATGTCTGTTGCCATCGCAGTAATACGTCTGCCTTGAAATTTTTTGTACAGTTAATTATAAATCCAATAGCTTCAGCTTTTTGTTTTTTGTGCTTATTGTAAATTTTTGTTTTGTTTGTTTATTTGAGAAACAATATAATTGTGAAAATAAATCCTTATTTTGGTGGGCGGAATGTTCATGCTCGTTGTTCTGTCACTTTTAAATTCAAATGTCGCGCGCTACACTGACATAGAGTAAGTGTTACTAATGGTTTCCGCCAGAAGACCAGAGAGGGGGAAGAAGAATGAGAGAAGGGAGAGAAGCTTGCATCCCTCTGCCACTTGTTTTTGAGTCCTTGAAGAGGCAAGAGGTCTCGAGAAAGCGAATTGTTTTCAACCCCTTGAAGAGACACGAGGTCTCTAAATATCCATTTTGTTTGTAAGTCCTTTTTGGGAGACACGAGGTCCCTAGAGGTGTTGTGTGTGAATACAGAAAAACGAAGCTTATGTTCCTGCATTATTGGAGAATAAAGGTAGGTAACTTTGCTTATTGTCAGTGCCCTATTTGTTCTGTTTTTTTTGTTATTCATTATAAAATAAATACACGTGGTATTTACAAGGGGTAATTGTAAACGCCATGAGCAATCCATTTAAAATTGCCGCCAGAACCTTATAATGTTTGGCGGCCAAGAAAATATCCCCTCCTTTCGTTGTATACAAAGAAACAGACTCCTATGAGCGCGTCTTCAGTCTGTTTTGTGTTCTCTTTCCAACCATTACAATAATTCTGTTTTTTCATTGGTGATTACTGTAAAAATTCATGTGAAAATTTAATTTTAACAGTAAGTATTATAAAATATCCTTAAATCGGTTGCAAATACTATAATTTTTAAGCTAAACTATGTTTTTAAACTAGCTATCTTACTTTAATAACATTAAAAGAGTGTTTACTTTTACCCCGAATAAAAGTGTGTAGGGGCAAATGTAAACGCTTGGTTGGGGCAAATGTAAACAGACTTTAGGGGTATATGTAAACGTAAATTTTGATCAATGAATTTGTTCTGGATGCCCAGAAAATATATTCGCAAAACTAACGGACCGGCTTATACCAAAGAAGACTTAGAAAATGCCGTTATAGATGTGCAGAACCGAAATATGTCATACAGACAGGTACAAGAACGTTACAATGTACCAATTGCCGTTATTTCCCAACGTATTAATGGAAGAAAAACTGCCATCGACTCTTTAGGACGTGGTCGTAAACCAACGTTTACTTATGATACAGAAAAGAAAATCGTCAATTGTTTGTTGGCTCGCGCACAGGCTGGATTTCCGTGTGATAAGGACGAACTGTTGGACCTCATTCAGGAATATACAAGATCTAACAACCTGTCAACTCAGTTTGTTCATGGCCGCCCAGGTACAGATTAGTATTACTCGTTTTTAAAACGGCATAACAATCTTCTATCTTTAAAAAAACCTGAACATCTACAAAAGTGTCGCAAAGATGCCAGAAGGACGTAATTTACAAATTCTATGATGACTTAAGTAGCATATTTGATCGATTTGGAATAACATCTCTGGAACAGGCACCTTTTGTTTTCAATGCGGATGAGTCGGGCTTTAAAAGCGACCCAAGTCGATTAAGGGCTATTGGACAAAAGGGAAAGCCATTAAGTCACGTTTCTGGGGGATCGGGTCGGGAATCTACTACGGTCCTAGCATGTGTGGGAGCAGATGGGTATGTGCTTCCTCCTCTTATTATATTCAAGGGCGCTGGTATACAAGCCCGCTGGGTGTCTGATAAAGCATATCCCGGGACTTTGTATGCAGTGTCTAAAAATGATTGGATGGAAGAACCGCAATTCTTCACCTGGTTTTCCAAGAGTTTTATACCTCATGTAAAAAATATAAGACAATTAAAGGATCTTCCAAACCAAGCAGCGGTGCTAGTATATGATGGGCATGCTAGCCATATTAGTGTGCGTATAGTTGAAGAAGCTATGTCTAACAATATTACCCTGATTAAGTTGCCGAGCCATTTAACAAACATGCTGCAGCCTCTCGATAAATGCGTGTTTGGTCCTGTCAAGACTTTTTGGGAGAAAAAACTTATCGCGTTGGGAAAGAAACAAATGGGTAAGGGAACTGGGAGATTGTCTAAAACGGAATTTGTTGAACTACTGGCTGAAGTTTGGACTCATGCAATAAAACCAACAAATATTGTATCTGGTTTTAGAAGTTGCGGGATTTTTCCCGTCGACAAAACTAAATTTCCAACAAGTTCGCTTAAACAACGTGAATTAGAGGAATATCTGCAAAATCAGAACACTTCATCTAAAGAAACTGTTAATTCTACACAAAAAACAGGAAACTCTATAGATGCTTCTGAAGATATTCCACAATTAGAAGAATGTCTGCAGAATCAGAACACTTTATCTAAAGAATCTATTAGTACTATACAAAAAATAGGAAACTCTATAGATGCTTCTGAAGATATTCCACAATTAGAAGAATGTCTATAGAATAAAAACACTTTTTCTAAAGAATTTTATAATTGTTCACAAGAAACAGAAACCTCTATAGATACCCCCGAGGATACCCCTAAAGGTATTTCACTTGGTATTTCTGATGATCGCCACAACGAATCAATCAGGCAAGAGGCGAGGGCAGTAACTCCTCCAACACTTAAACAAAAACACCAATCTTGCAAACACAATATCATTGAAACTTGTACGTCTTCTTGTATGACAACTAATATACTAGACAAACCAAACACATCACTTACCAAGTTGTTCTTTAAGTCACCAGAAAAAAAGGAAAACGTCACTACCATAGTAAAGCAAGTAGTACCAAGATTAAGACAACAGACATATGGCGAAATTTTAACAAATGAAGAAGTTCTCGATAGACTGAAGCAAGCACAGGAAAAGAAAATAAAGAAACCGAAACCAGAAAAGCAAAAAAGAACACTAGAAACCAAAAAATTGCCAATAAATAAAACGAAAAAACGAAAGACGACCAACAAAAAAAAAGTAATACAAGACAGTTCAAGCGAAGAAGATAATAACAATATAGATGACTGTTTAAGCGACACCTCAAGCTCTTGGGATTGGGAAGCCGACAAAGTTGACCAAGACCCAATTGATATAAACGAGACATCCCTTCAGGATTTAAAAACTGGAAGTTTTGTTCTTGTTCAATTTAAAGGCGGAAAAAGAAATACGACGGTCTATAAATATGTTTGTTCTGTTGAAAATATAATAGATAGTGATATTGAAGTCGTAGGTTTAAGAGCTATAGATAATACTAAGCAAAATTTTGCTATCGATTCAAAGGATTTAAGCTATGTCAGTCATGATCAAGTATTAGGTGTGTTGCCTTTACCCGTAATAAATATGAAAGGAGAAAGGATCTTTTATCACTTTGAAAAAATTGTTCCAGTATTAGAAGATACTTTTTTGTAACAATATCATTCTTTTTTTATTACTATTACCTAATTCAAAGTTACCAATGTTAAGTTTAAGTCTTTAAATAAATACACATTAAGGCTTAGTTTGTAAGAAAATGAAACTTATTTTATATCTCATAGTATTTTTTAATAGCTAAATAAAAAGCAATCTTAAATTAATGCCTTTTATTTTTTAGGGGTAAATGTAAACAGCCACCTAGAACAAATGGTTACACTTTTTGTAATTCAGTAATTCAAATGTTTACTATTGCCCCTAAAATTTTCTCATTTATACAGCTGGTTTTAATAGTAGCTGTTTACAATTACCCCAACACCTTAGGGGTAAAAGTAAACAGTGACAGCTTTTTGTAAAAATAGGACTTTAAAAAAAAATCTTGAGTTTTTAAATATTTTTTGGGTATTTTCATCAAATATAAGGCATATACAATGTATAAATAAATTATGGCTAAGTTATTTAATATTTTGGAAGTTTTGCCACACAAGTAAAAACTGAAAATTTTTAAATTTGACAAATTCGTTTACATTTACCCCACTGGACCCTATATATATATATATATATATATATATATATATATATATATATATATATATATATATATATATATATATATATATATATATACATATATACATATATACATATATACATATATACATATATAAATATATATATATATATATATATATATATATATATATATATATATATATATATATATATATATATATATATATATACATCAATATTCTGAAAATAACGCAGAAAATTTCAAGAAATGCCTGCTGTGGTCAATTGTTACGTTACTTCTGATAATAGAACTTTATTGGCTTATCCTTTTACTGGAAGAAGACAGTGACAAAAAGAAGGCTTTAATAATACTAATGTAACATGAAAGTCAGAAGCTAAATGTAAAAAAAAAGATTACTAAATTTATAAACAGCAAGTGGACAAATTTCATCTCAATTTTAAAACTCTCAAAGAATTATTATCACAGCGAATAACACAATTCTCACACCGTAGAGGTTGCTCAGTTTGTACAAAATTAACATAAAAGGATTTAAATGTCTGTTACTTCTACATTATTTGGATTTAGTTCACAGTAACAGCATAAAACTGACAGTTCTCTAGATTACTAGTAGAACATGATTATTATATCTCTCCCATTAAACACACCTATTCAACCATGTATTTTTTGAAGAAGTAAATGTGCTTACCGTAAAGTGCTGGATATGCAGTACCCTTAATATTCGATACAGCATAATCTACCTCGTTGCCATTAACATAAAATTTGAGCTGAATATGATCAAATGAGATTCCAATTACATCACCTTCTTGTATAAGTTGAAACTGTTCCTTATCACTAACAGCACCATTAGAAACATTCAGTTTGTACAGTTCTGTTTTGTTGTGTCTAATGACATGATCACTACACAGCGCCCAAGAATGTTCATCCATACCACCTGTAAGCGTCGTGATTAGTTTGTATTAATAGGTGTAAAACATTTTAATATTGTTATACCATACCTTGTGTTAAACTTAAATCAGTCTGTCGGGTGGCTAAACCAACCGACCACGAACCACCTTGCTGAACTTTAACTTCAAAATACGACTTAGATTGTACTAAAGGTGCATTCCCTAACGCTGCGCCAGCACCACATACCCTTTGGCCCCCTTTAACTATAACTACCTCGTAACCTGGAAGTGAAACTTCAATAAACATGTTTTTTCAAGCTTAATTTATATACCTACCCATAAAAGCAGTATCCAGTTGGATAGGACTTTCACGGGGTACATGTGGAACTGGCGTATGAAACATAAACCCATCTAAGCAACCTCTTAAACAACAAAATACAGAAACAGATGACATTTTCTTCTTCAAATAATAATCTAACATAACCTATATATTATAATTTTTATTGCCTATTGCCTTAACTCAAAACCGTCAATATAGAAATAGAAATGTCATTCCTGTCTGTCAAAGGCATTCTTTTCTTTAATAGAAGCCTAAAAGACGTAATACTTGGATCAAAGAGCATAGAACAACAGGAAGTAGGATTTCTATAACTGTACAATAGAAAAAAGGGCATTTGCACGGTGAGCTCTTATTGGGTGTTCATGAGACGCCGGCCTTATTTGTTCTGCTATTTTCTCTAGTAGCTGCATGATCTTGGATGAATCTGTTTTATTTTCTTCTTGGACATGGAGACTTTCACATGACTTTCCGACGCTTGCTTGGCAGCTTCAAATTCTAGTGAATGTGCCAAAGCATCGTTCAAGTTTTTATGTCTCGCCATCCTCAGCGCCTGTTGAGTGTCAGTATCCCTCATGCCGTCAATGAATGTTTGTAGCGACAGCTGGTTCAAAAATTCCACCGGAGCTGTGGGGTACGCTGATCGTGTTAGTCTGGCAACGTCGGCTTCAAATTGTTGCAGAGTTTCACCCGATTTCTGACAGCGACTTTTTATCTGAGTTTGGTACAGCTGTTGTAAGTGCTGGTCGCAAATCTCATTTCTAGGTAATATCTAATGATGTCAAAACTGCCCAGTTCTTCCCTGGGGATACCTTGGAGCACATCTAGGGCAGCTCCTCTGCTGAGAGCCACAATGAGCGAAGTCGCTTTCTCTCTCTCTCTCGCCCCAACCATTTGCTGTAGCAGCGGCTTTAAATTGGCGTAGATAAATACCCCACGGGACTGAGCCATCAAATGTGGGGACCTTAATTCTTCTGAGCCTGATGTTTTCTTTGGCTAGGGTTTCACACTTCTTTTCTAGTGAATGCACTTTCTGTTGTACTTCCGTCAGCTTGTCGTGTACATCGTCGCTGATACCCCTTACTCTGCTTTCTATTGCTGGAGGATGTCGTCTTTAACCTGCTTCATACGTTCGTCGACACATAAAGTAATATTCTCAATTCTGCTGGCCTGTTCTTGTAGAATTTTCTTCGTTTCTTCATCTCTTTTTCTCATTTCTTCTTTGACTTCTTTGCCTCTTCTTCTGGCTTCTTCATCTCTTTTTTTATTTCTTCTTTGGCTTCTTAATCTCTTTTTCTGGCCTCTTCATCTATTTTTCTTGTTTCTTCCTATCTTTTTCTAATTTCTTCTTTCGCTTCTTCGTCTCTTTTTCTCAGCTCTTCTTTAACCTCTTGATCTCTTTTTCTGGCTTCTTCATCTCTTTTTCTGGCTCCTTCTTTCATTTCTTTAATCAATTCCAATAGCTGGGCGTCCATATTGGCTGTTGCGCTACGTGCCTTAGTCATAGACGTACTTAAAGCTGGTACACAGTTTATTCTGCTTCAAGAACACACCCAGTTATGACTTACTGCTGACACTGATCTTCCAGAGATTCTAGAAATTTCCACCATGTTCAACGAATATTCTGGAAAATATTTGTCAGCAGCTTGAAAATCCCACTTCTGACACCAGTTGTTACGTTCTACGGGGTTCTGGATTTGCTGACTACCAAAACGCAACTTTTCAAACTACTAATTTATTACAACCAACTATTTTCCAACACCAGTATCAACTTATATATTTTTTTCTATGACTAAATGGCCATAGAACTATATTCCACTATTGGCCTTCTATGGTCGCTTCTTATACACCAACACTTACTGCTGAGTCGCTCAATATTCTATGATCACCTACTCTTCACCACACTAATTCAATACTGAGCTAACTTACTCTGTGTACCGCTCACCTATTTATACTGTCCATAGAGCTTCCAGACTTTCTACACCTGTCACTTCTGGTCCCTTCTAGAAATATAATTCTATAGTGTTCGCTCTTACCAACAAACTTTATAACCGACATCTGACCACCGAATAACAAAGTCCATAAACGTACTTCTCATAGACAAATGTGACACTATGTATCAATCTACGCATGGCAGATAACTACTACTTATGTCTTTGTCAGCCATTGGACTTTAAGCATTTTCTTGTTTCAATTCGCGTCTTTCAGATTTATTGTTTATTGTTATATAAATAGTACAAAGTATCTTACAAATAAGTCTAAACTTGTGGCTGCAAATGATACAATTTTGACTAAATTTAAATCTAAATGTCAATTGTTCTAAAGTTCTGTCATCTGATTTCTAATCTCCAAAATTACCTCACCTCATTATGTATCACAACAATTTCCAGAAATATGGATGGTACTTGAAATCAATTTCTTCATTTTAATCAAAAACTTCTATATTTTAAAACTTGACTGAAATTAAATTCTACATATTTTCCAACAGAAATATTATTTTACTTTTAATTTGGAAAAAATTTTCTGAACCAAATTATTTCAAATTTACAACAGAGGTTTATTTACACCATTTATAGCTACATGTAAAGTCTCATTCCAGTTACTCTAATACTTTCAAAAATATAGCGTATTCAAAAATATTTTTGTATATTTTTGGGAGACAAAAGTCCGTTAAGAGCTTGGATATGAGTTCTAACGGCCCTCATTCGCGCTCATTTGAAAAAATGTAACACATCGTTTCTTAATGAAAATCACTAAAAATAAATTTTATTCACATCACATTATAAAGTGTTTCACTTTATGAATAATGCGGAAAGTCAAGATAAATTGGTTACATTTGTATTCACCAATTTGTAAAGGATTATACTTTACAAAATACTATTTTAATTAAATTACAACAACCAAATTTAACACTAAGTGGTGGTGGACGTGCCGCCACCTAGTTGCGGAACCAAGTAGTATGTTGTCACGCCAGCTCCAAATAACAGAAAGTGTTAAAAAAATAGAGAATGTATACAACTAACTAACAATTTAGTAAATTGTTAGCCCCTGACCCATTTCTACCCTAATATAGGGACAAAGTATGTAATGTACGGTTCTAATTGTTGCGAGAATGCATCTAGCCTTACAAACCAAAATTTAACTAACGAACTCAAATTCCCCATTCATAAGATGTCTCATGTTCTTGAAACATTTTTAAACATGATTGCAGGAGTACAACGTTTTTACAACTTGAACATTTATGTGGAAAAATTATGAAATAATAATGATTTAAGCACAGTTGGGTAATAATAGATCAAATAATGCTTAAAACACATTTTGATGGTGCATTTAATAAAATACTTTCTTTTTGTACAAACACCACGCTATATTTATGTAGTTATTTTTTTAGACAAAAGTGTGTAAAATTGTCATTTTGAAATAAAAATCTTCTCAACTGATGCCACTATCACAAACGTTTGCAGAAAGTTGCGAATGAGTAAAATTTTAACATTTGAAATCAAATAGATGACTTATCAGTACCTATATATCACCTTTGTAGAAACTAGAAAATAATTAGAAAGGTTAACTTTAATTTAATATTTGTATTTAGTACATTACTTTATTAATAGGTTCTGCTTCTTTAAGATCAGTTAAATGTGAAAGCTTTACTGCAACAAATTTTGTTCATTTGTCTTTTACCAGTTAATAACTTAATTCTTTAAGTACACTATAAAATGTGCATTAGCAGAAAATATTAAAGTAACACCGTGAAGAGATAAAATGAAGGCCGTTAAGGATATGTCTTATTATTTATTAAATATCCTTAATTCAGTATTATACATATATAGTTATTATTAATAAAGCTATTCAATCCTACCGCGAAGGGATAAAATGAAGGCCATTAAGAATATATCTAATCATTTATTAAATATCCTTAATTCAGTATTATACATATATAATTATTATTAATAAAGCCAAATACTATATAATGACAATACGGGACACTCCTATGCTTTAGCATTGGAGATATTTGTGACAAGTACACTAGCGCCACCTCGCGTGAAGTACTGACAACTGAGCGGGTAATTTGAATTGTATATTTACCTGCATATTCTTAATTTAAACAATTGGTTTATTATAGATGAATATAAAAACTTGTACATGACAAAACAGTGAAAATTTTCTGATTATACTGTTATAAATAGAATTTGTATCAACAATCAACTTGAAACCTAAATGAATTCAGCATGAATAATTCTGCAAATTTCTCTTACCCGTAATCTTATTTCATCATAATTTAATGTACTACCTTGAAACCGTCCTTAAAATATTATTTCAAGGGTATGTATAGGAATATACTAAAAGCTGTTTCTGAGGATATTAAGTTACAATCTGTACTTACCTATAAATAATTGTTCTAGGTATAAATGGTAGCACAGTACTCAATTTACTATATCTCTAGATGAAAACTGTCTTATTAATCTAATATTTTAAAATATGTAACTGATATACTTAGTACATAATTAAGAAATTGTGCAGATGAAAGGTGAGACTAACTCTTACTTCCATGAATAAATATATTACAGGGCTGAATCTGCTATTTCTACTTGTCTCTTTAAAAATTTGTCTTGGGAAGATAATTAAGTCTTTACCAAGTAAAATAATTTTAAAGGTGAAAAAATGTGACAATTTATGCCATACTGAAATAACAAAGGACACAGAAGAATATAGAAAAACAGTTTTCTTATATCATTTATTATTAATGCAAAACTTTTTTTGCCTTCATATTTCTTTTTTTTTTGATGCACCGGAAGACAAGTTATGATTGAAGCCTTTCAACCATCCGTTTACGAAGTTTATCTATAAATAGGTACATGATGGTAAATATTACACAATAAATTATCTTCTGCGAACTGTACGTATTGGGATAAGTGATTCTGAATTTGTCTCCTGCTTCAAAACATATTCACGTTTCGCCATCCTTTGTAAACCTATGAAATGTCTTTGATAGATTTAGCACGTTATAATTCGAACAATTATAGATTGCACACACCCAACCACTAACATTCATTGTAAAACACAGCTCAAACTTAATTATACAGTTAAACACCAGCAATTGCTAGTGTTAAACGTTCTCGAACGGCGTAACATCAGTACTATTCGCTAGGGGCGCTGATATTCTTGAAAAACGAAATCAGCCGGGTGTCCTGTATTGTGATTATATAGTATTTAAAAAAGCTATCATTACTACCATGTCAAAATCATTTAAATGATGGCTATTTGTTTGTAGGTCAGGAACTACAAGCCAATATTGTGAAGACCTGTAGAACAGATTTATGAAAGAGAAATACCTCAACATAGACCATCCTCTACACTATGTCTCACACCTTCTCCTACTTCAGGGCACTTGTCTTTGGAATACCATTCTGGAGATACGCCCAGGAAAAAGTCATTGAAGAGGAAGATCAATGAAATGCATAGAAGAGATGTTCTAAATAGTAAAAAAATCGAAAACTACAAAATGTAACCTGACGTCAGAAAACCCAAATTTCATCTCTCAAATCAACGAATGCTGAACTAAAAAAGGAGAATTTTCTTATTAGAAGAAGAGGAAAATGTCTTGCTGCAGCATTTTGGAGCGAATAAAGACATAATAGAAAGGGTATTTAAGGAAACAAATAAAAAAGTGTAAGGAAAACTCTGAACCGCCTCTAAGATTTTTTGGTATCACGTTACACTTTGTGACACCAAAGACTTATAAATATGTCCGTGTTAAATTTTATAATGCCTTACCCCATTCAAAAACTTTAGCTACATTACCATTACACACGCAGTCCCGCAGGGATCCGTGCTGAACCCTGCATTATTTATCCTTTCTATAAATGACTTTCCACCTTTCATTAAAGATCAAATAAAAGGTATGCGGATGACAGATTAATGTACTTTTGCCTTTATCTAGCAAATCTTTACTAAACTCAGACAATTGATACCATGGGAAATTTATATACATGGTTTTGTGGTAATAAATTGTTCCTAAATTTCGATGAAACCAATTATGTTTTTTCACAATGTATAAAACAATTCTTCTATAATTAAGAAGTAATACCCCCAAACATCAATCCAGAAAAAAAGGGACAATTAAGTTTTTGGAATCATTTTTACAGAAACACTGAAATGGAATGCACATTGTGATATGGACTGGCAGTTAGACTAAATGCGTCCCTGTTTAAATTAAGCTGGCCTCAATTTATGAGGATTAAAATGCGCGTTAATGTCCGAATTTAATTTCTTCTCAATTATTATTATAATATCCTCTTTTGGGACTCGTTTCCCTTGGTACAGTGCATTTTTATGCTACAAAAAATAAATAAATTAAGATGCCCTGCAGGTGAACACTTTCACGATTCATGGATTCATGGATAATGCATATATATATATATATATATATATATATATATATATATATATATATATATATATATATATATATATATATATATATATTGTTAGGTTCTACGGGGTTCTGGATTTGTTGACTAACAAAACACAGCTTTTCAAACTACTATTTATATTATAACCGACAATTTTACATCATAAGCACATCAACTAAAATATTTCTCTAATAAAAAAAAAAAAAAAAAAAGAAAAGAAAATGTATATCACCAACGATTTATTGCCCACCCTGTGATTGTAAAAACAATTTCATAAGATGCAGCTCAAGACACCCTATAATTAACATATACATTTTTTTCTTGTAATCTTGTATAAGAACGGATATGTTGAGCTTTACCGTAAAAATGTGTCACCCTGTATACATGTAAAGAGATAAAAACTGAAACTAACTCGGATTTCGGTTCTAGGGGGCCTAGTTTGCGCTCATTAGAAGAAATCTTTTCAAAATTCAAAAGTGGTGGTCTCAATAGCGAATTTTTTCTACGAAAATTCACCACTAATTACACACTATCAAATTATAAACTCTAAAACTAAAACTACTGCCAAAGCATCAGAGAAAGGGTCTATTTGAAATGAATTTTCTGGATATATTTTAGTAAAATGAAGGACAATGACCGTTGAAGCTGAAACTTAACGTTTTGTAAAAACATTTCTTGCCACATTTTATCTACATGATCCATATTCGTTTCAGATTATTTGCCTAAAATTTGTCAATTTTGACGTTTCAAATCGTAACTTTGACGTTTTTAGAAGAAAAACTATAACATTTTCAAAATATGTTTTCTGGTAGTTGTTGACCTTTTTGCACTTAACCTTTGTCTGTAATATACACTAGATTTTGTTACCGATACAAAATATTTTTGGTTTTGTGTGTTCCTCTGGTGATCAGTGGGACCCATTTTTTTTTTAAATCCCTATTACTTTTTAGTGAATTTTTATTTAAAAAAAATCACTAATAGAGAGGTACCGATGGTGAGACTTTGCAAACATTTTTTCAAATGAACGCGAACTAGGACCCCGAGATCCCAAATCCGGACTCAGTTTCAATTTTTATATGTTTATATACAGGGTGATTCATAAGTGGTGACCAAAAATGAAACCCCATGTTCTTTGAACAATTTTAGCGAGGGTATGTCCTATAAAAATTTTTCCTATAATGCTTCATTAAAAAGATACAGGGTGTTGAAGTTGAATTTCAAAAAATAAAATTTCCCAATTTTTTAAAAAGTAGCACATATATTTTCCTGAAACTTCGCATGTGTAGGCTGCTATGTAAGGCGTGTATTCTACCATAACAATTGAATCGGCTAATCCAGCAGTGGCGCGCGTACCCACATGTCATTGGTTATCCCTCAAGAAAAAAACGGGTAAGCCAATGATATTTTTTTTATTTTTTATTTTTTGAATCTTACTTTCATTTGTGGACAGAATGACTCTGTTGATAATTTTCTGTACGACGCTTATTTTACGAGTAAGCAATGAATCGGGTAAGTGTTTTAGAGCACAGTTCATGATTTTTAACCAGTCGTTGTTTGGTAGAAAATCGCAATTGATACACTTTTATGCCTCCATTGGCCTGAATACACACACAACATCTTTTTAATATGGAAAATTTAATGTCTTGATAATTTTTTGTACGACTATCTTTGTTGTATTTTAGTAAGTAGTATTTTGGTTTGCCAAAGTTGTCATTAAGTATCACTTAGGTTAACAAGTTATTATTTTGAATAGGTGTAAGCGGTAAACTTCATAAAAGTGCAAAATTTTCTACTCTTTTACTTCTTATAATGGAGTGCACCTCAGAAGAGTATGCAGATATAATTTTTATCTACGGATATGCTGCAATTTTATTTTTTGGTAAATTTGCAGTTTAACTCACGGACGATTTTTAAATTTTTCTCTTCAGAAACGTGCCCAGGACCCCCCCTGGACGCACAACCCACAAGAAAAATTTCTTGTTCTCACCCCCCAAGGAAGTTACGGGACCAGGAGTGAAGAGGGGTGCTGGGCGGGGTAGGAAGTAAGGAGGAAATATGAGCAGAAAATGCGAAGAAAGCGGCTTGAAAGCTGTCTTTTTCACATCCTGACGCCATATCCCCCCTAAACCCTGCCTACCCTGCACATCACCCCTATTCACGCCAGGTCCCGTAACCTCCTTAGGGGGTATGAACAAGAAATTTTTCTTGTGGTTTATGCAACGGGGGTGGTTGTACTCACGCGAGGGGGGGAAGGAAAACCCCTACAGCGAAGCACCCGGAAACACACCCCAACCCCCCCTCCTCCGAGAAAAGGTCGACCCTTAAGTAGATGGGTCCCGTCATTTCATGCATCACGAGAGCGGCATTGCCGGATAGTGCTTATTGCTATAGGGGCCTGCCTGACCTGACCTGACCTACATGGCAGGTCAGGAAGGTCAGTACAGGCAGGCCCCTAGAGCAATAAACACCGTCCGGCAATGCCGCTCTAGCGATGCATGGACGGGACCCGTCTACCTAAGCATCGCCGAACATCCCGGCGATCCTAAAGTAGACGGGTCCCGTCATTTCATGCTGCATTGGGTCCTCCCTGGACTGACGTTTTCAACAGGGCTGCCTGACCTGACCTTCCTGACCTGCCCTGTAGGTCAGGTCAGGTCAAAGTCAGGTCAGGGAGTCCTGTTGGTCAGAAACGTCAGGCCAGGGAGGACCCTAGAGCCATAAGCACCGTCCGGCAATGCTGCATGAAATGACGGGGCCCGTCTACTTAAGGATTGCCGAACATCCCATAGCAAAGACAGCGAAACGATCGAAATTTACACAAACTTACCTTAACATCTCAGGAAAATGATGTAGGTCCGGCCCTTGTGTAGGCAACCTGACCTGACCTTGTAATTTGACGGCCTCGACATGGCAATTTCCTCGCCACAAAAACAACACAGGAAACAAATAACGCGTCACCGACCAAGAAAAGGGTCCACACATGCAGCTTATAAGCCACTATAATACCACTGGTCATCAACAGAACAAGGTAAACAGCACACAATTTCAGAAAAAATGTTCGTAATACAGGAATGTATGAGAAAGCGTCCAAAGCGTACTGGTACTAGCGCCGTACTGAAAGCGATGTGTGAACTGTCAGTTATAATGACAATTTCCCATATTCCGATTCCAGAATATTCTAGGGATTCCCAAACACAATGGACACCTTATGCCAAATGTAATGTTTAGGAGGGAATGAGACGGCATGTGACAGGACCGTACTAGGAAATTGTTAAAAAACTGTGTAATGTGTAAACAACTTTAAAGGCGAATAACTCGGGAAATAAGGGAGAACAAAAGGTAACATTTGCATCAGCGTGTATTTAAGACACCAAACTTTATCTATCAGCAGTCGATATTTTTCAAATCGTCCGTGAGTTAAACTGCAAATTCACCACTTGTTGCATGTGCACTTGCATAATCACATGTTGGACATATAAAGGGCTTTTCTGTATGTTTTGATTCAATATGATTTAACAGTTGTTTTTTCCCCACACATGCATAATCACATGTTAAACACTGATAAGACTTTTCTCATGTGTTTTGATTTAATATGATATAACAAACTCGTTTTATGCGCACTTGCATAATCGCATGTTGGACATTGATAAGGCTTTTCTCCTGTGTGTTTTGATTTAATATGCGTTAACAGTTGTTTTTTCCCTACACTTGCATAATCACATGTTGAACATTGATAAGGCTTTTCTCCCGTGTGTTTTAATTTAATATGATTTAACAGTTGTTGTTTCCCTACACTTGCATAATCACATGTTGGACATTGATAAGGCTTTTCTCCTGTGTGTTTTGATTTAATATGCGTTAACAGTTGTTCTTTCCCTACACTTGCATAATCACATGTTGAACATTGATAAGGCTTTTCTCCCGTGTGTTTTAATTTAATATGATTTAACAGTTGTTGTTTCCCTACACTTGCATAATCACATGTTGGACATTGATAAGGCTTTTCTCCTGTGTGTTTTGATTTAATATGCGTTAACAGTTGTTCTTTCCCTACACTTGCATAATCACATGTTGAACATTGATAAGGCTTTTCTCCCGTGTGTTTTAATTTAATATGATTTAACAGTTGTTGTTTCCCTACACTTGCATAATCACATGTTGGACATTGATAAGGCTTTTCTCCTGTGTGTTTTGATTTAATATGCGTTAACAGTTGTTCTTTCCCTACACTTGCATAATCACATGTTGAACATTGATAACGCTTTTCTCCTGTGTGTTTTGATTTAATATGATATAACAAACTATTTTTATGCGCACTTGCATAATCGCATGTTGGACATTGATAAGGCTTTTCTCCTGTGTGTTTTGATTTAATATGCGTTAACAGTTGTTCTTTCCCTACACTTGCATAATCACATGTTGAACATTGATAAGGCTTTTCTCCTGTGTGTTTTGATTTAATATGATTTAACAAACGCTTTTTATATGCACTTGCATAATCGCATGTTGGACATTGATAAGGCTTTTCTCTGGGTAATCCTGTGTTTAAAGTGCCTCTTTAGTAAACAAACAATTCGGGCGAAATCGGAACGTGAACTGGACACGGGACGATGTGCACTGTTGCCAGATGAGTATAAGCAAGGGTCATTTTAAATATAGAAGGCAATCAAGGGGTGAACAAATGTTTTTATAATTTTAATAAATTAAAATATGGCGTCATCTACATAAATCGATATCTGACATATTTTGCGGAAAGCAGTAGGAAAACGGAAATGTAAACAGTTAATTTTCAGCCTCAGGGGGAAAAACGTGTGCGTCTCCTCCCTTTTTTGGTACATCAGTAACATCAACAGAGGTTGTGCCATTGTGATTGAGCAAGGTAATCTGCACGTTCCACCATTCCCAGGGGGCGTAAAGCCGTCGGTCCAGTGCCCATGCGATGTTGGGCACGTTAAAGACCCAAATTCCCCGGACAGTGAGGTGAATGAATGACACTTTAGTAAAGTCAATGAAGCAATTTCCGTTGCGAATTGCCGATGATAAATACAACTGTATATGCTAATAGCAAACGGTAACTAGTATATTATTTCGAAAAATCGCTATGTAATCGCACGGTAATGAAGCAATTTCTACCGACAACTGTCGATGATAAACAAAACCGAAAAAATTGCTCAAAATGGGCTTACCTTCGAAGTGTCTGTTTATATTTTACTTTCCAACCTTAAATGAGTAAGAAAAGTCAATGAAGCAATTTCCGTTGCGAATTGCCGTTTCCGTTTACCTACTGATTTCCGCAAAATATGTCAAATATCAATTTATGTAGATGACGCCATATTTTAATTTATTAAAATTATAAAAACATTTGTTCACCCCTTGATTTCCTTCTATATCACGTTTTTCCCCCTAGACCACAATTGCTGAAAATTAACTGTTTACATTTCCGTTTTCCTACTGCTTTACGCAAAATATGTCAAATATCGATCTATGTACATGACGCAATACTATCATTTATTTACATTATGAAAACATTTGTTTACCCCTTGATTGCCTTCTATATTTAAAATGACCCTAAATGACCCTTGCTTATACTCATCTGGCAACAGTGCACATCGTCCCGCGTCCAGTTCACGTTCTGATTTCGCCCGAATTGTATGTTTACTAAAGAGGCACTTTAAACACAGGATTACCCTTTTCTCCCGTGTTTTAATTTAATATGATTTAACAGTTGTTGTTTCCCTACACTTGCATAATCACATGTTGAACATTGATAAGGCTTTTCTCCTGTGTGTTTTGATTTAATATGATTTAACAGTTGTTGTTTCCCCACACATGCATAATCACATGTTGAACATTGATAACGCTTTTCTCCTGTGTGTTTTGATTTAATATGATATAACAAACTATTTTTATGCGCACTTGCATAATCGCATGTTGGACATTGATGAGGCTTTTCTCCTGTGTGTTTTGATTGAATATGCGTTAACAGTTGTTCTTTCCCTACACTTGCATAATCACATGTTGAACATTGATAAGGCTTTTCTCCTGTGTGTTTTGATTTAATATGATATAACAAACGCTTTTTATACGCACTTGCATAATCGCATGTTGGACATTGATAAGGCTTTTCTCCCGTGTGTTTTAATTTAATATGATTTAACAGTTGTTGTTTCCCTACACTTGCATAATCACATGTTGGACATTGATAAGGCTTTTCTCCTGTGTGTTTTGATTTAATATGATTTAACAGTTGTTGTTTCCCTACACTTGCATAATCACATGTTGAACATTGATAACGCTTTTCGCCTGTGTGTTTTGATTTAATATGATATAACAAACTACTTTTATGCGCACTTGCATAATCGCATGTTGGACATTGATGAGGCTTTTCTCCTGTGTGTTTTGATTTAATATGATATAACAAATTACCTTTTTTCACACTTGCATAATCACATGTGGGACATTGATAAGGCTTTTCTCCTGTGTGTTTTGATTTTATATGATATAACAGAACTTTTCTTCTTACAGTTGCATAATCACATGATGAACATTGATAAGGCTTTTCTCCTGTGTGTTTTGATTTAATATGATATAACAAACTCTTTTTTTGCACACTTTCATAATCACATGTTGGACATTGATAAGGCTTTTCACCTGTGTGTTTTGCTATGATGTGCCTTGCTAATTGTTGCTTCCTTATACTTGCATATTCACACATGTAACACTGATTCTTAATGTCCAAAGTGGGCCAGCTGTCTTGGTTATTAGAACTTTTATTCTCGTTCGAGTACTGCTCTTTTTTAAAATCTTGATACAATATAAAATTATTGTCTAAGGTATGCTCTTCTATTTCCATTTTTATTGAAAATTCATTTGGTTGCAGATCTAATTTCATATCGTGGACAAATTCGCAGGAAGATGGTAGCTTTTGGTCGATAGATATATCCATATAATTTTCTTTTTCCACTTTAATAATATTTTTACAGTAGGCTTCACCCATCTTCTGTTCTTGTTTTATAGGTAAATGTACCATGGAAGCGTATTGACAGCTATTACTTTTACGAGAATCTCTGTCACACTCTAAATTATTTTCGTTATTTATATTCTCATTTTCATGTATCATCATTACTGTTGATAACAGTGCTTTGGCTCGGCAGAAACGCGTTTAATAAATTAATTACAGGTTATAAAATGTCCACCTCCTTTCACTATTCACTGTGTTTTCCGAAAGAACGGACCGCGGACCACATTAGTAAAACAACAGAGCTTTGGCTGAGCAGAAACGCGCTTAAGAAATCAATTATAGGTTATAAAATGTCAATTTGCACTGCGTTTTCTGAGAGAATGGAAATGGACCACGACAAAAGACTACAGAGTACAGACTACACTACTACACAAGTACACACAATGATGTATATCTCTATACGTCGTTGAGACACAAGGACAACGGACACGGACCAAGGTTTATAGATTAAATAGGTTGTCTGGTAACTTTCAACCAATCAGAAAGTGGCGCGGGAATGCGTCACATGAAGTCTGAATTTAAATCTAGTGGTGCATTGAATATAGAAACCATCCGGCATTTTTATGTGCGTCTTTACAAAGTTATGTTTTTTATGAACTTATAATAAGATTAAACATTTAATAATAAGTTGAAATTAAGACGTTTTTCATGTAGTAACAGAATGTATTGAAGTTTTAGAATATTATACGACTTCAAAGTAATGGATTCAATTCATTAGTTTATCTTGAAAATGATTAAAAATTACATATTTATGAAATTATAAATTCATAATGTATCAAATTGGACATGATTTTCTTGTTCTGAACTGCAATCTAGGTTTTTGGTTTCTTTTTCTTAATTGTTTTCCTTTTAGTGAATTTTCTTTAAAAAAAATCACTATTGAAAAGATCTGGACTTTTTAATTTTAAAAAAATATCTTCAAATGAGCGCTATTTAGGAACCCAAATCCGAGGTCGGTTTCAGACTTTTTATGTTTATATATATATATATATATATATATATATATATATATATATATATATATATATATATATATATATATATATATATATATATATATATATATATATATATATATATATATATATATATATTGTTACGTTTTCTCCGGGTTCTGGATAAGTGAGACTTTTAATTTTAACAAAACAACTTTATTTACACTCTAAATATGGATACAATAAAATTTCTAGAATGTCTCTCTCACAAAACACTTCATTTACTGGCCTTACAATTACTACTCTCAACAAAAGTCACTAATCTGGTACTACAGTCACTACTCTCTTAACACTTTACACTGCTTCTTCAAGTCACTACCACATTCTCTTACTGAACTGAACTAACTGGCTTGCTTTCGCTTTTATATACTCGCCGTACCTTCCCCTCCTTTCTAGAACGTTCCATTCCAGAACGTTCCAGGACCTTCTTTTACCAGAAGGTTCTGTGAATACAGATCGGTCCCGTGTGTATACAGGGGGATGTATATACAGGATGATCCAAATGTGGTCACCACTCCTATGTTACACAAGAGGTGTTTCTCGAACTATAAGATCTCTTTGCGTATACAGGCTGTAAGGGTTCTCTGCTTATACAGGGTGTATGTACAGGGTGTTCGGAATGTGCAGACCTCAGTTATCCGTTCCGACGGGGTACAAGTTGGTAACTTCGTTATTTCTGGTCCTAGAGGGTTGAGACTTCGCCTGAGGGGGGTCACCCCAGGCACCCCCAGGGGGGTGGGGAGGCGGTGTTGCCAGATTGTGCAAAAATTCCCAGATGTTGGGGAAGTTCTGGAGATGTGGCAACACCGCACCTACATCTGTTAAGAAGCTTTGTAACACTGCCCCCCTCCTTAAGACTGTTCGTCCCGAACAGTATTTGCCGGCCGCCAACTTGGGGGTTCGTTGCCCCGATAGGGACTCAACCTCTCTATGTGAACAACTTTGGGTTTAGTTCTTGGAGACAGCTGGATTCTGTAGACTAGGTCGTTAATTTTCTTAGTCACCAAGTATGGCCCTTCCCATGGTTTCTGAAGTTTGGGACTGAGGCCCTTTCTCCTTGTTGGTTGGTACAGCCACACTGCATCACCTTCCTTGAATGTATGGGGTGTTGCTCTGCGATCCAGGCGCATCTTCATCCGGTCACTGCTTAAGAGGAGCCTATCTCTGACACATCTGTGTATAGTGCGCAGTTTTCCTTCTAGGTCGGCGACATACTCAGGTAACGTAGCTAGGTCCGCTATGTCCTCGTTCGGTGGTGGTCTCGTCATGTCGATTGGTAACCGCATCTCTCTGCCAGTCAACATCATGGATGGAGTGTAGCCGGTAGATTCATGCTGAGAGCTTCTGTAAGCTAGGAGGAACAGAGGTATCAGCTTGTCCCAGGTTCTCTGATTCTCGTCGACAAACATAGCAAGATACTGATTGATGGTCCTGTTATGCCGTTCTACCATGCCGTCTGATTGAGGGTGGAGTGGCGTTGTTCTCGTTTTCTTTATGCCTAGCAAGTCCATTAGGCTCTTCCAGACCTCTGATTCGAAATTCCGGCCCTGGTCGGTGTGAATCTCCAAGGGTACGCCATGCCGTGATATGACATTTTCCATCAGGGCTTCTGCTACGGTCGTTGCCTCTTGGTTGGGAATCGGCGCAACTTCAGGCCATTTCGAGAAGTAGTCCATCGCCACCATTATGTATCTGTTCCCAGACTCTGTGATGGGAAAAGGTCCTGCGATGTCTACGGCAACTCTCTCCCACGGTGTACCTGAGATGTACCGCATCATTTTTCCTCTGGATCGGGTCTTTGGTCCTTTCTTTGAAGCACATTGGTCACACCTTTTGCACCATTCTTCCACGCTCCTTCGGCAGTTTATCCAATAGAAGCGGTCTCTCACTCTGGCAAGAGTCCTGTTGACCCCAAAGTGGCCTCCACTTCTACTATTGTGTAACTCTTGAAGAACACTGCTTATGCACTCACTTGGCACAACGGTCTGGTATATACAGTCTCTACCATCGGCAGTTTCCCATTTTCGAGTGATCATGTCATTCTTTAGACACAATGAGTCCCATTGTAGCCAGTAGCCTTTAACCTCCGCCCCAAACCGGGACACATCGTGCCACTCAGGTCTTTTCCCCTTTTGTAGCTATTCTCTAATATTTTTCAAGTCTGGATCTGCCTTCTGTGCGTCTCTGATGTATTCAAGATTTACGTCTAGATCGGTGTTATTCTTCTGTCCTGCCACCAGTTGTTTGATCTGATGAGTTACTTTGTCGATCTCTTTGTTCTCTTGTCGCTCGCAAAATTTACATTCATGCACTGAACATGGTCTTCTCGACAGGCTGTCTGCATTGGCGTGACTTCTTCCTCTTCGATGTTCAATCCGGAAGTCGTAGCTCTGCAGTTTCTCTATCCATCGTGCTATCTGTCCTTCAGGATTTCTAAAGTTCAGAAGCCATTGCAGAGCAGAGTGATCTGACCTCACGCGGAATGTTCTTCCGTACAGGAAGCTGTGGAAATGTTCGATGGATCTTACAACTGCCAGCAGTTCTTTCCGGGTTACACAGTAATTTTTTTCTGCTTTTCCGAACGTTTTGCTGAAGTAGCCTATCACAACTTCTTCTCCGGCTTGGAGCTGCGAGAGTACTGCCCCAATGCCATACTGGGAAGCATCAGTGTCCAGTATGAACAGTCCTTCGTCCTGAGGATAAGCCAGTATAGGAGCAGTGAGAAGACGATGTTTGAGTTCTCTAAAAGACTGTTGGCAATCTGGTGACCAGATGAACTCGGCCTTATTTTCAGTTAGGCTATGTAGAGGTTTCGCAATGCTGCTGAAGTACTTCACAAAGCGTCGGTAGTAGCTGCAAAGTCCCAGAAAACTTCTGACCTCATGTTTGTTCTTCGGCACAGGCCAGTCTCTTACTGCCTTTATTTTCTCTGGATCGGTTTCTATCCCTTTCTCAGAAACGACATGTCCGAGGAAACTCACTTTCTTCTGGAAGAGGACGCATTTCTTGGGATTGAGTTGCAGATTGGCACCTCTCAGCCTGGAGAAAACTTGTTTCAGATTCGACAGGTGTTCATCGAAAGTCCTTCCAATCACCATGACATCATCGAGATACACCAGGCATGTTTCCCATGTCAGTCCTCTTAGCACTAATTCCATTAGTCGCTCGAAGGTGGCAGGGGCATTACATAAGCCGAATGGCATGACCTTGAATTGGTACAACCCATTCCCGGTTGAAAAAGCAGTCTTCTCCTTATCCTCTTTATGGAGTTCTACTTGCCAGTAACCACTTTTCAGGTCTAATGTAGAGAACCACTTTGATCCAGCCAAAGTGTTCAAAGTGTCGTCGATCCGGGGCAGGGGATAACTGTCCTTCTTGGTGACATCATTCAGCTTTCTATAGTCCACGCAAAATCTCATAGTGCCATCTTTCTTGGTGACCAAAACTACTGGGGACGACCAAGGACTATTAGACTCCTCGATCACACCATCTTCCAGCATTTCGTTAACCATCGCCTTGATTTCTGATTGCTTGGCAAAAGGCAGTCTTCTCGGCGGCTGTCTAATTGGTCTTGCGTCGCCAGTATTAATTCTGTGTTGCACTAGACTCGTACGACCTGTGATTTTATCTTGAGCGAAAATATCGGCCTCCTCCAATACGAACTTCAGGGCCATTTCCATCTCCATGTCGTTCAATTGGCCCCAAGAATTCTTAAACCGCTCTACCATTTCTACTGGCAGTCTTCTGTCTAATGCCGTGGGTGTCACGTTTCTTGACAACGTCACTCGGTCAATGGGCTCGCAAGTGGCGATAACCTCACCTTTCTTCAATGTGACCCTGTTAGTTTGCACGTTAGCCACTCTTATGGGTATTGTCCTCTTCGGGTCTACTAAGCATCGTGCGACGAGGGCACCATCATGTCTATCTTTTAGGGGCTCCGCTATGAGAGCAGACATACCATCAAGTTTCTTCTCTAGTCTGGCTCTGACAATCTTCTCACTGTTACCAGGAATCCGTGTATCCTCGTCGACAATAAGTCTCACCCTGAGATTAGCTTCGCCTGCTGTTGGAGATAAGTACAATTCTTCGTTACCGATTTTCAAAATCTTATTCTGGAAGTCTACTGAAAGGACATCGAACTCTTCCATTAAATCCAGGCCCAGAATAAATTCGTCGACGATTTCTGCGACGACAGCCCTTACCTGTAGCTCAGTACTGCCCAGCCTAATGTAAATAGTGGCCTCTCCATGCACGGGTATCCTATCTCCTTTCGCTGTCTCTAACACAGGCTGTTTGTTGGTAGTGAGTGCCGACTTGTTTGGCAACATGTCTGGGCGTACAACGGATCTAGTGGCACCAGTATCGATGGTGAAGCTGCATTGTCTCCCGTCTATGCTACCAGGTATAACGAGGCTCTCGTGGTAGCGTCGGATAGTGGAGACCTTTACTTTGGGGCCTTGGGACTCGCACGCCAGCTGCCGCCCCCTTACACTGGCGTCAGGTCGTTTCCCTGACGCCGCTCCCTGTTGGTGTATTCTTGTCTTCTGCGAGCCACCTGTTGGGTTTGTGAGCACTGTCTACTTATGTGCCCTTTCCTACCACACTTGTAACATTCTATGTCTGACCAATCTGCTTTCGTCCTACGTGTCCCAACCGGTACAGTGAGCTTGCTTATGGCTTCTTTTATCATTTTCATTTCTTGCCTTAGTTCCGCTGTCGTGTCTGCAAACTCCTCTATCTCCTTCACTTCGCGCAGCCTGTTGCGGCGAGGTTGAGATGCATTCTTCGCTGCTTCAAATTCCAAGCCATAAATTACGCAGTCCGTAAGTGTTTTGAACCTTCCGAGCCTTAAAGCTTGTTGCATTTCATTATCAAGTACCCCATCGATGAAGGTCTGGACGGTTATCTGGTTGACAAATTCTTCTGGGGCTTGGGGATATGCCAGTCGCACAAGTTTCTCCACTTCGGCACTAAATTCTTGCAGCGTCTCATTTGGCTTCTGGACCCTTGACTTTAGTTGTGTCTGGTAGACCTGGCTCATGTACTTGTTACCATATCTCAAATCTAGGGCCTGTATCACTGTTAAGTAGTTTTGCTGTTTCGACTCCGGGATGTTCTGGAGGATTTCTAGGGCTTTACCTCGAAGCGAGAGAATTAGAGCAGTTGCCGCCTGTTGTTCGCTCCACCCATTACTGAGAGCTGCCGCCTCAAACTGCCTCCTGTACATGGGCCACGATGTTTCCCCGTCAAAAGTCGGCGGCTTCAAGGTTCCATGAGGCTGCTGCACGATTGGCATATCTTCTTCCGGACGATTTTGAACTGGGGACATTCCAGTAACTCCTCTTGGTTGAGTTCTGTCAGTCTGGCTCATCACCTGCTCTGTCAGTTCTCTATGTCTGACTTCTGTGCCTTTCATCATCATCTTCATTTGTTCTTTCAACCCCTCCACTTCTTCCCATCGTTTGTTCAAATCCTCTGTGACATTTTCTACTTTCCTGTTTACCACTCCTATTGTATTTTCCACATCTTCTACTTTCTTGTCCACATTTTCTACTTTCTTGTCCACATTTTCTACTTTCTTGTCCACATTTTCTACTTTCTTGTCCACATTTTCTATTTGTTCGTTGATCTGTTCAATTTCTTCTTTTACATCAACTCTCATATTGTGGAACATACTTCGGAGGTCTTCTTTGTCTTCTTCGCGTTGCTTCTTAAGTTCTTCTTTATCTTCAAGACGCCTCTGTTCCTCCTCTTGTCGTCTCCTCTCGTCTTCTTCGCGTTGCTTCTTGAGGTCTTCTTTATCTTCTTGTCGCCGCTGTTCGTCTTCTTCGCGTTGCCTCTTGAGGTCTTCTTTATCTTCTTGTCGTCTTCTCTCGTCTTCTTCGCGTTGTCTTTTCAGTAAGTCCATCAACTCTTTGATTTCAGCCATCTTGTCGTAGTCAGTCGATCTAGTGTTTACCATTTACAACTAGCTTAATTGTTCACTTCTTCACTCACTTATCCCACACTTCTGACACCAAATTGTTACGTTTTCTCCGGGTTCTGGATAAGTGAGACTTTTAATTTTAACAAAACAACTTTATTTACACTCTAAATATGGATACAATAAAATTTCTAGAATGTCTCTCTCACAAAACACTTCATTTACTGGCCTTACAATTACTACTCTCAACAAAAGTCACTAATCTGGTACTACAGTCACTACTCTCTTAACACTTTACACTGCTTCTTCAAGTCACTACCACATTCTCTTACTGAACTGAACTAACTGGCTTGCTTTCGCTTTTATATACTCGCCGTACCTTCCCCTCCTTTCTAGAACGTTCCATTCCAGAACGTTCCAGGACCTTCTTTTACCAGAAGGTTCTGTGAATACAGATCGGTCCCGTGTGTATACAGGGGGATGTATATACAGGATGATCCAAATGTGGTCACCACTCCTATGTTACACAAGAGGTGTTTCTCGAACTATAAGATCTCTTTGCGTATACAGGCTGTAAGGGTTCTCTGCTTATACAGGGTGTATGTACAGGGTGTTCGGAATGTGCAGACCTCAGTTATCCGTTCCGACGGGGTACAAGTTGGTAACTTCGTTATTTCTGGTCCTAGAGGGTTGAGACTTCGCCTGAGGGGGGTCACCCCAGGCACCCCCAGGGGGGTGGGGAGGCGGTGTTGCCAGATTGTGCAAAAATTCCCAGATGTTGGGGAAGTTCTGGAGATGTGGCAACACCGCACCTACATCTGTTAAGAAGCTTTGTAACAATATATATATATATATTTATATATTTATGTGTCACACCTATAACTAAAAAAATTATTAACCGATTTTGATAAAATTAGGTGAGTACCTTCGTTTTGCGAGTGGCTTGGATAAGTTCGTTAGCCAGGAAAATCCGCCGAGGTTTTCCCGGAAAATTTTGTGTTTTCTTTCGAAAAAAAATTATATCTCTGGAATTAACAAAGTAAGGGCAACAAAATTTGGTACACGAACATGAAATTATGGGACCACATTCTTATATGCAAGTGAGTGTCTAATAATCATTTTCGTTTGGTAGGTTTTTTTTTCTTCTACAAGCTCTTATGATTACTCAATTTTTTTATAGGTGATTATGGCACGAGGATTTTTTGCTAACTGGAAGCAACCTATATATATATATATATATATATATATATATATATATATATATATATATATATATATATATATATATATATATATATATATATATATAATTTCATCATTATTTTGGTAGTACTCATATAGTGATGACACTAACTTCATCATAGGACAATATGGTAGCTCTAAAACGATGATGCTTTATGTTCCCTGCAGTCTCCATAACATTTGAAACAGATTCAAGGATGCCATCAGTCAAGTTAATGTTTGCAGCCCAATGCTGCAGTGTGGATAATCCAGGTAAAGGAATTTTTAGAGTGCTCCTTAAATAAATATACGCTCGCTTGCTAAAATATCTAATAATATTTTTAGGTAAGATTTAAAATATGTAAAAAAACTATCTAATTCATTACCTTACAGTAAATGCCCTAGATAATTCTTCTTGGGTCCAACGTGCCTTGATTTTCGTTTTTAATAGAATTTCAATTTGATTAGAAGTTAAAAGATATTTAAAGGCTATTTTTACTCTATCTTCAAAATTAATGCCAGCTTCTTTTAGCCCCTTTTCTAGATCAGAAATATGTTGCAGTAAATTTTGGTGGTTTTCATAGTAATCTATTTTTTTCTTCAAACATAGGTTTTCAATTTGCAATTCTTCATATTTTCTTTTTAAGATAGCATACTGTTTCTTCACTAAAGGGTGGTCTTTCTGACAAGTATATGCTCTAAGTTTCCTCTCGACGCTTACTTTCATCAGCTGGTTCTGTAATGTTCAATGATGATTCTTTATTCCTGCTAATTAAACTTTTCACGATAGCTTTCCTATTTTTATGCACCATTCTCTTAAACCTTTCACTTTCATTATGTTTTTCTTGCCCGTTCAACAGATATAATGAAGGAGCAGCTAAAAATATAAATTTATTACTACAAGTAGGTATAATAGGTACCCTCATAGGTCTCAGGCAAACCTCAAATAATACGTAGGTACTACATACTCTTACACAAAATCAATTAATAATCAAAACCAACAAACACAAACTTTGTACCTGATTTTTTTAGATGCGTCGGTTGTGTATTCATTATCCTAGCCCGCAACTCATCTTCAAAATCCTCAGGTTTAAAATACTTACTGCAAATTCTCTTATTTGCGACATGCCAGACACCTTTGCGATAACATTTTCTTACCCATTCTTTTTAAATCTTACGCCCTTTAGGAAAAGAAAAGAAGGAAAGTGTCTCTTCACTTTTCTTTGCCGTTTTAGTATTATTTTTGCACGTTGATACATTACAAATTGTTCCACTGGGCATCTAAACAGATATTTAGGTAAAGTTATCTATTGGCTTCTTTTTTTAAGTATGTATAATTTCTTTTTTGAAGTTAAACAGATATCTATCTTTATGATAAATTACCAATTTAATTCTTGATTAAATAACGTCCAATTTGTCCTCAGGTTGATTCTGTACACTTATGTTTACAACATTACAACAAAACACCTTAAAAAATAAAATACAGTCTTTAAGATAATAGTTTCGATTTCACTGCTATTTCGTACAAAATAAACATTAAAATATGTATGTAACTGATCGTTTTCAAATTTTTTTTAGCAAATATATTAAAAGTTAACTAAATTTCAAATAAATATTATTTAAAGCACCAAAGCCAAACTTAAACTTTTGGCATTACACTTCACATGACGTTTTACCCCCCTCTTCCGTTTCTTCCGACCGCGAGTTACCAGACAACCTGTCTAATCTATAAACCTTGGACACGGACCACAAGTGAAACGACAATGATAATGCTGAATACCAGGGTTGGCAACAGCCGGAGTCGAAATTATCGTAGCGCGCATTTCAAATTACCGTATTCCAGGTAAAATCCATTAATTAGAGGATGAAAAAATTCGATCTTTAGAAGACTGCGTAAAACGCAATACTATATTTTTACATTTATGATAATTGTGTTTAGGTGAATTATGTTATTGCCGTGTTATAAATCCTGTTATAGTTAGTATAACTTCCTGGGCTTCGGATGTTCACACATGTGATTTCTTTGCCTCCGTGGCTATTTTGGTTGTTTCCCTCATATTGAGGGTCTTTCAAATGTTGCACTGGTTGCCTGTTGTGACTCCGTGTATTTTTGCATCTGCATCCAGAGTGTTCCCATCTTCACCTGGCTATACCGTACTGATGATGGCTAATATGCTTGAAACACGTGTATGCGGTTGTCTCCTTGCGGCTTTGCCCTTAACCCTTTTTCCTTATATATATATATATATATATATATATATATATATATATATATATATATATATATATATATATATATAAACACGGATCTCTCCATTAGTGAATTTTTTTAAGAAAATACCCTAAAAAAGAAAATTTGAATCACCAACGACTTATGGGCCATCCTGTAACTGTCTCCTTGCGGCTTTGCCCTTAACCCTTTTTCCTTATATATATATATATATATATATATATATATATATATATATATATATATATATATATATATATATAAACAAACACGGATCTCTCCATTAGTGAATTTTTTTAAGAAAATACCCTAAAAAAGAAAATTTGAATCACCAACGACTTATGGGCCATCCTGTAATTGTAGAAATATTTTTTAAGATGTAGCTCAAGACATCCTATAATTAATGTATACAATTTTTTTTCGTATCTTGCATAATAATGGATATATTGGTCTTTGAAGATTTTTTACGAAAATTCGACAAAAATGATATACCATTAACCGATAAACTCTATAGCCAACACTACTGCCAAAGTATCAGAGAAAGGGTCTATTTGAAATGAATTTTCTGGGAATATTTTAGTAAAATGAAGGACAATGATGATTGAAACTAAGACTTCAGGCTTTGTAAAACATTCTCCTTGGAACATTTTCCTTCCATAGCTCATATTATTTTCAGGTTCATTGCCTAAATATTACCAATTTGGCCTTTTAAATCGCGACTTTGACGTTCTGAGGAAAACCGAAATTTATGTTTCTTTAAATGCCTGTAACTTTCTTGTCCTTTAACCTACAGAGCTAAATTTTGGTAGGTAACTTACCTATAATGATATAAACCCGCGTGCCCTTACTTTGTTAATTCCGATATATATATATATATATATATATATATATATATATATATATATATATATATATATATATATATATATATATATATATATATATATATGTGTGTGTGTGTGTGTGTGTGTGTGTGTGTGTGTGTGTATATTTAATTTTCCGGGAAAACCTCGGCGGATTTTGCTGGCTAGCGAACTTATCCAAGCCACTTGCGAAAGGAAGGTACTCACCAAGTTTTATCAAAATCGGTCCATTATTTTTTTTAGTTATAGGTGTGACACATAAATATATAAACATATATATAAACCCCATACAACGTAACAATATATATATATATATATATATATATATATATATATATATATATATATATATATATATATATATATAAACATATAAAGTCTGAAACCGACCTCGGAAATGGGTTCTAGGGGTCCTAAATAGCGCTAGTTTGAAGAAATTTTTTCAAAATTCAAAAGTCGAGATCTCCTCATTAGTGAATTTTTTTAAGGAAATGTAGGAGAAAGCCTGAAAAGGCACAAAAACATGCATTTTACAAACAAAAAAGAAAAGCAATGTTAGTTTCAATTGACTGTATGTGACCAGCAACAAACCAATAATTTCAATAACTAGGCGACGACAAATTACCACAACATAAGAATAGTATCAAACTACAGGTAGTAAGTATATATATATATATATATATATATATATATATATATATATATATATATATATATATATATATATATATATATATATATATATATATATATATATATATATATATACTGTAAACTGCATCCATGAGCAGTCGCTTTATCTAAAACTAGTGTGCCTGACAATTTCAGTATCACATTATTATTATATTCATTAATTGTTGTTGCCCTTACTTGGTGAAACCATTCTATACTAAATACAGATGTAGAGACTATCTGGCTTCACAAATGTTTATTTTCTTCTCTGTAACCGGTTTTGCTGGTGGTGCTGCCAAACAGCGAATAATTCTAATTATAACTTTTGTTACTCGAGTTTCAATGAAAAATGTCAATTTTCACCAAATCACCTCGCATTCATCCCTTACCCGCTAAAGCGATTTTAACCAAATTAATCTGAACTGTTCATTTGTCGAGTGCTAACTGTATACCAAATTTGAAGAGGATATCTCAATTCTTTCTAAGCTCATCGTGGCTACAAACAGACAGACATACAGACCCACAGACCGAAAAAAATTCGTTCCCAAATCATGTTTTCTATATATTTTGATACCTTTTACGATGTTTGGGTGAAAAAAATGTTTTGTTGCTGATGCGATACTTCTGCATGTTGTGACGATGTGGAAGTAATATATTAACTGAAAGAAGTACTATACATCAGTACAGTACACATAATAAGGGTGATTTCATAGTCAATAAATGTTAAAATGAAAAAAAAAAAAAAAAAACATTATGTTACTGAGCAGTCAACTAATAGGTAATATCAGCTTACACAAGAAATGAAAGCTTTAAATCTTTGAACGTAATAAAATTTGACAGAGGTGAAACTGTTTGATCAAAGACATCATAATATATACTCATAACAATTCAAAGATGTAGAGAACTGAAGTTTATTAAAATATTTTAGTCATTAGGATGGGATAGTATGCTTTATTAACATTTTGAACAAAATTGTAAAATATAGGTATAAAATAACCACTTAAAATTTGAACTTAATATATTATTCTTATGAAAATTCACTACCATAACGCATTTGCTGTGTCCCGAACTTGTCTCATGATTGTGAATATGTAACTGTTTTGGCTCATTGTGAAATAAAGCATGTTGAAACCAGTGTTTTCCAAAGGCAATCTGCAAGTATCCTCATAAATTCTGAAAATTTACGTTACCGATCGCCTTCGAACGCCACCCCATAATGTTGTTACTGAAAAGGGTGTTGGGTAAAGTTAAATTTCGAAGTATTTTTGAGCAACGAACTTCGAACTATTTTGGAGAATTACATATTTCCAATTACTTCTTTGAACCAAAGGTTTGGTTCGAAATTTTGAAGCTTTGCACACCTTTAGTTGAAATAATTTCTAGCGAAGCTGTTATGTTTTATGCACTCAGTGTTTTAGATAGTGTTTGTAATTCCATTAAGTATATTTCAGGAAAAAAATGTAATTTGTGTACTATTGTACATGATACTTTCATTGAAACTTTAGTAAAATCCTTTGTTGATATGGATTTAAATGACAGCGACTACAATAGACAAAATCATTATAATAAACAAGGAAAGTTACAAAAAATTGACTATCAGAACATTTCTTATTGCAATGAGAGAAATGCGGTTTATTATTTCAGTTTATCGGTCGGTTTGATACTGATAGTACTACCGAAAATTAATATCACAATGGTGTATTCTGTAGAAGAAACAGTTGAAATAATTACTCTTTTTTCAAAAACGATGACTGTGCCAACCGTACTGCAAATTTGTTTAACGAACGACATCCAAACAGACATGTTAACAAAAAATACATTTTGGAGTTAGTTGCAAAGTTTCGCCAAAGTGGTTCAGTAGCCAACAAAAAACGGGATCCTGAACGTGAATTTCCGGTCAGAAATGAGACTACTGAGATTGAAGTTTTAGGACAAATTGCTGCAGACACAACTTTGAGCATGAGAAAATTGGCCACTGTTTCAAACATTAAACTATTCAGCGAATATTGAAGCATCATAAATTTCACCCGTATAAAATTCATCTTGTACAACAACTGAATGAAGATGATTTTGATCGGCGGCTGAAGTTTTGTGAAGTTATGACTGTATGAATAGCTGTTAACGGGAACTTTCTGTTCAATATCTGTTTTTCAGACGAGTGTACGTTTTTATTAAACTCTACAGTCAATCGTCATAATTGTCGTTATTAGGCAAATAATCCAAGAAATTTTCAAGAAGTCCACACTCAAACTTCACAGATATTGAATGTCTGGACTGGCATTTTTGGAGACTGTTTAATCGGACCAATTTTTCTTGATGGAAATTTGAGTGGCGAAACGTATTTGGAGTTACTAGAAGATATCATTTACCCTCTACTAATTGACATTGTTGAAAATGATGATCGCTATCAAGAAAATCAATTAGTGTTTCAACAAGATGGAGCTCCTCCGCATTTTTCACAACGTGTTAGGGAGTTTTTGAACAAAGAGTTTCCAGGACAATGGATTGGGCGTAGATGTGCTCTTGAGTGGCCCCCTAGATCACCGGATTTAACTCCATTAGACTTCTTTCTATGGGGCCATTTAAAGAGTAGAATTTACGCAACAGAAGAATTACGACGATGCATTGTTGAAGAATGCCGTCTAATAACTCCACAAATGCTCCAGAATGTCAGAGCTCGTTTTGAACAAAATTTGTACTTTTGTATGGAAGCTGATGGTCAACAATTTGAACACTTACTTAACTGAATAAACATTTTTGAACGTTTGCTTTTGTTTTTTTTTTAAACGAAAAATTGACTAATTAGTGCATTTCTTATCACAACAAATGAAATATGTTCTGGCAACTCCAACTGTGAATAATTTTTAAACGAGTTGATAAAACTTCCAAAAAAATTAGTGTGCTGAATTCAGAAAAGAAAGAGCTTTCACATAATGTAACACTCGACCCATGTTCCCCATTTACAATATAAGAGTTGTTATCACCACCCTTAAGAGGTTGATGTGACAAAGTTGAGTTTTATGTCAAAACATGTCCCCCTCAATATTAAAATTGACGTGTTTCAGCGTTTCTTGGGGTGTAAAGTTAGTTCGCCTCCCCGTGGTGCACCCTGGATAGCGTCTACTATTAGACGTGAACTAAATGAACTAACCAAACCGTAACCCTACCTAGTCATGTCTTAGGAGGGCCGGGAATGCTGGCCTTAATTGGCCGGCATTGCGAGGAGAGTCCTCTATAAAAAACCCACATCGCAAGGTCGTTGGCGGGATGCTTCTGGCCGATATGGCAGGATGGTAATCCTGTCGCTAACGTTAACCCTCCCCAGGGAAACCGGGCGACCTCCCTGTGTAAATGCCTCTTCATGCGATGTGGGGCTCTTCCATGGAGGTTTATTTTCCCTTGCTGCTCGTGGGACCAAACATGGACACGACTTACACAGACCCAATAGAGGAGGTGGCAGGATTCAACCTTCCACTGGAACCTCCAGAGGGAAACAACAGGGGAAAGGAAAGTCCACCCACCCCTAGGACGACTACCAAAGGTAGACTCTACTATAGGAGGCTTGGTAATCGAGCTTCTAAAAAGGAGGAGGAACCTGCACCATAAATCCCTTTCCTTTCGAGCTCCTTAACCTACTCCTTTATCCTTTATACACACCTATATTCCTACCCCCATGCCCACCAACATAAGGTGCATTCAAGCTAATTTGCATCATGCTAAGGCTGCGACATACCTCCTTAGCATGAAATTAAAGGAAGAGCAAATAGATATTGCTCTTCTCCAAGAGCCCTGGACCGCCAATTCAGAACGAACTAAAGGGCTGGGTAACACTTCTGGTAAGATAGTAAAGGTGGGCACTGGTACCAACCCCAGAGCCTGTATCTGGATCAGAAACAACTTGCAGTATTTTACACTTTCAGAATACTGCACCAAGGACATGGCATCCATCCATCTCGTGATCACATCCGGGGGGACCAGGCTGGAAGTAGTGGCCTATTCGGCCTATTTCCCTGCAGACAGAGATGCAGAACAACCACCTCCAGCAGAGGTGCGGAAATTGATCGCCTACTGCAAGAGGAACAACTATCACCTCGTAATGGGGTGTGATGCGAACTCCCTTCACTTGGCTTGGGGGAGCACGGACACTAACAGACGAGGTGAATCACTATTTGAATACATTTTAGGGGAGGAGCTGGTTGTCAACAACATAGGCTCGGAACCCACCTTTCTTACAGCTAATCGGAGAGAGGTTTTAGATCTCACAATCAGCTCAAGGTTTTTGAGCTCAAAAATTCTCAAATGGAGGGTGTCGTCTGAACCCTCATGTTCTGACCATGCCCATATCCTATTTGAGATTGTAACAGGCCCTAGACCTGTGGTGGAGTATTGCGACCCGAGAAGGACGGATTGGGAGGGGTACAAACAGTCCCTCGCCGCCGGACTTGGGTCCGCTATCCCCACAGTGAGGGATCGTGATGAGATTGAGATTGCGGCTGAACAGGTTAGGGAAGCTGTTGTCTCTGCATATTACCAAAACTGTCCACTAAGGTCAAAGAGAGACAGTTAGGGGTCTACTTGGTGGAATAATAACCTCGATAAACTACGAAGGGAAGTTAGACGTCTCTTCAATCGTGCTAAGACTACAGGCAACTGGGAGCAATATAAAACCGTTCTCACACACTATAACAAAGGGATTAGGAACGCTAAGAGGGAGTCCTGGAGGAGGTTCTGCGGGGACATTAATAATATGCCCAGCAGCGCCAGAATCCACAGGATTCTCTCACGTGACCGTGTTCAGGAGCTGGGATCGATAAAACGACCAGATGGTTCCTTTACTGAATCTTGGATAGAAACGTTAGAGCTCTTAGCACACACACACTTCCCAGATTGTCTGATCCTGAGCAACGGAGAGGTCCTACCGGCTGAGGGACGATTTAAACGCCCTCATGGGGAGGACTGGCGGGTTGCTCGGCGAATAGTTACAGCCTCGGCAGTGGAGTGTGCTGTGAATCATTTCCAGCCATTCAAGTCGCCAGGGGAGGATGGGGTGGTACCGGTCCTATTACAAAAGGGACTGGAGATTCTCCCACCTCACCTTATCAGGCTGTACAGAGCCAGTCTGGCCTGGAACTACATTCCATCCAGCTGGACGGTGGTTATGGGGGTTTACATTCCCAAATTGGGATGTAAGGACCTCCTACCTACATCACTGAGACCTCTCAGTATTACATCATTCCTCCTGAAGGGATTGGAAAAAATACTGGACGGGCACATTAGGGGGAACATCTTACCTAATAACCCCCTAAATACCCACCAGTATTCCTATCAAACTGGCAAATCAACTGAGTTAGCGCTCAATAACTTCACCGAGAAGATCACACACTCTCTGGAAAATGGAGAGGTTGCGGCATTTCTCGACATCGAAGGAGCATCTAATAATGCATTTCCGATCTCCCTCTATGAGGCCACTATCGCTAGGGGGGTGGAACCTACCATCTGTGGCTGGATCCTACCATCTGTGGCTGGATCGGAAACATGCTGCACAATCGGACCATTATTACCTCGTTGCGGGGAGAGGTGGTCGGCGTCAGGGCTGCGAGGGGGTGTCCTCAGGGGGGCGTTCTATCCCCCCTGCTGTGGTCCCTCTTTGTTGACGATTTGCTGGCTATCCTCGGACTCTGGGAGGTTGAGGTCCAGGCGTATGCTGATGATCTTGTCATAATAGTTAGTGGCAAATCTGAGGAGGAACTGGCAAGTACTCTTCAAGAGGCACTAAATGTAATCAATGATTGGTGCCGGAGGGAACAGATGTCTGTGAACCCCCGCAAAACGATTATTGTTCCTTTTACCAGAAGAAGGTTGAACAAATTAAAACCACCTATCTTATGGGGGAAACCATTCCATTTTCGGACCAAGCAAAATATCTGGGAGTTACCCTAGATAAGAAGCTCAACTGGGACATACAGTTAGAAAATGTTATCCGCAGGGCTAAAATGTCCCTGTGGACCTGCCGGAGAATCTGTGGTAACAACTGGGGAACAAACCCCCAACAGATGTACTGGTTCTATGTAGTGGTTATCAGGCCAATGATAACATATGGAGCCATAGTTTGGTGGCCTAAGGTACTTCGTGGTATTGCGAGGGCCAAACTGGCTCATCTACAGAGACAAGCTTGTCTGATGATAATGGGAGCGATAAGCACCGCACCATCAGCCGCTCTGGAGGTCCTCCTTAATATTCCCCCACTTAACATATGGTTGGAGAGGGTGGCGAGGTGGACAACGTACGGACTAAAACAAACAGCAGATAGCATGCCGAGGGAAGTCAGTCTGAGAGGGTCCGGTCTCCTTGATGACAGTGATTGTCACAGGATTCTGGGAATGGTCTCAGACTTGATGCCTACAAATATCAGCAGAGATTTGTCTTTCAAGATCGTCCTCCCGGAAAGGGAGGACTGGGACCGAAACCAAACGACCCTGTTGAGAGCGGACCTCTGCTGGTACTCTGACGGCTCCAAAACCAATTTGGGAGTAGGAGCCAGTGCATATGGGGGCAGCACCGATGCTAGACTATCAGCTAGCCTCGGCAAGTACGCAACCATACACCAGGCAGAAGTGTATGCCATCGAGATGTGTGCAAGGGAAAGTATAAAAAACCTGTGCACAAACAAATCGATAGATATATGCAGATAGCCAAGCTGCAATAAAGGCTCATGGTTCCTACCGGTGTAATTCAAAGATGGTATGGAGTTGTAAATCTGCCCGAATTGGGCAGCTGTAATGAGGTGTCGCTGGTCTGGATACCGGGTCACTCGGACCATGATGGCAACGTTGCGGCCGACGCGCTTGCCAGGAGTGGTGCCCAGAGTGACTTTGTCGGACCAGAACCGGTGCTGGGAATAACATCTTGCACAGCAAAACGCACCTTAAAGACCTGGACAGAAAGAAGGACAATCCAATATTGGCAAAATCTTCCAGGATTAGCTCACTCTAAGGCCTTCATAAATGGCCTGTCCGAGTCAAGGGCTAAGAAACTTCTAGAGATGAACAGACAACAACTGAGTACTCTAGTCGGCCTGTATACAGGACACTGCCGCTTGCGGCATCACATGCACCGTATTGGGGTCGGTTAGGAGACCGAGTGCCGGCTGTGTATGGAGAATGACGAGACAGCAGAGCACGTGCTGTGTTCCTGTCCGGCAGCGGACAGGACTAGACACCTGCTCTTTGGCAAGAAAAAGCTTGCTCCAGAGGATCTGGATCAACTTTCGCCCACAAAGGTTATCGACCTCTGTAGGAGGCTGGATTTGTTGGGCGAAATATAGAAATTAAGGGTGAGTCACAATAGACCTTATGGTCGCGGTGGAGGGACCGATATGGACCACTCACATCCAAACCTAACCTAACCAGCGTTTCTTAAAAAGAAAATTCGCTGGACGCAAATCGGTCTGTTTCGTTTTCAATGCGCCCGCTGTATATATATATATATATATATATATATATATATATATATATATATATATATATATATATATATATATATACACCTCAGCTAAAAATGAGAAAAAAAATTGGTTTGCTGGTGATGGCAGAAGGATATTAAGAAAAACTACTAATCTTAAAATGTTCTCATATGGAGATACAGAATTTTAGATTAGCACAGCAGTATAATACTGTCCACTTTCCCTGTAGAGTCTTGATTAATGAATGGATTAATGACTTAATAATGGAAAATAATGAATATGTCAGAAATTAGTGAAATAGCAGAAGGAATAGTGAAAAATGCAGTTACCTTATTTTATATTCTATTTAAAATAACCGAGTTGATTGCGGTTTCCGATATAACCAGATGAGCGGTCATCTTGAAAATATTTTTGTTTAAAAGCTGACCTGGCAGTATGCACATAATTTTTGATTAAATTCTTGTTATAAGTGCGAAATTTTCTAATAAATGGGTTGTGTGAAACACCCTACATATTACAATCAGACGACACAACTGAGACCATACTTGAGCTCGCTTGTGACAAATCAAATTAAAAAAATGTTAAAATCAAGATTTCTTATTACTTACTAACAAAATGAGAAACTGGCCTGTATTAAAATAATAGGAGGCTTTATTAAACTTAATATACAAGAAATGTGTGTATGAATAGTACATAAAACTTATATCTGAAACCTACGAGCTAGGAAAAGACAACAAAAAGTTTCAAAAAAAGATTATCAAAATACTAAATAAAAATGTTCAGTCACGGTCTAAAGAAAATTTAGAAATAAAGTACTATATAGCTATATACATGCAAAAATGTTAAAATCATTATGACTATAACTGTATAATATTCTGACAATGATGGGCACATGAATAGTTATAAAAATCAGGATTCCTCAATCAGAATCGTCTGATATTGTTATATTTCTGCTTGAAACTGCAGAAGCTGGTGATTTCGTCTGCAAAACACTTGTCATTCTCGGATATTGAGTATTAACACCTGTTGTACTGCTTGGTGAGGAAGTGGCTGATGTCATTACTGTCTTGATTTTACCCACCAAAGATGTTGCATTCAACAGCTTGCCACTTAAGGAAATACCCTGAAGCTCATTACCTTCAACAAGTGTTATCTGTCCAGCGGGCCTCTAAAAAAAATATAGAATGTTACCATTATTCTATACAAATGCTAAAACAATTCAGTTTAATACCTTGTAAGTTGTAATGTTCTTCGTTGTGATGTTACGATTAACATATACCTTTGTTGGTTTGCTGACTAATTTCTGTAATAAGAAAAAAATGGATCAGAAACATTATAAACAAACATTTTTTTAAATAAGAACTCATTAGCACCCATAATTAATAAAATTCTGGACGCAGCAAGTGCGTTATGGTAGTGAATTTTCATAAAAATGTTTTTAACAGCAAATATGTGTTTTTTAAGAAAGCAGGCATCAAATTTGGTTACTAGTATAACCTATATAATAAAAATAAGGTGCCATATTTCATCAAAATAACTTTATTGTTTGAAAATGTACAAAAATTTCCGAAAGTAAACAAAGTGTTCCCGAAAAAACATGTTTCTTGGTCAACCTTATAGGTTAATAGCAAATTGAGCTATTCAAATATGAAGCATTTGATCAAAAGTCGCTACCATAACTCACTTGCTGCGTCCAGGATTTCTTTTCTTACAAACATGCATTATATTTCGATGAAAATGCAAAAATGCAATAACATAAGTCTTTGATAAAAAAAAAAAAAAAAAAAAAAAAAAAATTTACTCTAACTAGCCTGTGTATAAAACAAAATATTTTCCAATTTAACAATGAGTTTTTTGAACAAACTGAAGGCACATCAATAGGCAATCCATTATCTCCTTTTATTGCAGACTTGTTTATGAGTAGATTTGAGACGGATTTAAAAAATAAAAATGGGTATTTCCCTGGAGTTTGGTTTCGTTATGTCGACGATATTTTTGCAGTGTTTGACACAAATATATGTAAGGTTGAACAATTTACTGAAAAATTAAATAGTCAATTTGACTCAATAAAATTTACCCATGAAATAGAAATCAGCAATAAACTTTCGTTCCTAGATGTACTAGTTATTAAAAATAAAAATAATGGCTCGCTTGAATTCGATGTCTACAGGAAGGAAACGGCTACTATTAGTTATATTCTTAACAACTCACATCATACGTTTGCACAAAAAACGGCTAGTTTAAATTTCCTAGTAAACAGATTGATTAAATTTCCGTTAAGTAAAAATAGATTTAATACAGACTTAAAATACATAAAAAAGTGGCGAGATATAACGGTTACTCAAATGGTTTAATAGACAAATTAGTTAACAAACACAGAACAAAGAAAATGATATCTGAATGTACGACATTTAAGAAAGATAAAATAGAGAAAAAATTTGTGTGTTTACCTTATGAACCACGAATCACAAAGGGTTTGGAAAGTATTTTTAAGAAAGCTGATTTACATTTGACTTTTTCGACAGAAAGTAATTTAAAAAATTTGTTGGGTAATACAAAAGATAAAGACAAAGTCACTGAAATGTCCGGTATTTATGAGATTAGTTGCAAAGATTGCAATCTTAAATACGTGGGTCAAACTAGGAAACAGATTTCGTGAACATCTTGCACACTTACGATATGGTACGGTGGACAAATCCTATGTGGCACAACATATATGGGATAATAATCACCTCATTGACAAAGAAAATTTGAAACTTGCCAAAAATGTTAGACATCAAACTATGCTTGATTCATTAGAAAGCATTTTTATATCAAGGTCGATTGAGAACAAAACTTCATTGTATCGTGCGGCACCTTTAATTTCAAGCCCTTTATTTTCACTTTGCATTTGACCACTTAAACACTCCTAATTTGTCTGGTAGAATAATAAATTACTGTCAATAACTCTGCCAGTCTATACATATACTAATCTCTACGCTTGTCTCGACTTAAATACCCTTTCGTTTTCGGTGTATCTATGAAGTCAATATAAATACTGTTTACGAAAAATTAAAATCAATATAAAAAAATAATTTATGTAGTATTTTAGTTGAATTATTGATCCTTTGTTAGAGTTAACAATGTGAGCCAAACACCCGGGTTTAGTTAGCTATATATAAAAAAGATGAGCGGAGGTTATTTTGTTTATTTCGCCAGATGTGGTTGTCGGCTTTCTCTAATATCCACATAGTAAATTTCTAGATCGAAGGGGAACGTGCATATTCCTTAAATAACTGGTACCATTCCTTTTAAGCCTATTATATATTAGATAAGGGCTCATAAATTTGTCCACCAGAATATTAAAGCAGGTCTTCGACCTCGTAGTGTCACTACACAATAAACAAACGATGGGTCTTCGACGATAATTTAACTTCGGACTAGTTTGTTTACCTAGACGAGATATAAATACACGGTAGCTAGTAGTTTATTTTTAGAATTCTTCTTCCTCTGAAGATGTTGACATGGTCAACGAAACGATCGTAAGGTCTCTGAAATATGTGTTGTGGTGATTTGGGTTCTCCAAGTGTACTTATTAGTGGATCCTTATGCTACACCTATTTACACGCTTATTTATAGGTACTCCATAGTTTATCATACTTTGACATTTCAGTGCTAGGTACAGTTCACTAAGTAGAGAAACAGACTTTCAACTTGGCTTCAGGGGATATTTTTCAAAAATTATCTGGCAGTCAACCTGTTAAATTGGCTTCGTGCTGTTGGATGGTGTTTTAAATAAGTAAAATAAATAAATACATAAATTATATTATTATACAATGTGCCCCAGAAAAAAATGAAAAGCATGGGGATCTTGGTGACTGTAAAAGTTAGAAAGTCAGTTAAAATCTAGAAAAGGTATTCAAATGACCAGTCAAGATTATGAGGTCGAGAAACTCACAAAATTCCACTTATGAGCTGGCCACTCACCAACTTCGTTATTTTAAATGTATACGGTAGTATGAGCGGAAACCAATCCATTTTTGAGTTATTTCTTCTTTTTCAAAAATAATGGCTGTTGGAGTCTTTATTTTACAAGTCTCTATGTTGGTAAGTTATAGAGAAAGGGCCATCATTTTAGCAAAGTAGGTGCACAATACTATTGTGATTATCCTAATGTACATTAAAGCGTGACTAGCTATACAGTGCGTTCATAAAATGGCATTCACTTCTGACAACTTCAACAATCAAAAACTTTTTTTTTTCAAATGGAACACCGGTATATTATTATATCGTTGAACTTGATATTTCATTACCTTTCATCCTATGGATGCATACCTATACAAAAACTTAAAACATTTTGAGATATATGATGAAACAACAAATTTAGAATGAATTATATGGCTGTTCGTATGTAGGAGCTAAGAAAGACCCAGTATAAGCTAATTAGTTGGACTTTGAATACTTTACAATTCCAAATAAAACCCCTGAAACATTATTAAGTGGTTTATTGAAAAATAATATCATAAAGTTTAAAGATAATACGTTAAATAAAGGTTTTTCATAGTACCTATATGATAACAATAAAAAAAAGCTAACATAAAAAACCTTAGAAACGATTGGAACAACTATAATAAACAATGAGATAACAAATATTAATGAAACTAAACTAAAGATGTTTGAAGTTACGTCCAGTTTCCTGCAGACATAAATGCGCTCTTCGCCTAAAAGAGTTTCTAACATTTTGCAATATTGCTGGTGTTATCGAGTTGAATGCTTCCCTAATTCTAAGAATCATGTCCTCTGCAGTGGTTGGTTGCACAGCATAAACAAGATCCTTAATATACCCCCACAAAAAGAAATCACAGGATGTGAGGCCCGGAGACTGAGCTGGCCAGCGAACTGGTCCCCCACGACCAATTCAGCGATTAGGAAAATTATTATTGAGCCAATCTCGGAGATTATTATTGAGCCAATCTCGGACACGTAACGTTGTGTGAGGTGGTGCGCCATCCTGTTGGAACCACATTCGTCGGAGCGTTTCTAATGGCATGTTATCTAAAAATTCAGGCAAAATATTTTCTAAAAAATTAAAATACCTTTGGCCTGTCACAGTACCTTCATGAAAATATGGCCCAATGATGCAGTTTCCTAAACATCCTGCCCATACGTTTACAGTCCATCGAGGTTGGTTGTCCACAGTATGCCTAAAATGGGGATTACTATCTGCATAGTAGTGAAGTTTGGCTTACCACTACTACTAAATGAACATTCATCACTGAAAAGTACATATTCAAAGAAATTAGGACCATTGTCCAACATTTATACACTCACAAAATTGCACCCAATTCCTGTAGTCTGCCTTTTGTAAAGCGTGCTGCCTTGAAACATGGTAGGCATGGTAACGGTTTCTTTTCAAAGCCTTTCACACTGAGCAATCGCCTATGTTGTCTTGATATTCTTCTCGTACTGGTTTGTGAATCCTCAATTACAGATAAAATTATAGCTAGTTGCGGTAGCTCATCATTTTTGTACGGACCCTGGCATTATTGCAATATTTTACACTGCTTGTAGTGGAAAAACGGGTGTCTAGCCTTTCAAATGACATTCTGGTTGGCAATCGCCTGTCAGGAAAACATTGATGATACATTCTGGATGCTAATAATGTATTACTATCATATTCGCCAAAAGCTAAGAGCATATCTCATAATTCAGCTTCAGAATAATTCATTTTTTTATTTTCGTAAGATTTTTTAAATTGCAATTAACAGAATACTTTTTGACAGTGTCAAATAGCATCGCGGGTGAGTTTGTCAACTTTTAAACTTCTAAGCAAAGCACACTTTGTAAATAAGAGCAGGTAATATGTAAAGTCTGTCGACGAAAAGTAAAGCACAGCTATCTACATGATTAAAGGGGAAAATGTTGATGTACAATGATGTTTACAGTAAAGGGCTACAACCAAGTGAAAGGTTGAATATTCATTAAATGTGTTGGTATTTCTTCAAGAATGATAAATGTATACTTTTAACTGCATAGACTTTGCATAAAATTCGTAAAAAATATAATGGATATTAGGTGTGTCTCTGATTCCAGAATTTCCAAAATATGAGTGGCTTATCAGGAAATCGATTAAATAAAGCATTCAAAGTCCAACTAATTAGCTTATACTGGGTCTTTCTTAGCACCTACACACGAACAGCCTTATTGCTCTTTCTGAATTTGTTGTTTCATCATATATCTCAAAATTTAAGTTTTTGTATAGGTATGCATACATAGGATGAAAAGTAATCAAATTTCAAGTTCAACGATATACTAATATACATGGTGTTCCTTTTGAAGAAAAAAAAGTTTTTGATTGTTGAAGTTGTCAGAAGTGGATGCCCTTTTGTGAACGCACTGTATATCTAGTCACGATTTAGTGTACATTAGGATAATCACAATAGTATTGTGCACCAGCTTTGCTAAAATGATGGTCCTTTCTCTATCACTTGCCAAGATAGAGACTTGTAAAATAAAGACTGCAAAGGCCATTATTTTTGAAAAAGAAGAAATAACTCAAGAATCGATGGGTTTCCGCTCATACTACCATATACATTTTCGACGTAGAATCACTCGAGGAATCCGAAAATGTGAAAGTATACAGACTGTTCCATTTAAAATAACGAAATTGGTGAGTGGCCAGCTCAAACACCTGTGTATTCGGAAATAATTATAGGTTATGAAGTATATGCTGCCTAGTGATTTTCTGAAGTGAATTCTTTGATAATGCCATTAGTATATGCACAGTCTAGCTTTAACAGCGAAATCTCGCACCCTGTATAATATATATATATATATATATATATATATATATATATATATATATATATATATATATATATATATATATATATACACATACATACAAAAATTGAAACTGACCCTGGATTCTAAATATCTCGAAAACTGCTTGAGTTAGGTATAGGGAACCCTAGTATCAATTAAAAGGTAATAAAATTTTGTAGAAGAACAAACCATTATATACAGGTGTGCTATTTAAAATAAGGGACTTATTTGCAATATTATGCGTCAAATATCACTAGTAGGTTACTGACCATCCTGTATAACTTTACATTAAATTCTTTTTTCTGTTACATGCAACAATCTTCCCACTTAATACTAATACAAGATAGATTTTTTCTACGTTGCCGAGGGTAAGAAATATTTTTTTTTTGCGTTGAGGCTTCCAGTTTCAAAAATTGCTGTATTTCTCAAAAACAGTAGGTTTTAGGTATAGGGAATCCTATTGTAACTTACCTTTATTTTATCTCTAGATCACGAAAACCGAATAATATACTAAGTGTTCCATTTAAAAGAACACAACTTTGATATTATCAAGTATTTTCAGAAGATGTCCCTGAAGACCCTGCATATGCTAGAAAAAAACGGAATTTGCAAATTCGAACAGGGTTCATTAGAGAGACCGACACGTATATGGTGCCCTACTCTCTCTCTCTCTCTCTCTCTCTATATATATATATATATATATATATATATATATATATATATATATATATATATATATATATATATATATATATATATTGAAACTGACCATGGATATGGGTTCTAGGGGGCCTAGTTCATGCTCATTTGAAGAAAATTTTTCAAAATTCAATAGTTGGGATATCCCCAATAGTGAATTTTTTCCTACGAAAATTCACTAAAATCAAGCTTTATAAAGTTTGTTACCTACCTTCCCATCTTTACCAGAAGCAGTACTAGGTCTAATGACAAACTGAGAAACCTGACCAGATGGTCTGATACCGGACGATGACGAATGACCACTGTTCTGTGTACACTTAGACATATGTTTCGCCCAGTGCTTCTGTTGACAGGGGTAATCACAGTAGCTAGTGTTCCAGCAGCAATAAAACTGTGCTTCTTTAGTACAGTTTGCACACCTAAAAATTAAGAGAATAATAATTCGTCTTGATAATTATACAATGCGTAATGACTAATAAGCGAAACATGTGTTTGTACACCGCACAATTTTAATGAAGCCAATGCTCCAAATAATAAGTGTGTTTCATGAAATTATTAATATTAACATGTTTAATAACTAAATTATACAAATACAAAATAATCAATTATGTAATAATAAAAAAATGTAAAGAAGCCAAAACTGTACTAGATGCTGATTCCCTGTGTGCTAAACGAGGGAGGCCATGCCACATGATCCCCTCCATTCCCCCACAAAAAGACAACCAAAGGTTCACCATTGACTGGCTAGGCTGTAACCAGAGAACTATCAAAAAGAGTCCAGTCCAGAAGAACTGTCCAGGGTTCCGTTCCACAGTAGGAAGAATCTACCAGTCATATTTTAGATTGTACAAAGTGTAAATAATTTTATATCTTTCGGGAACTTTTAATAAACAAATAGAACAAAAAAATCTCTTCACTGACCTAACCAGTCACCTAAAGGAAGAAGCTTAAGCTTACAAGCAATACCCAAATACAGGAGAAAACAAAAACACAATCATATACAATAATTACAACACTGAATAATCAGGTGTTGAGTGGCTTGTTGTCTCAAGAAGGAAGCAACAGCCATATTTATGAAAATATCACCACCAATTTTATTGCAAGCCAAACACACAAAAAATTAGGAGATTTCAAAGGCATGTTAGTTTTAGTCATGGGAAGGGAAAAAGGGTCAGTGCAGTGTGTATGGCAGCAAAGTAGTAGTGTACGAAATGGCAGCTGGAAGAGGATTTTTGGACAATCCACTTCTCTATGAATAATCTTATATAGGAATGATGCCATAATGGTCCTCCTTTCATCAAGGGACACAACATTGATGGGATCCAATAGCATAACTTGTATAATGCCTCGCTCAGAATAGTGTCTATCTTCAAAATAAGCCAGGCATTTAGGAAACCTATAATAAATAAAAAATATCCTTGTCAACTGAATCAAACCTAGACTGTGATTTGTTACAAAAACGTCTAGACAAGATCACTGAATTGTGCCTCAGCAGTGGACAGGAGCTTAGAGCTAAAAATGCAGTACTGACATTTTCAAATAAGAAGTTTCCTATTTCTCATCCCTACACTATTGGTAATCAGTCTCTTAAAAAAGTGTCAAAAATTACTGACTTAGGTGTGACCTTTCATATTAATCTGCACTTCCACCATCACATTGCAAGTTGTGCCAGATGCTTTAGACATACCAATGCAATATGTGCAGTCTACAATGTATTTGTGCGTGAGAATTCAGATGCACATGACTTGCACCATAGAATAAATAATAGCCAATCAGACGATGCTTTTTCCCCTCCATGCATCGCGGGCTTTTTAAAATACCCTTGCAAGAGATCGGTTTTAAGTCACCTAATTTACCACCCTGTTTCCTCTTAATCTTAAAAAAAAATTAAGAGTAAAACCACATTTCAACAAAAAGCTAAAGCACATATTGTGTGTGTTTTACGTGGAGTGGAATCTAAATACTCGTAGATTTCTACCTACTTTATCATACCCAAAATTTTGATGAATTCCTGCCTTTGATTGAGACGGCAAAAATTTAAGTAATCCATAAAACTGATTAGCTTGAGTACTTTATTATTTTATTGGATTTTGAGCTACATCCACAATGTTTTTCTTTTCTCAGATACTTTAATACCTTATAGAACAGGCTCTGATTTCCCTGAGGAAGTGAAACCAACAACATAAACTTTCGATTAAGCTTTCCCTAAGACCGCCATGCGCGGTGAAAAGCCGCATCCTGCACGAGGTGACCCTGCTAATAACTAAACATGACGGATCTAGACAATGAGGTCGAACTAAACTCTCCCCAATCTACAGTGTCACGTGACCCGTTACTAGGGATGGATGGCACCAGGGCGATGGTGTCGTGAACGGAACCGCTGGAGTACCGGGCAACCCTCCAAATTAACCTGCCTTGCACCACACAGGGGGTTCTGATGGTGTGGACAGTCTTTCCCCCGTTCTCGTGGGAACAACATGAAGATCATAAATATATATGGAACCAAAGCCATTGAGGCTCGAGGAGTGGCTTCGGCTACAGACTCCTGCCGCCCACTGGGGAAGCAACCAGGGGTTGATGGGACTTAGGTTCCTTCAGTTCGACCTCCAACACAGTAGGGCAGCCACAGCCGGACTACTGATGGCTCTGAGGAACAGGTGGATGGCAGACCATCATCGGCATTGATGCGAATGCGCACCATGAGTTGTGGGGAAGCTCGGACACAAACTCTAGGGGTGAGGCACTTTTACAATTCCTTATGAAATTTAATTTAGACATATTGAATGGAGGTAATAAACCAACCTTCGTCACAACAAGGCGTGAGGAAGTTTTAGATCTAACAGTTTCCACCCAGTTTCTGGGTGATTTTGTTAAGAACTGTGCTGTGTCTGGGGAAGTGAGTAGCTCAGACCACAGATACATTTGAAATCGCCAAAGTCGAAAGACAAGAGGTATGGTACCGGGACCTCCGCAAGGTGGACTGGAAAGCCTACAGGGCAGACCTAGCAGTGGAACTGAGGGGCGTTAAGAGTACCATAGACAATTCAATAGACCTCGAGATTGCAGCAGCCCAATTGCGAGACGCAATCACTTCGGCCTATAATGCCAACTGCCCCCTGAAAATGAGGGCGCCCACCAGGAACGTCCCGTGGTGAAACGAGGATCTTAGGCAAAGGAGGATGCAGGTTCGTAAGCTGTTTAACGCGGCCAAAAGGTCGGGGGCATGGGATGAATATAGACAGGCCCTAACGGCCTATAACAAAAGACTGAGGGACACCAAGAAGGAGTCGTGGAGGAGGCCCTGCGAGGAAGTGGAGAACAGGTCTGAGAGTGCTTGACTACACAAGATCCTGTCCAAGGGCACTCAGACCAACATAGGCTCCCTTAGAACATCCACGAGAGGCTTTACAAGCTCGGGGGAGGAAACTATGGAAATTTTACTCCAGACGAACTTCCCGGCTGTAAGATAATAAACCAATAACCTCTGGACTGGGAATACTCAGAAATAGAGGCGCCTTATAGGCAGGCATCTAGAGTAGACTGGATAGTCGCTAAAGAGGTGGTTACTTGGAGCAAAATCAGATGGGCCATTAACTGCTTTAAGCCATACAACTCCCCGGGATTTGATGGAATAATGCCTATCATGCTCCAACAGGGGATAGATATACTGGCGCCGGCGCTTACCTTCATTATGAGGGCCAGCCTGGCTCTGGTGTACATTCCGAGGGCATGGAAATTGGCCAGGGTTGTATTTATTCCTAAACCTGGGCGTCCAACAGACCACGCAAAGTCCCTGAGACCTATAAGTCTCATGTCCTTGCTAAAAACAATGGAAAAACTGCTCGACCGCCATATTAGGGGCGGTGTACTGGAAGCATATCCCCTACGCGGACAATATGCATACAGAGCAGGATTCTCAACAGAAACAGCACTGCACCAACTGGTGCGGAAACTGGAAAATACGCTAGAGAACAGGGAGGTGGCGCTGGGGGCCTTCCTAGACGTAGAGGGGGCCTTCAGCCACATCTCATTAGGATCTGTTCTGGCAGCTGTCAGGGAGCGCGGAATAGAGGAAACCTGCTGCAGGTGGATCGGTTCCATGCTCAGGGACAGGGCGGTGTTCACCTCACTCGCGGGAGGGACTCTGCTAGCGGGGTGTCCGCAGGGGAGCGTTCTGTCTCCCTTGCTCTGGTGCCTAGTCGTGGACGGCCTGCTGTGGAGGCTCTCGAGAGGGGGGTATGAGGTACAGGGTTATGCGGACGACATTGTCATCATAGTCCGAGGAAAGGTTACACAGTCAGTGTGGGAGCGCATGCAGACAGCACTGAAAGTAGTGGATGGGTGGACAGTTGATCAAGTGCTCGGGGTGAGCCCCGAGAAAGCAACCGTCATACCGTTTATGAGGAGGAGGAAGTTGAATAGCCACAGAACTCTCACTCTATTTGGTAGAAACATTCCAATGGCCAGGGAGGTAACATATCTTGAGGTCGTATTTGGAATGGTTACATTGAAAAAATACTGCGTAAGGCAGTCATGACCTTAGCCGTCACTAGGCGGCTATATGGAAAAACGTGGAGACTAAGATCTAGTATGGCCCACTGGCTGTAGACAAGGGTTGTCAGACCATCGTTAACATATGCGGCACTGGTCTGGTGGCCTAAAGTGACACAATCCAGTGCCAAACAAAAACTAGGCAAGATCCAAAGGATGGCTTGTCTAGGCATCACAGGGGCCATGTCTTCAACACCAACAGCGGCCATGGAGGTGTTGCTGGATACCCCCCCCCCCCCCCCAATGTTCTTTTGGGGAAGGCCAGGCTTGGACTACATAGACTAGCCTGCAATGGTAGACTGAGGATCAACCCAGGCTTCAGGGGCCACTGCAAAAGTCAGCAGATCATGAAGGCGCCAATGCTTGAAATGAGGTCAGTAGTCGCGAGTCCGTGAATCTGCAGGGAAAACAACTTTACAGTGGAGATCCCCGACCGTGAGCCATGGCGAGAGGAGACGCCAGGCATACCCACGGGGCGCGCTCATCTGGTTCACGGACGGATCCCGGTGTTTATTCGGAAGAACCGAGGGTAAGTCATAGTATTTCCCTCAGAGTTCACGCACGGTCTTTTGGGCCGAAATGTACGCCATCCTGCACTGTGTGCAAGAGAACAAGAGGAGGGGCTACACCAACAAGCGGATCCTCATAGCCACAGACAACCAGGCAGCCCTTAAGGCACTAAGTATCCCACGAGTAAATTCCTGGAGTGTGCCGAGACGAGACGAGCGACCTGGCTGGGCAGAATGAGGTCACCCTCATCTGGGTGCCGGGTCACTCGGGGGTCAAAGGCAACGAAGAAGCTGACAGTCTCACGAACAGAGGGTCAGCAGAACCATTTATGAGACCAGAACCGGCTCTGGGTGTGACAAAGAGCACTGCCAGGGGAGCTATTATGTCCTGGGTCAGAAACCAATACAAGGTGTACTGGGCAGACTGTCCAGGGCTCAGACATGGAAAGTTAACAATTGACAAACCCCGTTCAAAGAGAGCTGTGGAGCTACTAAATCTTAACAGAGGACAGCTCAGAAACATAACAGGTCTCTTGACGGGACACATGGCTGTCAAGCAACATAAAATGGGGCGGTTCGAGGGGGACTTCGTATGCAGACTCTGCGGCGAGGGGGAGGAATCAGCCCAGCACATTTGGTGCGAGTGTAAAGCTCTGGACCGCAGAAGACAACTGATCTACGGTCAGTCTAGACCGGAGACAGAGCATTATAAAAGTTCACCCTACTAATCGCTGTGCAGACTAGTTCAAGGCACAGTGATTTTGGAGTGGGTGGAGTAAAAAGACTAAGGGCATGCACAATAAACCAAAGGTTGCAGCACTATCAGGGCGGCGAGGCCGCGGACGAGCCCTGAGGGGGAAAAATATCCTTCACTGTGTTAAGGGATTGTGAATAAATTATATTATTATTATTATTATTATCAAAACATTTTTATATGTCATGTAAAATGTCAAAATGACAGAGAATTATGTTTTTAAGCAGATTTGGCTAAAATAAAGAAAAATATTGAGACGAGAGTAAAGATAAATATTTGTAATGGCTATGGAAATGTTTGGGGAAGAAAGAGAAAAGCGAGATGGAGCAAAATTCAGAAAGTGACCTTAAAGAAAATTGTCTTGACAGTTTGTTTGTTGGAGGACTTTGACCAAATTATGTTATTACAACTTAGGTAAATGAATTCACACTATTTTATAGAATGCTGCCGTTTTGCTGAAGTGCTCGGCTTTGTCAAATACATAATGTATTTCTGTAAAAAATCTGTTTGTGAAATACAGAAATACATTCTGTATTTGACAAAGCTGAGCACTTCAGCGAAATTGCCGCAGTTATACATATACATTCTATAAAATAGTGTAAATCAATTTGATCATTTACCTAAGTTGACAATGGATTTACATCAAGTATCGGCCACCACAATATCATATGTTATTACCATCACAAGCATAGCTTTTTTGTTAGGCGTAATGTATAATTTTGACCTCCACTAAGTAATATTTAATTAATTAACGAAAAACCACACTAATTGTAAATAAATTAATGAACGTCGATGAAAGCTGTACAATTTATCGATAAAATCATATCAATATTAATAACCTTGCACTGATTATTGAGTTAAAGAAATAACTAAGGCAGAAGTTACTTACCATTGTTTGGATTTTGCTTCCTCAACCCTCTTTATTGTTTCTGCTTCACATATTGTCTTAGTTTCTTCAATAGTACGTTCCCTACTTTCAATAATGCACTTCTGTACATCTTTCAGAGTTGTATTAATGTTCTTTTTGACCTCGTTCAGTTCAACAGTATGTTTATGTTTCAAAGTTTCTATTTCAGCTTTGAGAAGCGATATTGTTGCTTCTGTATTATCAGTTTTGCCAAATTCTTCTAGTAGTTCAACCAACATTCCCCGGAAGTAGTCAGTTAACTATAAAAAATCATAACACTGTCAAATGTGTTCACTTGTTCAGTAATAAATGACATTGATTGATAACCTTAAAACACATTTTGCAATATTTTTTACAAATCTTTGACCGCTAATTAGGTTAACTTTTCTCGTTTTCAATTCCCCCAAATTTCAAATTGACTGTAATGCCAATTGTCATATTAATTTGAGAGTTTACATAACCTTAAAAGTAATTAGTAAGAGGAATCCTGGCAGAATTCTTGCAAATTGCATGGAGAAATGTATGCAATTGTAAATTTTGACGAGAACATTATTTGAAGTTTTGTTGTGATAGTTTTTAAGCTTAAAATCATTTATCAGTGCTTCATATTTAAATCAAATAATTTTATTGATTACCAGCTAAAAATTGAAAACTCATTCAATTATATGAACTATAAAGAAGCCAAGTTCATTTGCTTGGACAAGGAAAGTCATAACATTTTTATTACATATTCTTGACTGAGTAATTATGAGTACTCATTAAAAGTGTGAACGATACATGGGCTTTCTGAGCTATGAATTTTCAACCATTCACTACTGAATGCTACTTTCATCGATCACACACTGAAGAGAAGAGCAATTTTCCTTGTGTTTAAAAGCTTCACATATTTTCCAAAGCTTGTTCGTCATACGGGTTCTCTTTCCCCTTCTGCGTGCATACCACCACTCTCAATTCACAAACCACAAGAAAAAATTGTTGGGAATAAATACCAGGAAAGTTACGGAACCTTGCGCGAATAAGGGTTCTGTGTGGTTGGTGAACCAGATTTTAAGAAGTTATAGCTGCAAAAGAGGATGAAGACAATTTATATATGTCTAGGTAAGCTGTTTTTTTCATGTATACTTCATTTTTATTATCTTCCCCGCCCAGCACTCCTAGCCCCATAACTTGGCGGTTCTTTGGAACAATTTTTCTTGTCGTTTATTGTTTGTTCCCAAGATGGGTTCTAAGCATGTTTCTAAAAAAATTCTAGAAACCCTGCGTGAGCTTATCTGCAAATTTACCAATTTGTATTATAACAAACAAAAATTGCTGGTCTACTGTACCTTCCCTTAGCCAAAAGTTGGTTTTTTTAAAGCTGTGCATGCAAAGGGCAGATCACATTTAAATAATTTACAATAATACTGGGCAGACTCTCCAAGGCTGACATGGGAAGTCAATAATTGACGAACCCAGTTCAAAGAGAGCTGTGGAGCTGCTAAATCTTAGCAGAGGACAGCTCAGAAACACAACAGGTCTCTTGACGGGATACATGGCCGTCAAGACACACCTGCATAAAATGGGGGATTCGAAGGGGACCTTGCATGCAGACTCTGCGGCGAGGGGGAGGAATCAGCCCAGCACATCTTGTGCGAGTGTAAAGCTCTGAACCGCAAAAGACAACTGATCTACGGTCAGTCTAGACCGGAGACAGAGCAATATTATTATTATCTTTATTCACCATGTGAGGTACAGTAATCCGTACATATGGTGTCATTAACAAAAGTTCCAGACAATACATAGAATATAATACCACATACATATAAAAACCAAAACAAACCACACAAAACTACAAAAGACATGGATGAGCATATGACAGCCCATGGAGCACCCAAAGTCTACATCACAACTCCAATACAGCAGCACAGAGGCAAGCATGCTACACTCTTTCATCGAAGCATACACACCTACCTCCACACATGCATGCAGAGACATGCCAGCACACATACACACGCTAACACACCAGCAAGCTAAGTAAATTCCCCAATGCTGTAAAAACACTTATCGACCAATATATCTCTTAATCTTTTATTAAATTGTTTACTGCCTCTCTCTGCTTTCAGATCCTCAGGCAAGTTGTTGTAAATTAACTTTTCAGTGTACAATGGCCGCGAACGAGCCCTGAAGGAAAAAAAAACCTACAATAATTATTCTTGACAAGGAGTGGGCTTTTTTATCATTATTATTTAACAGACCCCAGCCCCATCTCGACATAACCTAATTATTATATTTTTGATGAAGATAGGTTGGTATGGGGTTGCAGAGTGGACAAGGCAACTGAACATTTGGTTGGTAGGTCTTCTTAGAAACCTTGAAAAATAACTAAAGAGGCAAATAGTACATTATAGCTGTATTCTAACACAAGGAAAGTTGCTCTTCTCCTCACTGTGTCATGGATGAAAGTAGCATTCGGGGTAGCGAATAGTTGAAAATTCATAGCTCAGAAACTCCAGGTATGTCTGCACTTGTAATAAGCAGTGCTAATTATTCAGTCACGAATATGTAATAATATATTCCTTATACTTCATATAATTGAATAGCTTTTTAATTTTAAGCCGGTAACCAATCAAATCTTAAAATGGAGCACTGTTAAATGATTTTAAGCTCAAAAACGATCACAACAAAAATTCAAATAATATTCTCGTCAATATTCTGTGAAATATTCACAATTGCATACATTTCTCCATGCAATTTGCAACATTTATACCAAGATTCCTTTTACTACTGGTTACTTTTCGTTTCACGGGACTCAAGAACGAGATTTTAATTTACATTTTCTAATTAAAATACACTTTGACAATGAAATATCACACGAGTCATTTCTTCATTATTATTAGTTGTGACCCCTGTATATTTTTTCTCACTGATTCATCTATTAACACAGAACTGCTTCAATTGCCCTGTTTTTTTTCCCATAAGGCTGTGTACAAAAAAATAATGAAACATGGCGTTGCTGATCCCACGTGATTGTTGACCAATCAAAATTTTGACGAACCTATGACCACACTGTCTTTATACAGTCACTGTAGGTTGACCATCCCTCGGTTATAAGTTTGTAGGTATTATGAATTATGTTTGTATTATTTGAATATTTTGGTAAAAAAATCACAATAATTTAACGACAATTCAATTACTAATGCAAAGAAAATTAAATGAAAGTCTCAAAACTAAAATAACAAGAAGAAAAAGAAAAGTGACCTAACTATTAGGTAGTCTCTGAGGCTTAGAAGAAGGCAGTGTAAATGAGAAGTTCTGAATATGTCTGCTAGGGAGTCATTTCGAGTATGATAATATGAGGAGCTTGTACGGCAGGATATCTGGGAAAGAAGTTGAGGACAGTCAATGTTGATGAGCTTATGCAAAAAAACATTGCTTGTATTATTCGTCTTTTTTCTAGGTAGCCGAACTGGAATCTGTCTAATAACGAACTGTGGGGAAAACCCCTTTCTGGATAATGGTGTTCGCTGAAGAAAAAGAAATATTTCAGGAATTTACGTTGTACCGACTCCAAGAGAGTTTTATAAACAGAGTAAAAAAGGATAGCAGCATAGACTAGCATATTCTAATCTTAAACGGACAAAGGAGTTATACAAGATGATTAAAGTAGAATCATCAGAAAAAAATTTGCTGTTTCGGAAAACAAAACCCAGGCATTTCACCGATGATGATAAAATATTACTTACGTGCTGACTGAACCTAAGCTGAGAATCAAAGGTAACTCCCAAGTCTAGAATAGTTGAGGCACGACAAATAGTGGTATTATTTATATGGTAGTTAAACTGAAGTGGTACGGTCTTATAAGTGAAGGATATGACTTTGCATTTGGAGATATTAAGTGATAGTCCATTATTAAGACACCAGGCGTTAATAAGATTAATGTTGACCTGGAGAAGTTGACAGCCATTAGAATTTACAGGAAGATATATTTTTAAATCTTCAGCATAGATCAGTTTTGGAACAGAGATTAGGCTGTCAAGATCATTGATGAATATATTGAAAAGGACTGGGCCTAGTATTGAGCCTTGATGCACCTCAGATAATATATCAAACCCATAAAACTGGAACCCATCCTAGGAGACATACAGTACCCACCCAAAAAGGTAAGGTGCAAAGAAAGCCAACAAAGAATCAGAGTTTGATAAGTTTTCTATCAAGTAAAAGTAGATTTAATATAGAATTGAAGTACATAAAAAACGTGGCGAGATATAACGGTTATTCGGATTGTTTAGTGGAAAAATTGGGTAACAAACACAGAAGAAAGAAAATGATATGTGAATGCATGACATTTAAGAAGGATAAAATATGGAAAAAAATTGTGTGCATACCTTATGAACCACATATCAAAAAGGGTTTGGAAAGTATTTTTCAGAAAGCCAATTTACAGTTGACTTTTTCGACGAGAATTAATTTAAAAAATTTGTTGGGTAATACGAAAAACAAAGACAAAGCCACTGAAATGTCGGGTATTTATGAGATAGTTTGCAAAGATTGTAATCTTAAATACGTGGGTCAGACCAAGAGAAACATAGCCACCAAATTTCATGAACATCTCGCACATTTATGATATCGTACAGTAGACAAATCGTGTGTGGCACAACATATATGGGATAATAATCACCACATTTACAAGAAAAATTTGAAACTTGCCAGAAACGTTAGACACAAACTATGCTTGACGCTTATGGAGGCGTATATATTTCCAGATTGATTAACAACAAAATGCCATTGAACCATGCGGCATTTTTGATTTCAAGCCCTTTATTTTCACTTTACATATAACTAGCTACCTCCTAATTTGGCGGGCAGCATAATAAAGTATGTTCAATAACCTCGTCTGGTTTATACTGATACAAGGCAATGAATACGAATAAAATTAAGACGTGTGTTATGGTAGGGAGTCTGCTATAATTTATCAAGTGAAACGGAAAAAAAAAATACGTGTATTGACGCAGCAAGTGCGTTACGGTAATGAATACGAATAAAATTAAGACGTGTGTTATGGTAGGGAGTCTGATATAAGTTAGCAAATGAAAGGGGACCTTAAAAAAGATACCTATGTTGACGCAGGAAGTGTGTTACGGTAATGAATGCGAATACAATTAATACAATTGCTACATTATGTCATACTCCCTACCATAACGCACATGTATTAATTGTATTCGCGTTCATTACCGTAACACACTTGCTGCGTCAATATAGGTATCTTTTTTAAGGTTCCCTTTCACTTGCTAAATTGTAGCAGACTCCCTACCACAATGCACATGGATTAATCGTATTCTCATTTATTACCGTAACGCACTTGCTGCGTCAATATAGGTATATTTTAAAATTTTCCGTTTTACTTGCTACATTATGTCATACTCCCTACCATAACGCACATGTATTAATTGTATTCGTATTCATTACCGTAACACACTTGCTGCGTCAACATAGGTATATTTTAAAATTTTCCATGTAACTTGCTACATTAGCAAGGGTTTCTAAGATATAGAAACCCTTGCTTACTGGGAGAGATTAATGGATATACATGTGGTGATAAATACCTTTCAAGAGAATATTCAAAAACTTTAGTGGAATTCGAGGACTGACCTTAGACAATTTCCAGAGTTTTTTTAATTTCAACCACACATCACGAGGGCTTACAGCCTAAATACTATCGTACCGTGGGTGTTGACAAGGAGGAAAGAGGCAACTTGTTAATTCTGGACTTGAAGGTTTGGAGGTTCGCAGGAGAAGGAAAAACATGTGCCGGCAAGGAATTCCACAACTTGGAAGTCCTCTGGACAAAAGAGCGGGCATAACAAGATGTTCTATGTCTGGTGACCTGGACAGTAAAAGGGTGCATTTGCTTTGTTCCCCTGGTAGATCTGTTGGGGGTAGCAGGTGGAGGAACTATGGAAGAAAGCTCCTCTGAGCAGTGCCCGTGCAGATATCTATAAAAGAGAGAGAGGTCACCAACGGCACGTCGGTGGGCAAGGGAGGGTGTGGGTAGGGTCACCGATGAGACGTATAGCTCTCTTTTGAATGGAGTCCAGGATAGCAAGTGTAGAAGCGGCAGCTGCATTTGTGAAGTGTATAAGGCATAGAGATTAGCTGGTGAAAAGTATTTGCGAGTCCGGAAGAGGAAACCTAATTTCTTAGCAGCCGCTTCTGCAATTGATGTGACATGTTGGTGCCAATTGAGATTTCGATCCACAGAAATGCCAACAAGAGAAAAGGGCTCATTACTTTGAATAACTTGGTTGTTCATTTTGATGGGTCTAGGGCGGGTGTATCTCTTATGAGAAAGAAAGCAAGACTGAGAGTTGAATTGTACAAGATTTCTACTTCCCCAGTCTAATATTTTTTGGAGATCCACAGAGACAGAACCCTCCATGAGTCTGCGATCCTCATCTAATTGGGCTAAAGAGACAGGCTTAGAATATTGTATATTTGAATGGAGGGTGCTGTCGTCCGCATAACTGTGAACTGGGTTGGATGTGCTAGAGAGGAGGTCATTGATGTGAAGAAGAAAAAAGTAGGGGCGAAAGCTGAACCTTGAGGAACTCCTGCATTAATTGGATACAGTTTAGAGGAATGGTTGAGAAAATGTTTGGGTTTTTAAGGATAAGTTAAATATAAAACAAAGGGGTTCCACAAAGGCATTTAAACATTCTTTGATTAAGAAGCTTGGGGATATTATCAGGGCCTTGGCATATTTTAGGTTTAAGTTTCTCAATTGCTAGCTGGATATCAGAAGTATCCAGATTCTAAATATTAAGCACGTTAGTATTTACATTAGGAGCAGAATTTATTTGGATGGGACAATCACTGAGAGAACAACTGTCTGAGAAAAAATATGCAAAAGCATTCATTATTTCCTGCAGAGATGTTATAGTAGTATCTTTATGTCATGTGGCCCGGTATTCTCTAGCCTTTTCGTTTTGATTGTAGAAATATTGGGCACAGCATTGAAAAAACTTACCTTATGTGCAACAGAATTAATTTTTGTAGTAACAGGCCCAGCAGAACTTGGGATGCTTTCTTCAAAGCGTGTACTTAGTGGACCAGGTGGTCTAGGCTTCAGTTTGGGAGGGGGCCTGCATAGTAAATTCGAAATTTCTTTGGTAACATTATCGGGTAATATACCATTCAGTAAAGTAAATTCATCTGAAGTAGCTGGCAAAGTGGATTCATGCTCTTCATTTGAATCTTGAGTAGCTGCTGCAGTAGGCAGAGCAGAGTTTTGGTTTGCAGATGGGGCATTTAAATCAACTAGCAAGTTACCCAGCATAGTTGTTGGTGTGGTAGGGGGTGAACTTGCAGTTGGAGTCGACGCACTGTCAGGGCGAATTTCATTTTGTGGAATATAGTTCTGTGAATAGTTAAAGTTGACAGTTTTAGTGGTAGATTGTCCAGGCTGCTTGGTCTGCAAGGCGGGATTTAATACAGACATTGCCGTTGCTTGTGAAACAACGGAAAGCACTGGATTTATTCCGCCATTAGGATTGTATGATATTGTTTGATTTGGCGGCAACAAAGTTATTGGTTGTGTTAGGAGCACAAGACCTGGAGGTGGGTTTGAACCATTATCTGTAATTGTTTTGTTTTTATCTTGGTTCTGCGGTGTTATGCCTGTCTTCTTTATTCCTGGGGTATTATCAGCTTTTGTCAATGTCGGTGGTTTCGGATATATCAATGGATTCTTTGCTGCAGCAGAAACAGGTGGAGAGGCATAATTTGGTTTGGGAAAAGATTTCCTAGCTCGTTGCTTTGGAGGTGTCTGCATCATTTGAGCTAACGGTTTCACATATATTTGTTGCTCTTCTGGCACGTTGTTTGATAAAGATTCTTCTACTCTGCTTAATGGATCTATTAGATCACCAGTGTTGTAACGACTGGCTACATCTTCAATAGTTTTGGCTACATTATCGACTAACTTTGATCTGACTTCTTCTGTTTTTGATCGTGTCCTTATTTCAGGTGTTTTTCCTGTAGCATTTTCATCTTGTCGTTCAGATATATTAAGAGCAGACATGTACTTCCGTTTCGCTTCCATATATTCATTATCGTTATCATTATCTGATTCTGGTTCACTTTTGATCTCAACACATTCAATATTATTAGATGTAACTGGTTGAGTACTTTTTACAGTATTAGCCTGTGCAGTAATGGTATGATTTGTATTTCCTTGTGTAGTTGAAGTCCTTGATGCAACTGTCGAATAAATTATGGTAGAGTTGGTTGTTGAAACAATATCTTTCGGAGGCACAACTGAAGCGCTACTTTTGATAATAACTCTATATGTTGGTAAACTTGTTTTAGTTACTGCTGTAGAGAGTTTAACTGCTAATGGAGGAATCTTGACAAACGACGCACTCATTTCTTTGGGTGTAACAGTTTTTGTTGGCACAGATAAAGAATTGTCATTAGCTTTAACGCCGGGCACAAGCTTTACTACTTTTGAAGGATTAGCCTCCTCAGAACTTTTACTATCAACATCTTTCTCCTCTGATGCTTTTCGTTTCTTACTCAAGCTACTCGTATCTTCTATTGAAAGAGGGTCAGTTTCAGATTCAACAGGTTTAGTTTTCGTAACGTTTGGATTCACAATCAATGATGAGTGAATTATATTTATTATGTTGGCTTCATCTATCTGCGAATCGTCAAGTGTTTTTACTGTATCTACTTCATCACTATCTTCATCATGTTCAACAACAGCTACCTGTTCATTTATTACTTCACTCTTTTTTTCATTTTGAGAAATTTCCGAAACAGCACTACCAACTTCCTCAGATGATGAGCAATCACCTTTATCATCCTCTTCATTATGCTCATCTATTTCCATCCTTTCAATAGGGGCTGAGCTATTCTTAGATATATCATCAGCTTGATCTTGTGGAATCTTGGTAGTATTTTCTGTGGTAGTACTACTTACTGACTGGTTGGGAACCTTAACAATATTTTCAGTAGCAACAGTGGATTTTTCTTTTAATTTCTCAGGAGAACTATTTTCTGTTGAAACACCAACTAAGGTTTCTGAAACTTGCAGATCAGAAGCAACTTTCGATTTGGGATCAGTAATATGTTCCTTCGTACTATTTATATCTGTGATTTTTGTTGAGGTGGATGCAGGGTTCTTATCGTCCATGCTAGAAGTTGTTTTCACTACTGGTAGTTGTTTTTCAGCACTCTGAGATTGTTCACCAACATCTGCAGAAGCCTCTGCATTTTGTTCTTTCTTTTCTTTCATGGTTTTTAATATATCTTCTGGTGAAGTATATTCCGGAGTTTCTGATATTGTTTTCATCAGCTGACTAGCTATCTTCAATTTACTCTGAGGTGAAAGTGATAACTCATTATTTTCTATCTCCACCTGTACTGGTTTCTTTTTAACTTCAATATCCTTCTCAGTTTCAATACTACTTGGCTTTGACTCTAAGTTTTCTGTGTTACTATTACCACCATCTAAAATACTTAAGCAGCCTTCATCATTATTGCCTAAACTTATTTCCATATTTTCTGAAATATCAACAATATTGATTTTCTCTGATAAAGTTGACAATCTACTTGAATCACTTTTTACACTTTGATCACTATTTCTACGAGGCATTTTAATTGGCCCGTCCAGAAAAAGGCTATCTGTAGAAGGCCTTTTAGGTATTGGAGCCGTGGTTGTCTGTTCTAGCTGACGAGGTATTATTTTCAACTTTCCTGAAACAATAAGAATTACCAGACATTAAGAAAATATCAAAGGTTAAAACATAATGGTTATTCAAAAATTCATATAAATTCACCCTTTTGTAATTAAACCGTGTAAAAACAGCAAGTCGTTGGCAGTATGAATAATGATTGAATTAATGATAATGATGACGATATCACTAGTTCAAATCTTTTGAAAATATTTTGCCAGCGGTGGTTTTAAACCCACAGAAATCTGTGTTTATTGGCAAGTCTAACGCCCGTAAGAATTAAGTCACAGCCGGTTCATACATAACATCTAACGAAAACGCAAAGTTCAGTGGTCATTAAGAGGGTTGACCAGCTTACCTACTTGGGCAGCATAATGGGCAAAAATAGTATCAGAAACTGGCATGTACATAAATAACTGAAGAAGAATAGCCAGTGGTGCCTTCGAAATGCTCAGCAATGTGTGGACCTCGAGAATATACAAATACAATATTAAAATTCACATTCTCAACTCAAATGTAAAATTTACATTTTTTTTATGGTTGCAAAACATAGAAAACGGAACTGACAATCACCAAACAGTTGATTGCTTTTGTAAATAAGTACACTTTGAGAAACCCAAATCACCACACCACTTATTTCAGAGACCTTACGATCGTTTCATTGACAAAGTCAACATCTTCAGAGGAAGATAAATTCTAACCTAAACAACTAGCTACATGTATTTATATCGCGTCAAGGTAAATGAACTAGTCCGAAGTAAAATTGTTGTCCAGGAACGATCGTTTGTTTATTGTGTGGTGAAACTACGAGGTCGAAGACCTGCTTTTAATCTTCTGGTTGACATATTTATGAGCCCTTATCTAATATACGGATAATAGCTTTAAATGAACAGAGTTATTTAAAGAATCTGCATGTTCCCTTTCGATTTAGAAATTTACTATGTGGATATTGGATCACGCCGACTAACATCTGGCTAGATAAACAACATCAACTCCACTCATCTTTTTTAAATAGAAAAACTAATACCGGGTGTTTGGCTCAACATGTTAACACTCTAACAGAAGATAAATAATTCAACTAAAATACTACATACAAACTGTATTTATATTGATGCTAATTATTCGTGATAGTATTTATATTAAATTCATAGATACAAACAAAACAAACATCTTTAAGTCGAGACAAACGTATAGATTAGTATATGTATAACCCGGCCGAGTTATTGACATTAATTTATTATTATACAGACAAATTCGGAGTGTTTAAGCGGTCAAATGCAAAGTGAAAATAAAGGACTGAAAATTAAAGGTGTCGCACGATTCAATGAAGTTTTGTTCTTAATAGACCTTAATATAAAAATACTTTCTAATGAATCAAGCATAGTTTGATGCCTAACATTTTTGACAAGTTTCAAATTTTCTTTGTCAATGTTGTGATTATTATCCCATATATGTTGTGCCACACCATGATTTGTCCACCGTACCATATCGTAACTGTGCGAGATGTTCACGAAATCTGGTGGCTATGTTTCTCCTGACCCACATATTTAAGATCGCAATCTTTGCAACTAATCTCATAAATACCGGACATTTCAGTGACTTTGTCTTTCGTATTACCCAACATATTTTTAAAATTACTTTTCGTCGAAAAAGTCAAATGTAAATCGGCTTTCTTAAAAATACTTTCCAAACTCTTTGTGATTCGTGGTTCATAAGGTAAACACACAAATTTTTTCTCTATTTTATCTTTCTTAAATGTCGTACATTCAGATATCATTTTCTTTGTTCTGTGTTTGTTAACCAATTTGTCTATTAAACCATCCGAGTAACTGTTATATCTCGCCACATTTTTTATGTATTTTAATTCTGTATTAAATCTATTTTTACTTAACGGAAATTTAATCAAGCTGTGTACTAAGAAATTTAAACTAGCCGTTTTTTGTGCAAACGAATGATGTAAGTCATTAGGAGTATAACTAATAGTAGCCGTTTCCTTCCTATAGACATCGAATTCAACGAGCCATTAGTTTTATTTTTAATAACTAGTACATCTAGGAACGAAAGTTTATTGTTGATTTCTATTTCGTGGGTAAATTTTATTGAATCAAATTGACTATTGCAGTTTCCATTGCTGATGAACCTGTTTTGCAAATGGACGTCCACTACCCATGTCTCCACATTATTTTCAGTGTTAGCTGTTCTGGACCAAACATCTTTTTGCTGAATTCTGCACCTAGATATAATTTTTAAAAAGCGAATTTTCATGGATTATATCATGCCCTTCAGGTAGCTGACTGGAGAACTGTTACATGTCGTATCACAGATTTATTCAACAAGATACCAGCCATACTTCAACAAGGGAATCATATCTGGTATAAAACTCAAATATAAAGGATTTCAATTATACAAGGCTAATGGTGATGTTGAGACACGAGAGAATTTTTTTTACCTCAGGATAAAAATTAAGAATGATATCAAGCAGGCAAAGGAAAATTATTTAAGTGATATATCCAACAAATATTAAACAGGATCCTAAGACCTTCTGGTCATATATACATTCTTAACAGGGAAATACTGCTGTTCCACTCCACATACATCTTGATTCAGTCCGTCTGACTGATCCCCAGCATATTGTTGATAGTTTTGCTGACTACTTTTTAGAACTCATCAATTAAATGTTTCCTCTTATTCAGCTGAAGCATCTGGAAAGCAGGATCTGCTATCTATTCTGTTCTTGACCTGTCTGAAATTCCCGCTGAAGAAGTTTCACCAGCCATTCGAAAGATCAAGGCAAATATGACTGCTGGTCGTGATAACATTCCAGCTTTTAGGCTGAACCTTTGTTTTTATTTTTTATTTATTTATTCAACGGATCAACCATTTACAATAATAATAAGAACATCTAAAACTACATTAGTCTTAAGTAACCTATCTCAATATGAGAACATAACAAAAAAGTAAAACTTAACCAGTATGACAATTCAATCAATAACACCTCTCAAAATGACTCTAATTGAACGGTCAGAATCATTAAACATATTGTTACAAAGCACTTTAATAGACGTAGGTGCGGTGTTGCCACATCTCCAGAATTTCCCCAACATCTGGGAATTTTTGCACAATCTGGCAACACCGCCTCCCCACCCCCCTGGGGGTGCCTGGGGTGACCCCCCTCAGGCGAAGTCTCAACCCTCTAGGACCAGAAATAACGAAGTTACCAACTTGTACCCCGTCGGAACGGATAACTGAGGTCTGCACATTCCGAACACCCTGTACATACACCCTGTATAAGCAGAGAACCCTTACAGCCTGTATACGCAAAGAGATCTTATAGTTCGAGAAACACCTCTTGTGTAACATAGGAGTGGTGACCACATTTGGATCACCTGTATATACATCCCCCTGTATACACACGGGACCGATCTGTATTCACAGAACCTTCTAGTAAAAGAAGGTCCTAGAACGTTCTGGAATGGAACACTCTAGAAAGGAGGGGAAGGTACGGCGAGTATATAAAAGCGAAAGCAAGCCAGCCGGAGTTAGTTCAGTTCAGTAAGAGAATGTGGTAGTGACTTGAAGCAGTGTAAAGTGAGTAGTGACTGTAGTACCAGATTAGTGACTTTTGTTGAGAGTAGTAATTGTAAGGCCAGTAAATGAAGTGTTTTGTGAGAGAGACATTCTAGAAATTTTATTGTATCCATATTTAGAGTGTAAATAAAGTTGTTTTGTTAAAATTTAAAGTCTCACTTATCCAGAACCCGGAGAAAACGCAACAATTTGGTGTCAGAAGTGGGATAAGTGAGTGAAGAAGTGGACAATTAAGCTAGTTGTAAATGGTAAACACCAGATCGACTGACTACGACAAGATGGCTGAAATCAAAGAGTTGATGGACTTACTGAAAAGACAACGCGAAGAAGACGAGAGAAGACGACAAGAAGATAAAGAAGACCTCAAGAGGCAACGCGAAGAAGACGAACAACGGCGACAAGAAGATGAAAGAAGACGACGCGAAGAAGACGAACAGCGGCGACAAGAAGATGAAAGAAGACGACGCGAAGAAGACGAACAGCGGCGACAAGAAGATGAAAGAAGACGACAAGAGGAAGAACAGAGGCGCCTTGAAGATAAAGAAGAACTCAAGAAGCAACGCGAAGAAGACGAAAAACGGCGACAAGAAGACAAAGAAGACATCCGAAGTATGTTCCATGATATGAGAGTCGATGTAAAAGAAGAAATTGAACAGATCAACGAACAAATAGAAAATGTGGACAGGAAAGTAGATAATGTAACAGAGGATTTGAATAAACGATGGGAAGAAGTTGAAGGGTTGAAAGAACAAATGAAGATGATGATGAAAGGCACAGAAGTCAGACATAGAGAACTGACAGAACAGGTGATGGGCCAAACTGATAGAACTCAACCAAGAGGAGTTACTGGAATGTCCCCAGCTCAAAATCGTCCGGAAGAAGATATGCCAATCGTGCAGCAGCCTCATGGAACCTTGAAGCCGCCGACTTTTGACGGAGAAACATCGTGGCCCATGTACAGGAGGCAGTTTGAGGCGGCAGCTCTCAGCAATGGGTGGAGCGAACAACAGGCAGCAACTGCTCTAATTCTCTCGCTTCGAGGTAAAGCCCTAGAAATCCTCCAGAACATCCCGGAGTCGAAACAGCAAAACTACTTAACAGTGATACAGGCCCTAGATTTGAGATATGGTAACAAGTACATGAGCCAGGTCTACCAGACACAACTAAAGTCAAGGGTCCAGAAGCCAAATGAGACGCTGCAAGAATTTAGTGCCGAAGTGGAGAAACTTGTGCGACTGGCATATCCCCAAGCCCCAGAAGAATTTGTCAACCAGATAACCGTCCAGACCTTCATCGATGGGGTACTTGATAATGAAATGCAACAAGCTTTAAGGCTCGGAAGGTTGAAAACACTTACGGACTGCGTAATTTATGGCTTGGAATTTGAAGCAGCGAAGAATGCATCTCAACCTCGCCGCAACAGGCTGCGCGAGGTGAAGGAGATAGAGGAATTTGCAGACACGACAGCGGAACTAAGGCAAGAAATGAAAATGATAAAAGAAGCCATAAGCAAGCTCACTGTACCGGTTGGGGCACGTAGGACGAAAGCAGATTGGTCAGACATAGAATGTTACAAGTGTGGTAGGAAAGGGCACATAAGTAGACAGTGCTCACAAACCCAACAGGTGGCTCGCAGAAGACAAGAATACACCAACAGTGAGCGGCGTCAGGGAAACGACCTGACGCCAGTGTAAGGGGGCGGCAGCTGGCGTGCGAGTCCCAAGGCCCCAAAGTAAAGGTCTCCACTATCCGACGCTACCACGAGAGCCTCGTTATACCTGGCAGCATAGACGGAAGACAATGCAGTTTCACCATCGATACTGGTGCCACTAGATCCGTTGTACGTCCAGACATGTTGCCAAACAAGTCAGCACTCACTACCAACAAACAGCCTGTGTTGGAGACGGCAAAAGGAGATAGAATACCCGTGCATGGAGAGGCCACTGTTTACATTAGGCTGGGTAGTACTGGGCTACAGGTAAGGGCTGTCGTCGCAGAAATCGTAGACGAATTTATTCTGGGCCTGGATTTAATGGAAGATTTAGATGTCCTATCAGTAGACTTCCAGAATAAGATCTTGAAAATCGGTAACGAAGAGTTGTATTTATCTCCAACAGCAGGCGAAGCTAATCCCAGGGTGAGACTTATTGTCGACGAAGATACACGGATTCCTGGTAACAGTGAGAAGATTGTCAGAGCCAGGCTAGAGAAGAAACTTGATGGTATGTCTGCTCTCATAGCGGAGCCCCTAAAAGATAGACATGATGGTGCCCTCGTCGCACGATGCTTAGTAGACCCGAAGAGGACAATACCCATAAGAGTGGCTAACGTGCAAACTAACAGGGTCACACTGAAGAAAGGTGAGGTTATCGCCACTTGCGAACCTATTGACCGAGTGACGTTGTCCAAAAACGTGACACCCACTGCATTAGACAGAAGACTGCCAGTAGAAATAGTAGAGCGGTTCAAGAATTCATGGGGCCAATTGAACAATATGGAGATGGGGATGGCCCTGAAGTTCGTATTGGAGGAGGCCGATATTTTCGCTCAAGATAAAATCACAGGTCGTACGAGTCTAGTGCAACACAGAATTAATACTGGCGACGCAAGACCAATTAGACAGCCGCCGAGAAGACTGCCTTTTGCCAAGCAGTCAGAAATCAAGGCGATGGTTAACGAAATGCTGGAAGATGGTGTGATCGAGGAGTCTAATAGTCCTTGGTCGTCCCCAGTAGTTTTGGTCACCAAGAAAGACGGCACTATGAGATTTTGCGTGGACTATAGGAAGCTGAATGATGTCACCAAGAAAGACAGTTATCCCCTGCCCCGGATCGACGACACTTTGAACACTTTGGCCGGATCAAAGTGGTTCTCTACATTAGACCTGAAAAGTGGCTACTGGCAAGTAGAACTCCATAAAGACGATAAGGAGAAGACTGCTTTTTCAACCGGGAATGGGTTGTACCAATTCAAGGTCATGCCATTCGGCTTATGTAATGCTCCTGCCACCTTCGAGCGACTAATGGAGTTAGTGCTGAGAGGACTTACATGGGAAACATGCCTGGTGTATCTCGACGATGTCATGGTGATTGGAAGGACTTTCGATGAACACCTGTCGAATCTGAAGCAGGTTTTCTCCAGGCTGAGAGGTGCCAATCTGCAACTCAATCCCAAGAAATGCGTCCTCTTCCAGAAGAAAGTGAGTTTCCTCGGACATGTCGTTTCTGAGAAAGGGATAGAAACTGATCCAGAGAAAATAAAGGCAGTAAGAGACTGGCCTGTGCCGAAGAACAAACATGAGGTGAGAAGTTTTCTGGGACTTTGCAGCTACTACCGACGCTTTGTAAAGTACTTCAGCAGCATTGCGAAACCTCTGCATAGCCTGACTGAAAATAAGGCCGAGTTCATCTGGTCACCAGATTGCCAAGAGTCTTTTAGAGAGCTCAAACATCGTCTTCTCACTGCTCCTGTGCTGGCTTATCCTCAGGACGAAGGACTGTTTATACTGGACACCGATGCTTCCCAGTATGGCATTGGGGCAGTACTCTCACAGCTCCAAGCCGGAGAAGAAGTTGTGATAGGCTACTTCAGCAAAACGTTCGGAAAAGCAGAAAGAAATTACTGTGTAACCCGGAAAGAACTGCTGGCAGTTGTAAGATCCATCGAACATTTCCACAGCTTCCTGTACGGAAGAACATTCCGCGTGAGGTCAGATCACTCTGCTCTGCAATGGCTTCTGAACTTTAGAAATCCCGAAGGACAGATAGCCCGATGGATAGAGAAACTGCAGAGCTACGACTTCCGGATTGAACATCGAAGAGGAAGAAGTCACGCTAATGCAGACAGCCTGTCAAGAAGACCATGTTCAGTGCATGAATGTAAATTTTGCGAGCGACAAGAGAGCAAAGAGATCGACAAAGTAACTCATCAGATCAAACAACTGGTGGCAGGACAGGAGAATAACACCGATCTAGACGTAAATCTTGAATACATCAGAGACGCACAGAAAACAGATCCAGACTTGAAAAATATTAGAGAATGGCTACAAAAGGGGAAAAGACCTGAGTGGCACGATGTGTCCCGGTTTGGGGCGGAGGTTAAAGGCTACTGGCTACAATGGGACTCATTGTGTCTAAAGAATGACATGATCACTCGAAAATGGGAAACTGCCGATGGTAGAGACTGTATATACCAGACCGTTGTGCCAAGTGAGTGCATAGACAGTGTTCTTCAAGAGTTACACAATAGTAGAAGTGGAGGCCACTTTGGGGTCAACAGGACTCTTGCCAGAGTGAGAGACCGCTTCTATTGGATAAACTGCCGAAGAAGCGTGGAAGAATGGTGCAAAAGGTGTGACCAATGTGCTTCAAAGAAAGGACCAAAGACCCGATCCAGAGGAAAAATGATGCAGTACATCTCAGGTACACCGTGGGAGAGAGTTGCCGTAGACATCGCAGGACCTTTTCCCATCACAGAGTCTGGGAACAGATACATAATGGTGGCGATGGACTACTTCTCGAAATGGCCTGAAGTTGCGCCGATCCCCAACCAAGAGGCAACGACCGTGGCAGAAGCCCTGATGGAAAATGTCATATCACGGCATGGCGTACCCTTGGAGATTCACACCGACCAGGGCCGGAATTTCGAATCAGAGGTCTGGAAGAGCCTAATGGACTTGCTAGGCATAAAGAAAACGAGAACAACGCCACTCCACCCTCAATCAGACGGCATGGTAGAACGGCATAACAGGACCATCAATCAGTATCTTGCTATGTTTGTTGACGAGAATCAGAGAACCTGGGACAAGCTGATACCTCTGTTCCTCCTAGCTTACAGAAGCTCTCAGCATGAATCTACCGGCTACACTCCATCCATGATGTTGACCGGCAGAGAGATGCGGCTACCAATCGACATGACGAGACCACCACCGAACGAGGACATAGCGGACCTAGCTACGTTACCTGAGTATGTCGCCGACCTAGAAGGAAAACTGCGCACTATACACAGATGTGTCAGAGATAGGCTCCTCTTAAGCAGTGACCGGATGAAGATGCGCTTGGATCGCAGAGCAACACCCCATACATTCAAGGAAGGTGATGCAGTGTGGCTGTACCAACCAACAAGGAGAAAGGGCCTCAGTCCCAAACTTCAGAAACCATGGGAAGGGCCATACTTGGTAACTAAGAAAATTAACGACCTAGTCTACAGAATCCAGCTGTCTCCAAGAACTAAACCCAAAGTTGTTCACATAGAGAGGTTGAGTCCCTATCGGGGCAACGAACCCCCAAGTTGGCGGCCGGTAAATACTGTTCGGGACGAACAGTCTTAAGGAGGGGGGCAGTGTTACAAAGCACTTTAATAGACGTAGGTGCGGTGTTGCCACATCTCCAGAATTTCCCCAACATCTGGGAATTTTTGCACAATCTGGCAACACCGCCTCCCCACCCCCCTGGGGGTGCCTGGGGTGACCCCCCTCAGGCGAAGTCTCAACCCTCTAGGACCAGAAATAACGAAGTTACCAACTTGTACCCCGTCGGAACGGATAACTGAGGTCTGCACATTCCGAACACCCTGTATATACACCCTGTATACGCAGAGAACCCTTACACCCTGTATACGCAGAGAGATCTTATAGTTCGAGAAACACCTCTTGTGTAACATAGGAGTGGTGACCACATTTGGATCACCTGTATATACATCCCCCTGTATACACACGGGACCGATCTGTATTCACAGAACCTTCTAGTAAAAGAAGGTCCTAGAACGTTCTGGAATGGAACACTCTAGAAAGGAGGGGAAGGTACGGCGAGTATATAAAAGCGAAAGCAAGCCAGCCGGAGTTAGTTCAGTTCAGTAAGAGAATGTGGTAGTGACTTGAAGCAGTGTAAAGTGAGTAGTGACTGTAGTACCAGATTAGTGACTTTTGTTGAGAGTAGTAATTGTAAGGCCAGTAAATGAAGTGTTTTGTGAGAGAGACATTCTAGAAATTTTATTGTATCCATATTTAGAGTGTAAATAAAGTTGTTTTGTTAAAATTTAAAGTCTCACTTATCCAGAACCCGGAGAAAACGCAACAATATCCAAGAGCTCCGAATGCTCATTTGCAGCTCTCGTTACTCTCGACATCGGACTGAAAAAGCCATAATTGGTTCGATGGAAGGGAACCACAAAATCCTCCCTTGCTCTCGTGGGGTCAGGAATCCTTAGAGAGATTAACTCAAGCAAAGAAGGACTATCAATTTTATTCACTAATAATTTATGCAGAAAACAAACATCACTGATAATCCTTCTACCACTAAGTGACTGCAAGTGCAGCCGATTTCGCAAGTAAGAAAAGTTAAGATCATTTCTCTGGAAGCCCATTCTGTAAGCACAAATTCTCAACAATATATTTTGTATGGCCCCAATCTGATTGATATAAATATGGTAATTCGGACTCCAGACTACAGAAGAGCATTCCAACAAAGAGCGAACCAGACCACAATACAGTCTTCTCAAGCTATTGCATGAAAAATCCAGAGTTGATCTATGATCTATAAATCCTAACATTTTATATGCTTTAGGTATTATGTATTCTATGTGATCCTTAAAACATAATTCCCTATCTAATACAATGCCCAAGTCTTTAATCATTTCCTTCCTCTGTAAAGCGTTAGAGCCTATGAAGTACACAAAGTCAATGGGAAACTGAGCTCTAGTGAATGTATGTAATGCAGAAACACTTATCAACATTCAGAATCAGAAGATTGTCACCACACCACCGAGCAAAACGATTTAAGTCTTCCTGTAAAAGTAAAGCTTCCTGTCTGAAACGAACAATCTTGAAAATTTTGATATCATCAGCAAACATCAAAATCTGACTATGCTTAAGTGAATGTATGACATCATTGATAAAAAAGATTAAAGAGGACTGGTGCACAATGTGAACCCTGAGGAACTCCTGAAGAAACAGTAATACTATCAGAAATAAAGTTTAGTTTAGTTTTAGTCTCATTACTCGGCATACTTTGCTCCCTAGTATTTGGAAGTTATGTTCTGTATCTGTATTAAAGAATGGAGACCATGCTTATATAGAAAACTATAGACAGATCATGATCGGGTCTAATTCTTCAAAGTGTCTGAGCTGGTCTTCCTTACTCATATTCAGTCTCACATTAAACACCTTATCTCTGAGAATTAACATTGTTTTATGAGTGGTAGGTCAATAGTCACCAATCTGCTGTGTATTACTCAATACTTGTCGGGTGCCTTGGATGCCACTAACAGGCTAATGGAATATATCTTGATTTTAGCAAGGCCTTCGACAGTATACATCATGACATTTTTCTACATATGCTTTCATGCTATGGATTTTCTGACCATTTTATTGAGCTTCTTATTTTTCTTATAAGGCAGCTTTTATAGAGTGGAGTGGTTTAAAGTCATATCTGTTTTTCAGTGGTTCTGGCATGCCTCAAGGTTCGGTTCTTGCACCTGTCTTTTTCAACATTTTTATTCATGACATTGTGCAGTTGCACTCTTCTTTATGCTGATGACTTGAACATTTACTCATCCACTGATTCTGTAGACGACTCTATTTGTCTGCAAAGAAATATTGGTAGGATTCTTGATTGGTGTTCTTATAGGTGTTTAAACCTGAACGTAGATAAGTGCTGTGTTGTATTTTACAGCTGCCGGAATTATATTTATGATTTTAATTATTCTCTACAACATACTCTTTTGATAAGTAAACCTGTCTACAGAGACCTCGGGGTTCTATTTGATAGCAAACTTAGTTTTAGTTTGCATATCCACATCTGGGGTGCTGCTGCCGCTTCTACACTTGCTATCCTGGACTCCATAGGACTATACAGACTAGCCTGCAATGGTAGACTGAAGATCAACCCAGGCTTCAGGGGCCACAGTAAAATTCAGGAGACCGTGAAGGAGCCCATGCATGAAATGAGGTCAGACTTAGCGAGCCAGCGAACCTGCAGGGAAAACAACTTTACAGTGGAAATCCCCGACCGCGAGGCATGGTGGGAGGAGACGCCGAGCATACCACGGGACGCGCTCGTCTGATTCACAGACGGATCCGGCGGGGAGCGTGGGACGGGGGCAGGTGTTTACTCGGAAGGACCAAGGGTAAGTTATAGTATTTCCCTCGGAGCCCATGCAACGGTGTTTTAGGACGAAATGTACGCCATTCTGCAGTGTGTGCGGGAGAACAAGAGGAGGGGCTACACCAACAAGCGGATCCTCAAAGCCACAGACAGCCAGGCAACCTTTAAGGCACTAAGTAGCCCACGGGTAAATTCCTGGCTGGTGAGTGAGTGCTGAGACGAGACGAGCGACCTGGCTGAGCAGAATGAGGTGACCCTCAACTGAGTGCCGGGTCACTCGGGGGTCAAAGGCAATGAAGAAGCTGACAGTCTCGCGATAAGAGGATCAGCAGAACCATTTATGGGACCAGAACCGGCTCTGGGCGTGACAAAGAGCACTGCCAGGGGAGCCATTAAGTCCTGGGTCAGAAACCAACACAAGGTGTACTGGGCAGACTGTTTTAATATCTGCGACAATATGAGTAATCCAGTTAGGGGGCCAAAAATTCAGACTGAGAACCTGATGAATATAGATTCGATCATGACGCTGAATCCAACTTGTCACTTGGAAGTGTTTAAAATAATTAGGGGCCTCAAGAATACCATGTCAGTGGGAATTGATGAGCTGCCTATTAAGATATTGAAGGATAATGCTGACATTATATCTACACCTCTTGCAGAGGCCATCAATGAATGTATAATGACTGGAGTCTTCCCAGATGATCTAAAGATGTCGGCTGGTGTGCCAATCTACAAAAAGGGTGATACCTCTGACCCCTCAAACTGCAGGCTTATTATGCTAACCCCAGTTATAGCAAAGATATACGAGAGAGTTATTGTCACCAGAATTGTGGAGCATCTTGAAAGATACAATATAATTAGTGATTTGCAGAATGCTTACATAAGAGAAAGAAGCACGACAAGAGCAATTTACCAATTCACTTCAGAGGTTATTCAGGCTATGACTCTTGGAGAGGAAGTTGTTGGTGTTTTTGCGGATCTGTCCAAGGCCTTTGACAGCATAGCCTGGCAGATACTTTATAAAAAGTTAGAGATGATTGGTGTAAGGGGAACGGTGCTGGAGTTGATGAAATCATATCTGACCCACAGAAAACAGTGTATCTGTAGTAAACACACAACTACAGGTAAAAACATCTATTCTTCAGTAGAGACAGTTAAGAGAGGGGTACCACAGGGGTCAGTGCTGGGCCCACTGCTGTTTATAATTTACATTAATGACTTGCCTACACTTCTCAACCACAAAACAATCTTATATGCAGATGACACTTCGATCATCCTACGCATGCGACAGATAGATGAACTAGAATATAAGATGATTTCTGTCATGAGAGACCTTGACGCTTGGTTTAGTGCAAACCAAATGAAGATGAATGCTGAAAAAACACAGCTAATTAAATTTTCTGCTGCTGGAGGAGAAGCAATGACGATAAATTGTGGTAACACTCAGTTGCAGACTTCACAAAGCTGCAGGTTTCTTGGCCTAATTATAGACAATAATGTGAACTGGAGGAAACACATAAGAGTATATTGCTCCCAAGATCTCTAGTTCTTCATATGCCTTAAGAGTGCTGCAGAGAAGTGTGGATGAGGGCACATGTCTTATAGTCTATTATGCCTATGTGTATGCAATACTTAAGTAGGGCATAGTGTTCTGGGGAAACTCTGTGGAGGTGGACCGCATATTCATACTGACTCTACATTGTGTATACATATTGGAATGTGTCCTGTTTGTTAAGCAAAATATGTCGTTCTTCTCAAAATACCTGCCTGAACATGAGCATCATACAAGGTTCAGATTGAATCAGAAACTCCTACTTCCAAAAACACAATTAACAAAGGTGCAGAGAAATGCAGAATATCAGATGATAAAAATATTCAATCACATACCTGGATGGACGTAAAAACATTGAAAAAAGAACTAAAGGATATTCTACTGAGAAAGTGTTACTATTCCTGCAATGAATTCTTCAGAGACGGAGACATATGGCCACCACTCTAAGATCAAGATTAATAGCTTTCACTTTGGCATGGCAACGTTCATCATTGCATGCTTTCTCTGAGGGGGTTAATACAATATTTGTGGAGTGTATTTGAGGGTCTGTGGTTGCTTTGTTAGGTCTGTAAGTTTTATATTGTCGAGTTAATACTGCTGCATTGACGGTATTTTATTTTATGTTTAAATTTGTGTATATATTTGTTATTTTGTATTATGTTATTATATATATGTGTGTATATATGTTTATATTTAGATTTATATTTTATTTTATATTTACAAATGACGTGTTCTACACCCAATAGGGTATTTATGGAACGAATAAAGTATTATTATATTATTATGTTCGGGGCTCAGACATGGGAAGTCAACAATTGACGAACCCAGTTCAAAGAGAGCTGTGGAGCTGCTAAATCTTAGCAGAGGACAGCTCAGAAACACAACAGGTCTCTTGACAGGACACATGGCCTTCAAGAAACACCTGCATAAAATGGGGCGGTTCGAAGGGGACCTCGCATGCACACTCTGCGGCGAGGGGGAGGAATCAGCCTAGCACATCTTGTGCGAGTGTAAAGCTCTGAACCGCAAAAGACAACTGATCTACGGTCAGTCTAGACCGGAGACAGAACAATATAAAACTTCACCCTACCAATCGCTGCGCAGACTAGTTCAAGGCACAGTGATTTTGGAATGGGTGGAGTAAGACTAAAAGTATACACGATCAACCAAAGGTTGCAGTGCTATCGAGGCGGCAAGGCCGCAGACGAGCCCTGAGGAAAAAAAAAACCTGTGGCCAATAAAATTTCTTGTGCTATGCTTGAGTACTGCAGTTCTTTTATCAAAAAATTCATTGTTTATATTATAAATTCTTGTATACAAAGAAAGTACTTCCCCCTGTTGTGGAAGATTGCTAATGGGATACCATTGCCTAAGCAGAATGACCCTTAAGAATTCTGACCTCAGAATCATTAGTATTTTGCCAATTTTGTCTAAAAGTTTTTGAGAGAACTATGTATAACTAAATTATTCGTTATTTTAATGATAAGAATTTGCTTCCTGATGTACGATGTGGATTCAGGAGGGAATATTGTGTGAGCAGTGCTTGCTTTGTTTAATCTCAGTAGTGACATTATGGAGGCTAATGATGCTGGATTGATTAGTGTGCTCGTTTTACTTGACTACTCTAAGGCCTTTGATACCACCAATCATCAATTAATGTGTCAAAATTGGATATTGTGGTTTTGATGAGTCATCAAGGTTGCTGGTCGAATCATATTTGGTTGATAGAGAGATGCAAATTGTGGTTAATAACAGTTTTTGAACCTATACAGATGTCCTCCCTGAAATACCTCAGGGATCCATCATATCATATATGCTTCTGAAATATTAAGTTCAATGAGTCGATGCAAGACACAAGCCTATGTGGACAATACTCAAGTATATTATCACTTTCAAAAAAAAAAGACTACAATTTCAACCTATGGTGTTTTTCAAATAAAAATAACAAACAGTTGTTATCCAAAATTTTAAAATCCATATTGACAATGTTAAAATTCCTTTTACCAATACGGCTAGGACTCTGAGACTTAGGAGAAACTGTTATGAGTCTCTTGCATTTTCACATTTCAACTTTTGTGATTTCATTTATGGTTCTTGTCTAACCCAACTTGAAGACATATTGCAGAAAGTTAAAAAAAACTGCTACCATTTAATATATGGGGTCAGAAAACATGATCCAGTTACATTTAAAATACAAGAGGATGTCTTAATAGGAACTCTGAAAGACTACTACATTTGGGAGCTTTTATATATAAAATTGTGAATGACCCTGCAGCACCTTAATCTCTTAGACAGACGTTCGCAGCTTATAACCTGTTCACTCTAAATTAAGTACCATTAATGAAAATTTTGTTTTACCACATCATCGGATAGCCATATTTACACGCAGTTTTATATATCAATATATTTCTTTGTATAAACGACTGCCTCAAGAATTTAAAAGCATCGACGCAGCAAGTGCGAATTTTCATAAAAATGTTTTTAATAGCAGATATGTCTTTTTTTCACGAAAGCAAAGCGGAATCAAATTTGTTTACCAGTATAACCTATATAGTAGAAACAATGTACCATATTTCATTTATTTTTTAAATAACTTATTAAACATTTATTATCATGCCCTTCACTTCTGAAACGCATAATAGGGACTGTTTTACTTAAAACAATTGAGTTATGATAGTTTCATTTTTTTCTCTCAGTCAATATTTGAGAGTGCCCCGTATATGGCATTTCGATTTTTTCATGAAATAATATAAACAAAAACCTCTCTGAATGAGTCATTTGCATTAGGCTCCGATTTTTGTTGGTAAAAACGCCGTATCACAATTTTTGATATGTGCCAAGAATGTGAAAAGTTGCAAAACAATTGAAATAACTCGAAAACAAACATACATTACAATTCGATGAAAATGCAAAAATGCTGTAAGGGGTGTTTGCCAACGACTTATGGGCCACCTGTGATTGTCGAAATAATTTTTATACGATTCAGCTTAAGATACCCTGTCTAGTTTTACCGCGCAATTTTGAAGTTGTAGCAGTGCAGTCTTGTATGTCACAAGCAAGCTGACATAACTGCAGTGTATTGTGCGCATGTCCCATCCCTCAAAAACAGGGTACCTGCAATAATGAATACCTGGACAGAGTCTATTCGTTCAACAGATCAGCTTCGAAGAGCTCCAGCACTGAGTGCATTTAATTCGTACACGACCACGCATTGTGGTATTACACGTGCCGCCTATATATCATGTATATCAAGAGTATATAGTTTATATTGCTATTCGTTCATCAGATCAGCACGAAGAGCTTCAGCACCGAGTGCATTTGATTCGTACACGGCCACGCGTTGTGGTATTACATGTTCCGCCTATATATAATGTATATCAATAGTATATAGTTTTTATTGCTTTAAATATATAATTAAGTTAAGTGTTTCCAAGAGATTTTATTTCATAACACGATACAGTCCATTTTAATACGTAACAATAGTAACTACAATCCAGGAACCATATACACACAACATAACATACCCTATAATTAACATATACAATTGTTTCTCGTATCTTGTATAATAACAGTAATATTGTGCTTTACTGCAGAAATGCGTCACCCGGTATATATGTAAATAGATAAAAACTGAAACTAACCATGGATATGATGCACAATAAGCCAAAGGTTGCAGTGCTATCGGGGCGGCAAAGCCGCGGACGAGCCCTAAGGGAGAAAAAAACCCCGGATATGGGTCCTAGGGGATCTAGTTAACGCTCTTTTGAAAAAATCTTTTTAAAATTCAAAAGTGGTAGTCTCCTCATTAGCGAATTTCTTCTACAAAAATTTGCTAAAAATTATAGACAATTAAATTATAACAGGGTACCCAGCCGAAATCCAAAATCAAATTCCCTGACATTTCCAGGCCCCTCGAGTACATTTTTCATAATACTCTAAATAATAAACACAGATACGTGAATACTTTTTTTATGAACAAAATAAAACAAAAGTACGAGCAAAAAACTTACATAATCAAAATCATAAGTATGCTCAACTCCGTTAAATTTATAAAATATAACATTTTCGAGAAGAATGGAAAAACTTGACTTTCATGACTGACCGACGAACTTAGCCTCCAAAAAGAATTTTCGAGTGTGATGGAACAAACCAGAAGTCCATAGGTGGCGTGGAAACTTTGCAAACAATGTTGTTCGTATATATATATATATATATATATATATATATATATATATATATATATATATATATATATATATATATAAATTTGAATCAGCCTGCGAAACAGATTCACGCCCATTAATTTTTTTTGGAAAATTCGAAAGTCGCTACCTCTCTAAAAGCGAAGTTTTATTTATGAAAATTCGCTGAAAAAAAGAAAAAAAGATACTGTTTACACGCGCCATATGCAAATCCCAAATATTTTGCAACTTTCAGCATGATCATAAAGGTTAAAATGGAATAAACACATTCACAACACAGCTCTACCCAGCCAATACCTAAAACGCATTTTGCATTTTATGCATTCAAGGAAGAACATTCCAAGTGAGATGTACATATGAGACATGTTTGAGATAGACGACGCTATTTATATCGGCTCATGATGTGGCATACGCGTAAGCCACATTCTTATCAGATATATTTTCCTAGGTATGAGATATATTTACGAGAGAAAATTCATATAACATATATGAAATTAAATAAACATGCATCTGCTAGTAACGAAATTTTACGAACATATAATTTCCAGGTCTACTGAATGATTTCCATGACATTTGAGTAAAATCACAAATTTCCCTGGCATTTCCCTGACATTTTAGGGGGTATTTCACATTCCCTGATTTTTCCAGGTTTTCCAGGTCGCTGGGTACCCTGTTATAAACTCTATAACTACTGCTAAAGCATCAGAGGAGGGGTCTATTTGAAATGAATTTTTTTGAAACATTTTAGTAAAATGAAGGACAGTGACGGTTGAAGCTGAAACTTAAGACTTGTAAACACATTTCTTGCGCCGTTTTCTCTACATAGCCCGTATTAGCTTTAGGTTCTTTGCCTAAGAGTTGCCAATTTTGACATTTCAAATCGCGACTTTGACGTTTTAAGAGGAAGAGTTATCAAATGTTCAAAGTTTTTTTTTTCGGCATTTCATGACTATTTTGCAGTCTTTGTAACATACAATAGATTTTGTTATTTACACAAAATATTTTGCTTTTGTGTGTTTATCTGGTAATCAGTGGCACCAATTTTTTTTCTTTAAATGCCAATAACTTTTTTTTTTACTTTCACCCTATAGATCTAAATTTTGGTATTTAGTTCACTTTTTGTGACCCTAACCAGTGTACCAAATTTGGTTGCAGTAACTCTGTTATTTCCGGAAATATAAAACATTTCCGAAAGAAAACACAAAATTTATAAACATACAAAAATTCAAACTGACCCTGGAGATGGGTTCTCGGGAGCCTAGTTCGCGCTCATTTGAATAAATTATTTCAAAATTCAGAAATTAAGATCTGCTCATTAATTTTTTAAAGAAAATTCACTAAAGAAAAAAAAAACTCAAGAAAAATCTAAAATGACAAAATTCCTAAATCTCTGGGTAGTTGAAACTAAAAGCCAAAACATAAAACAAAAACTAAAAACACCCCAGCATCGATGCCTCCCACATGGAAACCAACCCTATCGGTTATTAAGCAAACACAATTTCAATTTGTACTTAAATCTGTTAACATTTTAGTGAATTTTTAAAAAATTGCTGAATTTCCTTTAAAAAATTCACTAAAATGTTAACAGATTTAAGTACAAATTGACACTGTGTTTGCTTAATAACCAATACGGTTGGTCTCCATGTGGGAGATATCGATGCTGGGGTGTTTTGGGTTTTCTTAGATTTTGTTTTATGTTTTGGCTTTTAGTTTCAACTACCCAGAGATTTAGGAATTTTGTCATTTTAGATTTTTCTTCAGTTACTTTTTTTTCTTGATTTGTTTTTCACCGGTGTCTTGCCTATGATTCACAGATTCTTTTAATATGCCCTGTTTTCACTTATGGTTATGGGGTTGTAATAATAATTGTAATAATTAATTAATAAAGGTTATATTTATTTATATGGGTTGAGTTTTTGTACCGTACATATTTTTATCTGAAACTCCAAATAGTGAACAGCCTCCCCATTCAATTGATTCACAATATGGAGATCCTACTTCAATAATTAAAGCTAGAAAAGTTAAGGTTTCCTTAATGAATAACTAGGATAAAACCAACAGCTTAAAAAACTTTACTAGAACAGAAAGGAATTGACCATAGATCGTTAAATCAATGTAATATGAAGCGCCCGATCAAGCATATTAAATCTAACCTAAAAACCTGCTTTTTCTATACAAAAAGTCCAACTTACCCATACTGGTATTCATTCCTCCCCTGGTCCTAACTTTACCCCTTATTGGAGTTGTCTCAGTCAAAACACTGTTGACAATTTGTGTGTCAGAATCTTCATCTTGTTCTGCGTTAACATCTGCTTCTGCATTCTCTTCAACATCAGACTCTTCCTGGTTGCACTTAGGGACTCTCCTAGACCGAGAGTCAGTATAAGAATCATCATCTGTGCCATAACCTTCCATGGTAGAATCTAAGCTTTCTTTTTTAACTTCCGTACCCAGATGAATATTAGATTCACTTGATTTTCCATTGCATTCAGGTCCAGGAGAAACCGCAGGAGACGATGGACTGCTATCTGATAGTCCAAAAGATAATTTGTGTTTTCCCAACTTGGGTTTGTAATCTGCTTTATAGCGAGGTAAAAATATCTGCAGTTGTTTAGTCTCATTACTAGGATCATAGGGCATTTTAAACGGTGCATAGTGGAATTCTCCATAAACTTTTCTTAAGTTATCGATATGTATTTCTAGTTCCTATAAAAAAAAAAAAAAGTTAGCATGTCCGTTAATGTTGTTTGTATTATTTTAATCCGTGCTCACCTTAACACATTCTATAATGTCATGTTTCTTTTGCTTATGCGAGTTTGGATCTCTCCTGCAATAAAGGAAACATTCTTTTGAAGGTACCCATGCCCGGTCATGAGCTCCAAAGAATCTTACATCTACCATACCAGAAGAATTTGTAGTCATGGCTTTTGCAGGCCAATGAGGAAAACCTGAAGACAAAAGAGTTTCATTACATTGAATTTAATTAATGGGGGACACTCGGTATATGTTTAATATTCAATATAGGTTATCAACTTAAAATTCAGTCATACTTTACAAGGTATATTCATAAGAATATACGAATTATCGTGTTATCACGTGTGGAATTGGCTTTTTCTTTGAGTGTTCCATTTTGGTGAAAATAGTTTGGATACGTTCTTGTTTTTTCGCAACGGATGCCAGTTACAGTGGTTGATGTTTGGTGCCAAGGTTGTTTTGATAGCTTGAAGATATTTGTTACTATCTGTTAGAGAAGTGAAATAATTGCTGTTATAGTTATGTGTTGTTTTTTGTGGCAGATAAGTTGTGTTATCAATTTTCTCTTCATTTTACTTATTTGTCGTTCGGAATTGGATTGGTATCATATACAGGCTGGTCAGAATATATGCCAAGGATGTCCATTATCAGTTCATGTGGGGACGATGTTGATGGTGCTGTTTGTGACAAGTGTGGAGAGGTTTTCTGCCAAGCATGTTCTGGCTTAACATCTACACAGATTAGAGCAGTTACACTTAAGAAAATCTCTTATTGTTGTGATGGTTGCCATTCCAGTGAATCCTATGCAAACACAGTCTCTACACTTTTGTATACGCTGTCTATGAATTTATAGTCTATACCCACTTTGAAACACTTGCTGTCCTCTCTTGTAGTCGATGTCCATATTTCCTCATTAAGTATATTCCCACCTTCTTCACCTGTTTTAGATTTCAGATAGTCTCTAACATTATTCTCACTAGCATGGTCTCTAACTTGAAATAAACATCCACACTTTCTTCCCCTCTGTCAACCTACCCACAAACTGGTTATCGACATCAGCCACTACGGCAGCACCAATCTTCAAAAATCTTCTTTTCCTTCTGTTTCTTACCTCAATAAATTCTTCCTGTTTCTCCTCTCTATCCTCCATTTCACCATTCTCTCCGACTTCACAAGCCAGCCTATGATTGACTTCTTACCCGTTGTTTTCAGGACAATTACTTTCAAACACCTTTGAAATATCAGATTTTGCCCCCGAGTTTGAGCATGTGTTATCATTAAAAGAATTTTCCAAATTCACAACCTTATTCACTATATCTACTTGGGCCCTAGCTAATTCATCAGCTGCTTTGCAATGTTTCCCTCCTGTTTTAATTGACTTGTTTACAAATTGCTTGTGTTGACATTTTTTCAGTTTGCTTTCACCTTCATTATCAGACCCCTCTTTATCACCTGTTATCTTCAATTCTTTAATTTTACTAAAATGTTCGTCCAATTTTACACTTAAAACCTTATCAATCTGTGCCTTTATCATGGGTTTGATACTGTTTATAAACTTTTCATCTCTTTCTTTACTTTTATTAGATGTTGTATTATCCAAACATTCTTCATAATCTCTAAGTTTCTCCTTCAAGTTTCTGTTTGCTTCCTTTAATTCAGTGTTCAACTCCACTAGCAGTTTGTTTTCCCACTTAAGGGACACAATAAGGACATTCTTGGTAATTTTATCACTGTTATCTAAACCTTCATTTAAAGTGGTAATCTTCTAACTTTCACAACACTTTTTTCTTTGAGAACATTTGTTATGAATATGTAGCTCCACAATTTTCACAATTCACCCTAGTAGACAATTTAGGACAAGGTTTCTTACAGTAAAAACAAACAATAAGACTCTCCTGTGAATCTTCTCTATCAGCCATCTTGTGTACCAAATTACTTAAAATTCATAACAAAGGATGTGTTTGCACTATTTCTAGCCACATGTAAAGTCTCATTCCAGTTACTCTGATACCTACGTTAGCGTTTTCAAAAAGTTTTCCCTGATTTTTCACTGGGAAAACTTGAGCATAAAGGCTGATTAACGAACTCGACCTCAGTTTTCGCCCAAACAAGATTTTTGTTAAGTTTGAAATCAGTTTAGTATTTTTTGAGTTATCACTCGGATACATACATACATACATATATATATATATATATATATATATATATATATATATATATATATATATATATATATATATATATATATATATATATATTTGGAGGGCGCAGTTGGCGCCAATAGGGGGTAACCAAACAAGTGGCCCTCCTGAACCGCCGCAGCCTCGGAACCGCTGTTGCATTACTTCGAGGCATTGGCTGTCTTCACTTTAATATAATACATAACATAGGTAACACCATATATAATACAATACATACAAAACATATACCTATGTACAACACATAAACAAATAAAACACAACACGTTTTAAAATGGTTTGCCACTACTGTAAGCAAGAGACATTTCTTTTCTGCCTTGCCTCCTTCTTCATCTCTTGGTCTCCCTTTCTTTAGTCTCGATAATTTTTTGGACCACTGTGTGCACTAGGTTCCAGCATTCTTGGGATTCCAGCAAGCTGCTCGCCATAGATTTGACGTTAAATAATTTCCTCTTGGCTTGGGCATATTCCTTTCGGACATTCTCCCATCTTGGACAGGCGAATAGTGTGTTCTACATCGTCAATCGCCCCGCAGTAGTCACAAGACTCCGTATCCCTCCTCCTTCGCTCGTACAGGTACTTGCCAAAACAGCCATGGCCCGACAGTGCTTGGGTCAAGGAGCAGTCAACCTTTCCATGATTTCTTTCACTCCAGGTTCTAATATTTGGAATAATCCTCCAGGTCCAGCGGCCTTTCGTGCTGTTCTCCCATTTTGTCTGCCATCTAGTCATCAGTTGAGACCTAGCAATTTCCCGTGTTAGACCGCCATATCGTTCTTGTCTCTCCTGGATGAGCAGCTCCACTGGTGGCACTCCTGCAATCACAGCCGCAGCCTCTGCTGAAATTGTCCTATAGGCGCTACATATTCTAATGGAGAGTATACGCTGCACCATTGTGAGTCTCTGTACAAGCTTTTTGTTTTTAATGACACTGTGCCACGTGGGGGCAGCATACAATATCTGCGACATTGCGACACTCATTAGCAGTCTCCTCTTTGATGTCCTGGGACCTTCGATGTTGGGTAGTAGTCTAGTTAGGGCAACAACTGTCTTTTCGGCTTTTTGAGCCACTTGGTTAACCTGCTCAGCGAACGTTAGCTTGGTGTCCAGCCAAACCCCTAGGTATTTGATCAATTTTTTCGGCAATATTTTGCTTCCCTCTACAATAAATTGGATGGAAGCCATTTTCCTCTTAGGTGTAAATATGACTGCTTCCGTCTTTTCAGGGGCCAGTTCGAGTCGTTTCGCTCCTATCCAAGCTGCCACGCTTTTCAGTGGCTTGTTTGCCGTGCTCATCAGTAGCTCTTCGGTCTTGGCAACCACTACCACAGCCACATAGTCTGCGAAGCCCATAAGTCACCCCCGCGGGTAGCGCCATCCTCAGCAGTCCATCATACAGCAAGTTCCACAGTGTGGGCCCAAGGACCGAACCCTGCAGAACGCCACTGCTCATTCGCCTACTCGTTAGATTCCCCAGCTTCCAGGATTATTTCTCTTTCTGACAAGTATGATGCTATAATGTTGATCAAACCTTCTCAATTCTTCGCTTTCTTAGTTCTTCCAGTATTTTCTGCCACGACACGCTATTGAAAGCATTTCTAATATCCAAAGTTATCAGTGCACAAAGTCTTTGGTATTTCCATGAGTAGGCAGCGGCCTCTCTGGCGATGGTTAATACTTCGTTGATAGCGTCCGCAGTCTGTCGGCCCACTCTAAAGCCATATTGTCTCTCTGCCAAGTCTCCTGTTCGTTCAATCTCTCTCTTCAGTCTCGCCAATATGAGGTGTTCATATAGTTTGCCTTCTATATCGAGCAAGCAGATGGGTCTCCGCGTCAGTCTGTCCGCTTTGGGTATCAGCACCAGTCTGGCCCGTTTCCACCTTGTCGGGAAGTAACCTTCGGCTGCCAAGTGGTTGTAGACAGACAAGATGAGTTCTGGTCTTTCCTCCGCGACTACTTTCAGTATGTCTGAAGGGATGTATCCTGGTACAGGTGCCTTATTTATTTTAAGCTTTTTGACGGCTACTAACAGTTCTTCAGGTGTGAAACTTGTAATTCCACCGTCGCCCACCCGCCCTATATATATATATATATATATATATATATATATATATATATATATATATATATATATATATATATATATATATATATATATACATACAAAAATTTTAACGGACCTTTTTTTTTTCTTGTTCCCTTAGGGCTCGTCCGCGGCCTTGCCGCCCCGATAGCACTGCAACCTTTGATTGATTGTGCATATTTAACGGACCTTGGTTTTCTGAAGATATTTTTCCAAAAGCTTTTCATCGTGACCTCTCTGTTAGCGAATTTTTCTTAATGAAAATTCGCTAATAATTGCAACAAGGTCCAACTAAACTGATGAGAACTTCAAAATCTTATTTTGACATGCGTAGGAAATTGTAAAATCGTACCGTTGTTTTATCAGCAGCAGGCATTCGTGGTATTTTCTCACCAACATTTTGTTTCCTACACAGAAAAACTTGGGTTGTCCAGTAACATCATTCCTTATTACTGTTATTCACTCTTTTTGTTCGATGTAAATCATCTGATACAATTATGAACAATGCACATTTCTTTTTAAGACAATAATATAGGACATGATCAGTCACCAAAAATGGATATTTACGTCACTAAATATAACACAACTACACTGCACTCAAAGTCGAGTCCACATTGACACATCTGTGTGACGCAAATCTTTTTTATGTTGACTAGAAAACGACAACACGGTGGATAGCTTGCGATGTTCGTCACGAAATTATTTGTGTGCGCTTGCATACGGCGCACAGTCTACATCAATAAAAATGTCGGTGCACACGAACCCATTTGTGTCAAATACAACACACAACGCAAATATTCATTGGTGTGGGTCCGCCTTTAGCTGAGAAATTTGTTTTAATTCTGGAAAGAATAACAAATTTTCTTTACAAAACTTACCTTTTAGTTTTGCCCAGACTAATACATGGGGTTTCGGACAAACTTCAACAAACCAAGTATCTTTCTTTGTGTTCGCATTCAAATAGCAGGATGGACAATTTTCAATTTCAGCCATTTCTTGTTTACAGACCTTAATGATAGATTTGGCAACAGTTGTTAACTTAGACTGATCTGAAAATAACATACCTATTTTTTTAAATGACACTCAAAAGCAAATATGTAACATCTAACTTACAGGAATTGAAAATAATACTGTTATGAAGAAGCCATTTTGCATCAGCCTCGAAAGCTTGAGTACTGCCATATATGTTGTCCTTGATGTTTTTATCCAGTAAATTCAAAGACATGGGCTGAACAATGTATCTTTTATAGTCAGGAAATTCAGCCTCGCTTACTGGGTCTAAGAATGGTTGGGACTGTAAAGAAAAAATTTTTGGTGATATAAGCGAAAAAATGACTTGCAGCACTTACATCTTGGCAACGTATCATCCTCTTCAGGGCGAATTTTAGAAGTCCGCACAGGTGCTCAAGTGTCATGCCCTTCATAGCTTCTGACCTATGACAAAAAATATAGAAATGAAGGAGGAATTTAGTTACAAGAGTAATATATATAGTCCAAGAGCATGTGACAAAAAAATTCAAAAGTTCTAAGGATATATATACACATAGATACAAAAATATTTGTTCGGGGTCAATAAAATATTAAAAATATGCATTCAAAATGTTAAAATTGAAAAAAATAAAAATATGCAAGAGTTAATGAGAATGGAGGCTCTTTGATTCATATGTGTCTGGAAAAAGGCCTGTTCATACATATCAAGTACCTGGTTTGAACACAAAAACATCCACAAGGATCCATCGCAAAGGGACAATGTAAAAAGTTTAATAGATTACATGTGTATTAGAGACTGTGTGCATTGATAAGACACTAGAATTATGTGAGGTGCTAACTGTGAACACAGAGAGTGAGGGAAGAAGAAAAACAAGTGAGTCAAAACTGAGGTATTGCTAACGCATGAGAAAAGGGAACTGTGTGCCTATCTATAGGAAAAAGGATGACAGAGTTGCACATATTACGGAAAGAATACATCAAAGACTGCAATGTGAAAAGTGCATGGACAACCCTGAAAGATCTGATAATTGGATATGCAAAAGAAGCATGTGGATGATGTGAAAATTGGATGTTTTAAGCAGATGCATGGTGGAATGAAAAAATAAAGAAAGTTGTGGGTGGCATAAGGGAAGCATCTAAAAGTGAGTGCAAACTAATAGTTATGGACAGTAAGCAAGAACTGAAAGTGAAAGAAGCTGAGTAACTGCAGAACGATTTTGAAGAAAACAAGTAATTATGTTAGAAAGCGATAAAAAGGGCAAGACATAACAGAAGAAAGAATATGATTGATACAGATGAAAACACAGAATGGGGACTGTTGTGTCCCAATATTTTTGAATATTCATGCCTAAAATTCCTGAGTCCACATGTGTCATCTACAATAGCCGCCAGGAGGTCCAGGTAGCTGACAGTGGCGCCACGGGACAAGTGCCTTCAAGCGGCAACACAGAGAAGCAGCTAGATGGAATCCAAGACTCTTTCATTTCCTCTTCCTCCAGAGTTCTATAAGCGTCGTAGCAAGACCGATTGACGTGTGAGAGGTAGTCATACCACAGCATAATTAACTATCATGCTGTGGTCATACGAAACTTAACGTCGTCGTTCAGTGGTCAGAAAGCATCGTAGGAAAATCGCTTGACTCGCGAACCCTAGTGAACATCAAGTGACCAGTCCGCATCGTAACAAGATCGACTGACCCGTGATAAGTAATCACAATTCCAGACCATTTTCTACGCCACTAAGCGAGTAAGAAGCCAGTGAGCTCTGTTGTAGCAAGGGCTGGTCTTCTGGTAAGCGACTGACCGCTGACGAGAAGTCCACCATATGTTTGTTATTGCCTATACCAACTGCTTCAACCGCTTCGAAATCCACGTTTGTCACCTGGACAATTTTGGCCCTCTTGGACGACGCCCCTAGACCAGCGACATCTACAACATGCTGATTACAGCAGCCTACCTACATTTGTCACTTTCCTTGTATTAACCAATATTGCATCACAATTCAACTATTACATTTATGTGTACTTTTGTAATATTAGGATTGTTGTTTTAATGCCGCCTTGTGTTTATTATAACTCGGCACCACAAAAAAAAATCGTCTGGTCCTTTTTGAGTTATGTAAACGGAGTAATTGAAACCACCATTCTGGTCGTTCAAAATTAATTAATCTAATCCACTCATTTAATCTGAACAAACCAGGGACATGGTTTGGGGCTAGCAAGGTCTGAAATAATGTTGGTTAGAATATTTTAAGAAACTATATGGAAGCAATAAGAACCCTCTGTCGATTGCAAGTCAAAAAGGATGTGACACTGTTGAAGTGCATTAAGTTGAAATAGCAATCAAGAAATTGAAAACAAAAAAATAACAGGTGTTGATAAAATTCATGGAGAAATGTTAAAGTCGAATTTGACTGTGTGGCTATGTGAGCTATTTAACATATGGCTAAAAGTAGGGCAGGAATCAATGGCATGGAAGGACACTATCATGTTGGTGTTGTATAAACGTAAAAGAAGCAATATTGAATGCAAAATTTATTGAGCGATATGTTTATCAAGTGTGTGGGTAAGCTATTTCGAAGAGTTTAAAGTACGAGGGAGACAGCTGACCAAGGTAAATACTTGGAATGTTCAATGCGAGTTCCTGGCAGGAAGAGGCTGTACTGACTATCTCACTTCAGCAGGTGATTGAGAAATGTTTGAATGTTGGAAAGAAAGCATATTGCAAGTTTGGGACTTGCAGAAAGTGTTTTTATTTTTATTTTATTTATTTAAATATGTAGCCTCGAGAGAACTCCTTGGCGCTGAGAAGTCTCGTCGAAAGGCCGTAGGTACGAGTCTGCTTGCGAAATAACGACACATCGGGATAATACCACTAAATTATATTAAAACAACACATAACTATAACTCAAATACAAAACCCGACATTACAATTCTCTACATTCTACTACTCTTCTCCATTAACTCTCTTCACCTACTGTCACTCTGTCTCTTCTTCTTCTTTCTTCCTAACAACCTTGCCAACTTGAGGATCCGGCTACAAATATACATTACTCAACAGGTTATCCCCAAATAAAGAGTAAGCTAGTGCGCAAAAGAAAATCTTACATCAATAATATACACAGTTATAACAAATAACAAGCAAATAAATACAATACATAACAATACAATACAATCTAGTACAATACAATACAAAAAAATACAATTCTCTATGGGCGAGGAAATGAGGAACAGTCCGCACACTCACAAGTTGCATTACATGAGAGAAGCAGCGGACTTTAGGTCTGCCTTGCTGCAATTTAGAATATCTATGGAGCGGTGCACCATATTGTAGGTGGTACACATTCTTACTATAGGTGAGTTCTGTCATATTAGTACTAGAAGCGGAGATGTAAAAGAAGTCATGAGATCTGCAGGTAAGCCTCGGCACCAGAAAAGATAGAGTGTGCAGTATCTGCAGACAGTCAATATCATGGTTGAGCAGACTCCACAAGAATGCCAAAGTGGAGACTGTTTGTCTGACTTGTAGGGACTCAATGGAAAATCGCTCCAACATATGGGCCTGCGGCGTGCCCATCGCAGGATAAACACCGTCAGTTCTGTAGGCTAACAGCCTCAGGAACCTACGCTGAACCGACTCAAGCGCACTTATGTGTACCTCATAGTGGGGAGACCAAACCGCGGACGTATATTCTAGATGAGATCGCACGTACGTATTATACAGTATTTTGAGAGTGCTCATGTTCTGAAAGGTGGTTGAGTTACGTACGAGGAAGCCTAGATTAAATGCTCTCGAGACGATAGACTCTATGTGGTTTATGAAAGACAGCTTGTGGTCAAAAACAACCCCTAGATCGGTAAGAATCCCGGCTCTCCGAAGCTCAACACCGCACAAGTAGGAAACTCAATATGTGAGTGGTTCAGACTATAGGTCATTACTTCGCACTTCTGTATGTTGATAAGGAGGCAGTTCGTGCGAGCCCATGAATGTATCCTGCTGAGATTGTTCTCCAGCTCCACACAGTCCTCCAGATTTTCTATTCTGAGGAAGATCTTCAGATCATCCGTATACAGCAAGTGCGGGACATCTATTACCCCAGATATATCGTTCACGAACAGATTGAACAGTAGAGGTCCCAAAACGGACCCCGGAGGAACCCCCGACCACACCACCACCTCGGTCGAAGTACGACCGCGGTATGATACAAAATACCTTCTATCCAACAAATATGTATGAAGGAATTTCAGCAGTATGATACTATAAGAACATGGTAGGGATGACTGGCTAATCCAACGTATTAAATGTCTATATGATGGCAGTAAAGCATGTCGGAGAACTAATGGAATGCTCAGTGACTATTTTAGAATTGAAGAGGGTGTAAACAAGGATATACGATGTCTGTATGTTATTCAACATATTCATGAACACATGTGTAAGAGAAGTTTGCTTGCAGACAGAATGCTGCATAAAAATTAATGCTTCTAAGGTAGAAGTGGTACTGTACACTCATGAAGCAAACTACTTAGTGAATATGAAGGACAGATTGCAGCCAGTGTTAGAGAGGTTGGTGATAGTAACAAATTAAATGAGTTTATGTGTAAACACACAGAATACTGAAGTTATGATGTTGGACAAAGAGGGTTGAATAAGTAATTGCAGTCTCTTAAAAGATGGTAATCTAGTAGAGGAAGCAAGCGAATTTCGACACTTGGGAAGGCTGTTTTCAACCTAGGGAAGAATAGTTGATGAGATACAAATTGGGAAAAATGGAGGTAGAAAGGAGTTAAGACCACAGTAGGTAGGAGTGAACGTATACCTAAAAAGGTGAAGGTCGCCGCATGTAACAGCATACTGGTTTCAACTGTGCTATACTGGTGTGCAAATCATGTAAGGAAACTTAATGCTACTGGAATCGAGTAACGAGTTAAGCAAGAATGGATGTTAGAAATGAATGGGTCTTGAACAAATATAATGTAGAAAAGTCTATTGAGAGTAAATATGACAGCAAATTGATGAAAATAGAATGACAAGTAGAATTTATAGAGATTAGAGAGCATGTTGGATGGTAAGAGATGCTGTGGAAGAATCAGGAAAATTGGGTCAGCTGTTGTGGGCGATATAATAAAGAATAAAGATGTAAGAAGTATGCCTAAATAGCAAAACGTGTGATGTATGAATGTGGAAGAAGAAAAAATAGCATGTCAGGAGACAAATGCTTGCAGAAATATTGTTAGAAAATAGCATAAGCTTTGTGATGTTTATCTCTTCATGGCGTGGCTGATGGACAGGTAGTAGTGGTAGTGGTAGTAACAAAAACATACAACACAAGTCTCTGACCTACTCTAAGCATACTATATAAGTTTAAGTATATTTAAATTATCAATTCATCGAAACAGAGATGTGAACTGGTAAATTACTGATAAATTACAATTTACAGTAATTTACTGTACATTATTACTAGAAATAAATTACCGCATTCTCGTAATTGACAATATAAAGTACTGATTTTTGTGGTAAAAAATTTGCGTTATTTACAAGCTTTTCTTGTAATTTACCATATTTCTCTAAAGCGATGTTCATCATCGAGTTCAGTGTCAGTGATATGTGATCAGTTCGGGGAATTACTGACGGCCACTGGAGATTATTACGCCTTTGTCGGTGATTCACATTGTTACAAACGCGACATTTGTGCTCTAAGTAAAGACGCTTCGGCAGTCATCACAATCGATGTTTTGATAACAATTATTAGTGGCTATGTAAAATAATATTAAAGAGAAAATGATTAGTTTTATTTTTTATTCACAAACAATAACAAATAACAAATGAAACAATTCTATGTTCGACAGTATTCAACACCGATACTTACACAGCTTAATTTCATTTCCAAGTCAATATTACGTATTAATTGAAAAACTGTTACAAAAATAATTTTTTAATACATGCTTCTTTGGAAAAACAGTAGATTTTATTCCAAAAAAGGTGCACGCCGAGTGTGTTTCTGTCTTACAAAGTTAAATTTTCAAAAGCCAGAGACACGTTCAATTTCCACTTATTTACAAATGAAACTCTATTTGTTTACTAGCAGTTTACGGTAAATCACAGTAAATTGATATTATTAATTAAAAAAAATATATTAAGATAAATTACCACAGTAATTTATGACACAAATTTATTACCACGGTAATTAATTTTGTTAATTAAAACCCATAAATTACCATCATAAATTTCCAAAAATATAAATTACGGTAATTTTACATCACTGCATCCAAAGCATGAAAAACATTTTGCTTCATTTCAGGTCTCTTAAAATTTTACTTGCCCGTTTGGTCACCCATTTAAAACGTACATTAAGAGTCTTTTTCACATGTTCAGAATCAATTCTCAAGATTTGAAGTGCTTGAAATGCTTTTTTTTTTTGTTACAGACTATAATAGTGAGTTGCATATAAACGGAACTTCTGATAGTAAGTTGCACATCAATGGAACTGAAACTTTATAAATGAAAATATGGCAGAAACATTTGGATGGAAGTATGAGTATGATTTGACCACAGATTACTGAGTGAGCCTGTATTTCTGGGTTTTTAAAGTACCTTTACCTTTTTTATTTTCTGACTCTCGTTTTGCGGAGGGCGTCGTTGGGTTTTGGGGCGATGTCGGCTAATCGATGGATCAGGGACGGCCAGTTGCAGCTTTAAAATGTTATGTTATCATGGTTATGGGATTAAGTTACACCCTGTGATTGGTCGTTTTTGGCCGTTGTCGGGAGAGTCGCCTCAGATGTTTGGGGGAAGAATTTGGTGTGTTACAGCAGACGGTGCAATACACCATTGCTTGTGGCGCTGTAGTTTGTGTTTGTTGTTTTTCTCGAGGGTATTTTATCTCCTGACTGTCAATTACTCTGGGTTTTACTTCCCTGACAGTCATAATTCTGTTGTGTGTTATGTTTTGTATGGTGTGGGCATATGGGGTTAGTTTTGCTGTTTTTGACTTTTATTAATTGTAGAACGCTGCCAAATATTGTTCACTTTATGATAGTCTACACTAATATTATGATAGTTTTTGTGTTGTATTTTTTAGTTTGTTTATCATGTCGCATAGACATTTTCGCTAACAAGCAAGTTTGCTTCTGTGAAGATGTCTAGGTCTTATAACTATTAGGATAACTGATTACTTTAGAATGTACGACATGTGTGTTTATTGATTTGTTAATTACTTCTTTGTATTGAATGTTTATTCTATATATTTTTTATTGTGTATATGTATTTGGTAACCTTTTGTATCTGATTGTAAATGTTTGTTGCAACTTATCAATAAACCTAATTATTATTATTATTATTATTATTATTAACTGTGTTGACATCTAGTGTAAGTCACATTCTACTTAGATGCCAGGGTAGACGTTTTCAGTAAATAATAGTATACAACTTTTGTGAAAGTTAAGGTATACGTAACCCTTATATTTTACATTTAATATGGATTTACTGTAAACAGATTTCATATCTATTTTCTTACAATTGGTAGGGCACAAATAAGTAGGTTAGTATCTTGTCTATGGATTAGGTTTATTGATAGGCTTGTTTACAGTCCTAATTTTAAAATTGTTTGGATCTATATACATGAACAACTTATCGTTAGATAGTTCATCATAAAAAAGTTAATTATATTTGCATTCTAAAACAGTTATCACTATCTCGTGTCAGTTTGGGATCAGTTTAGGATAGTAACTCCAAACACAATCTTCAGATAAATATGGGCAGGTTAGGTAACTTACCTTGTTTGAGTGCTTTCTGCCTTTAATATGCCGACACATTCTGGACAGGGCCAATGTTCAGTGTCTGCAATGCTCTGCTTTAGACATTTGTAGTGGTATGATCTGGGACAGGTTTCACATGAAATATTAATTCCATCTCGATGGCATCGCCAACAAAACGTGTCCTTTCTCATCTAAAACATGATATAGGTACTGTTTACTTAATTACTTAATAAACAAAAAAATATATTAATGAAGCATAAAGTTGCATGTAGAACTGGAAAAGCTTTTAAGGTATGTTAATGCCTCCACTTCTTAATTTATAAGTGGAACAAAACAAAATTATTGGTACTGTAAATATTATGTTAAAATTCTAGGAAATAATACATAAATTATTACCTTTGTTGTTAGGTTATTATCAGAAAATGACTGCCTAATGATAATTGATTGGGTGGCGCCCTCTGCCACTACTTCAGTACAACTGCCTTTTCTTTTTCTCAAAGAGGAATCTCCATTATCTTTTTCACCTCCTTGCATGATGTCACTTATGTTTGCCTCCAATTCAGCCTCTGCTGTCACAGGAAATTTGATAGGGCGAATATCAGTTGCAAAAAGCTTGGTATACTTTTTCCCACTTAATGCTTCGTTGCATTTACCTGATGGACTTTCTTTCTGTTCTTTGGTTTTTACAAGATCTATTGATCTACGTTTGTGTGAAATATTGGTATCAAGTCTAGCTTCTTTTGAAAGTGCAAGGATGGATTTTAACTCTCGAGAAGCCCTGGAGTTGCTGTGCTCATTGTTTATGTCACCTGGAATACTTTCATTTGTTTCAACATTGTTGCTATGATCTGTACATTCAGTTGGGCTTTGTGATTTTACTTCAGTCTCATCAGATGACTGGTCTGATTGTGTTTCTATCTCTGAAGTCTCATTGTTCGTTATAGTATCTACAGTATTTCCCTGACTGGGTGTCACTTCCATGGATGGAGATTTCTCATCACTTATCTCTACTTCTGTATTTGGCTGAGATTCAGACATTGTGTTTCCTTCTATATTAGATTGGGATTCAGACATTATGCAAGTAAGCTAAAAACTGAATATACAATATAATTAGAGTTGTTATACCAAACAGATGCTAAAATACCTTACCCTTTAGCAATTGAGCATACAATAGTTAAATGTAATGTTCTAAGGTTCACATTTCTCACAGTAACTTTTTAACACTAGTGTATTATAATTCTAGTCTGTACATTATTACTGAGTACCTATATTTTTGCAGCACTGTCTAGCGTGCGGCAATGCTGTACGGTTGATTTTATCTTTTATCATACAAATTTAAGACGCTGACAAATAATCACGCTTATAACCTAATTCTTTCTAACAAATTCACAACACTGGTTCCATGGATCAAACTTTCTAAATGAAATTATTTGAACCACTCAAATCTCAAGCCTAAATTATCACGGTTCTAAGAATGTTTTCCATCGGTATTTCTAGTAGCAGAATACACCACCTTAATATTACCACTTCACACATATTAAAATTACCTAAATAAAATGTAGTTTGTTTAGGTTATGTGCCATCTAGCGAGATTTTGATAAGCTTCTGGTGTAACACACACAAAACACACTTTTACAGCAAACGCTATTATTGATCGCTATCCAACTGTATAAATTGAATATACCTAAGTTCGCAAATATGTGCGGCTTTCTTCTGTTGGCTACACTGAATAGTATAAACGAAGTGCCATTGACAGCGTAGGAATGAATGATATAAAAATGAAAACTACATAGGCACAAAATACACTGTCTTACTTGAAAAATTAATAGGGACACATGTTATTTACAGGTGTCACTATTAGATATGGGTTTTGATATGACAATTTTAGCAAAAACTTGCTTGTATCCAAAATGCATCCCGTTCCTGATAGGTGGGGTCTTTAGCTAGGGCAAACCTCAAAAATTTTATTTCTAAATACCTTAAGAATAGTGAATTAAAAAACTTTTAAATTTTACAGACCTGGTGATATGCTATAATTCATTTTTCAAAATTGTATATTGTATAATTACAAGGTTAGACTTATTTGTAACGTACACTGTATAATTTTAATGCCAATAAACCATAATATCACTATTATTATGAATTCAAATAATCTGGTGCAATCAAAAAACTGGTAATACTGTGGGTTTATTTATTTGAGCACAGTATAATTTTATTAAACGCACAAAATCGAGATTTGATTGATTTCCTTAAATACAACTTACTGCAAAAGTAGGCGTCTGCAAAGGCTTGCATCGTAACTAAGTGAATATTGGAATCTGTGATGAGCACTGATAAGTAAACTTGGAGAACCCAAATCACCACGACACATATTTTTAAAGACCTGGCGATCGTTTCACCAGCAAAGTTAAGGTCATCAGAGGATGAAACATAAAAAAAATAATTATCCTCCTTCATCAGCGTCATCGGAGGATGAAAAATTGAGAATGTATCATCCTCTGAGGAGCCAGCTTTGTTAGTGAAACGATCGTCGCGAGTCTTTAAAGAGATGTGTTGTAGTGATGGGAAAAACAGTTATTTTCTGTTAACAGTTGAAACCGTTAACGTTATTTATTAATAACCGTTGAAAATAACGGCTTCAGTTATTTTAAACTGGATAGTCGATCGATAGTATCATACATTCCCAAAGCTGTGAGCGAGAGCCAGCACACTAGTATAAATGCCTTGTATTTTTACCCCGTTATTTCACGTAGTGTATAAATCTCAAATTTTGTCGATATGAAAAAGAAAGAAAGGGTTAAGAAATTATAATAAGCGTGTCGTAAATCTTTTGCCACTCTGAAGTGAAACTTTTAGAAATCAGAAAGGAGTCTTCTATAAGAATTTACTTAGATGTTTTAGGAATTATAAACTAGTCATTTCTCACAAATTTATTTTATCAGGGTCTTTACGTAAATGTCAATGCCACAGCAAGAATCAATAAATATCATTATTTATCACGCCTTGGGACGTTAGACGTTAGAACTTTTATTGCTAGACAGGGAGTGATTCTGAGAACTCCATAACATAACGCAGCTAAAAAATTTCGGTAAAGAAACAGTATAAAAAATAAAGTTTGAGTTTTAAAAAAAATTGGAAGATATATAGTATTAATTGTTTACTTACTTATTTTAATATTCGTTGTTTTAAAATTAGTTTCAAAAATTTCAAAGGGCTGTAACTTGGAGAAGAAGTGGTTTCAAAAGAAAAACTTAATAAAAAGACACCCATCATTTTTCGCCAAAGAATCACCCTGTAAAATTTTTCGCATCAATTTGGAAACACCCTGTATATATATATATATATATATATATATATATATATATATATATATATATATATATATATATATATATATATATATATTCATTTAATTTTTTATATTGAAATGTATATAGATATTAAAAAATGTTGTATCATTATATTTTTTTAATTAATTTGATAACTATTATCAGACAAACGAAAATGACGTGTTAACTGTTTTCTTAGGTAATGTATATAAATTTAAATAAATAAGTCCTTTAATTTCACGTTAAATTTTGCGTTGTCTATAGTGAAAGTAATAACACGTTTTTACAGAAATTCATCTTTTCACCCAACATTTTTTATTATTAAATATTTGGCTTTACATACTAGTGGGAAACTCAACTGTTTCAAAAATAACAGCTTCTCAGTTTAACAGGATAACTCTGTGTAGTAGTGTCCGTATGCCGTATCCCCATCAACAACCGGTTAAAATTAAAATTAAACCGTTTTATTGTACCGAAAATCCTACGTTCCTAAAGCTGTTAGCGAGAGCGAGCACACAGTATAAATAACGTGTTTAGCATTCCCAATCTCAAGGCTATTCATCCCGTTAAATAGTTAAATAAACAGTTGCCGATGAAAACCGATGTTTATTCATCGAAGCCGAACTAGTTGCAGTAGAACTGAAACAGACACGACTCCGAAATCTAGTTTAGTGTAAAAAGCGCTATTTTTTAAGCTGCTATTTTTATAAATCCATAACTGGTGGTTACCGTTACGGCTCGGTAACCGTTTAAAAATAGCTGACAGTTAAATAACGACCCATCACTAATGTGTTGTAGTGATTTGGGTTCTCCAAGTGTACTTAGCTTGCATCGTAAACAAGTTGTGCGAAAGTCTTTTATCAACCGACAGCCAGTACCTGTGTGACAACAGTAATCACTGTTTAGTGCAAGATTATTTGTTCCACAGCGACAAGAAAAAACTGATAAGGTAAAAACGAATTACCATATTATCACATGTATAGAGTGCTTCAACTGTAGCACCGCCCCAAGGGCCAAGGGAAAACATATAATGCCCACACAAGAAGCTATACTTTAACCTCATCAATTATTCATAAAGAGTTAATGAAGATAACGATGCCAACAGAGACAACTAACAACGCAAATGAAAACTGTCTTATATCGCCTCTGATAAATGAAACAGAAAAACGATATTCTTGGACACCGACCGGCCTTCCGATAAAAAATCGTTTTTATCCAACACCAGTTTTAGACAGCGATGAACCACAGACATCAGCAAATAAACAAAAGCAATTCATTAAACTGGAAATACATCCAATATATTTACACAATGCCGAAAACTAAAAGCAAGTTAGATTTATATTATATAGTCTTACATACATTGTCCCTATATTAGGGAAGAAATGGGCAAGGGCTGACAATTTACAAAATTGTTAGTTGGTGGTACACAGTCTCTATTTTATAACATTTTGTGTTATTTGGAGCTGTCGTGACAACATACTACTTGGTTTCGCAACGAGATGGCGACTCCTGTCCTACATCTCACTATGTGCTGTGAGGTTGGCTACCATAGCCGTATTACTTTATAGGTGTTTTCTCGCTCCATCTAGTATAGCGTACTGATGAGCTCTAATCAGAGCGAAACCGGTCTACGGTTCTAATTGTGGTGAGAATACATCTAGCACTACATACATTGTCCCTATATAAGGAAGTAATGGGCCATGGCTGACAATTTACTAAATTGTTAGTTGGTTGTACACAGTCTCTATTTTATAACATTTTGTGTTATTTGGAGCTGTCGTGACAACATACTACTTGGTTCCGCAACGAGATGGCGACTCCTGTCTTACATCACACTATGTGCACATAGACGTACTAAAAACTGGCGCAAAATTTATCCTGCCTCAAAAACACAGCCAGAAATTCTACGTTTTTCAACAAATATTCTGGAAAATGCCTTATTGAAAATCCCAACTCTGCCATCAGTCGTTATCTTTTTTATTCGTTGATGACTAATAAACCACAGTTTTTCGAACTATGTACTTGTTTATTACTATTATTTTCTAACAATAAACACACTAGTATCAAATACGTTATAATGACAATACAGGACACTACGGCTGATTTCGTCTTTCAAGAATATCAGCGCCCCTAGCGGATAGTACTGATGTTACGTCATTCGAGAACGTGCAACACTAGCAATTGCTGGTGTTTAACTGTGTATATATAAGTGTGAGCTGTGTTTTTTACAATAAATATTAGTGGTTGGGTGTGTGCAATCTATAATTGTTCGAATTATAACGTGCTAAATCAATCAAAGACATTTAATAGGTTTCCAAAGGATGGCGAAACGTGATTATGATTTTTTGTGTTTTCTTTTGTTACCAGCGAATTTTTTTTTACAAATTCGCCTAATAATTAATATTAAACAATAACTATAACATGGATTGACGATAATTTTTTATTATAGATGCAAGAAAAGGGTACTGTTATCAAAAAGAACTGATTTGGATATAGTATTGAAGACACAAGGTGCATTTTACATTTCAATGTCACTTCCAAAAGTATTAATTTGTTGAAGCAGAAGACAAATTCAGAATCACTTTTATGCCAATATGTACAGTTCGCAGAAGATAATTTATTGTGTAATATTTACCATCATGTACCTATTTATTGATAAACTTCGTAAACGGATGGTTGAAAGGCTTCAATCATAACTTGTCTTTCAGTGCATAAAAAAAAGGAGTATCGAGACAAAAAAAGTGTTGCATTGATAATAAATGATATAATGAATTTAAAATTTTAACAGGAAAACATTATGGAAGAACATTAATTTTTATTAGATTATTATCTTATTTAATAACAAATAACTTTTTAGGACTATTCCCCTACATTTTTACTAGAACAAGTCATATAATTTTAACTTTAAGATTGGCCCTTCCCCTATGATTTAGTTTTATACTTTTTGGTTGATTTAATAATACAATTCATATATTTGCTCATTTAGTACCTCAAGATACTCCACCAATCCTAATACTGTTTTTCTATATTTTTCTGTGTCCTTTTTTATTTCAGTAAGCAACACCTGCATAAAATGGGGCGGTTCGAAGGGGACCTCGCATGCAGACTCTGCGGAGAGGGGGAGGAATCAGCTCAGCACATCTTGTGCGAGTGTAAAGCTCTGGACCGCAAAAGACAACTGATCTACGGTCAGTCTAGACCGGAGACGGAGCAACATAAAACTTCACCCTACCAATCGCTGTGCAGACTAGTTCAAGGCACAGTGATTTTGGAATGGGTGAAGTAAGACTAAGGGTATGCACAATCAACCAAAGGTTGCAGTGCTATCGGGGCGGCAAGGCCGCGGACGAGGCCTGAGGAAAAAAATGGCATTAATTGTCCCATTTTTTTACATTTAAAATTATTTTACTTTTTTTTTTGTTCCCTCAGGGCTCGTCCGCGGCCTTGCCGCCCCGATAGCACCGCAACCCTTGGTTGATTGTGCATACCCTTAGTCTTACTCCACACATTCCAAGATCACTGTGCCTTGAAATAGTCTGCACAGCGATTGGTAGGGTGAAGTTTTATATTGCTCTGTCTCCGGTCTAGAGTGACCGTAGATCAGTTGTCTTTTCCGGTCCAGAGCTATACACTCACACAAGATGTGCTGGGCTGATTCCTCCCCCTCGCCGCAGAGTCTGCATGCGAGGTCCCCTTCGAACCGCCCCATTTTATGCAGGTGTTTCTTGACGGCCATGTGTCCCGTCAAGAGACCTGTTGTGTTTCTGAGCTGTCCTCTGCTAAGGTTTAGCAGCTCCACGGCTCTCTTTGAACTGGGTCCGTCAATTATTGACTTCCCATGTCTGAGCCCTGGACAGTCCGCCCAGTACACCTTGTGTTGGTTTCTGACCCAGGACTTAATGGCTCCCCTGGCAGTGCTCTTTGACACGCCCAGAGCCGGTTCTGGTCCCATAAATGGTTCTGCTGACCCTCTCTTCGCGAGACTGTCAGCTTCTTCATTGTCTTCACCCCCGAGTGACCCGGCACCCAGATGAGGGTCACCTCATTCTGCCCAGCCAGGTCGCTCGTCTCGTCTCGGCACTCACTCACCAGCCAGGAATTTACCGGTGGGCTACTTAGTGCCTTAAGGGCTGCCTGGCTGTCTGTGGCTATGAGGATCCGCTTGTTGGTGTAGCCCCTCCTCTTGTTCTCCCGCACACAGTGCAGGATGGCGTACATCTCGGCCTGAAACACCGTTGCATGGGCTCCGAGGGAAATACTATGACTTACCCTCGGTCCTTCCGAGTAAACACCTGCCCCCGTCCCACGCTCCCCGCCAGATCCGTCCGTGAACCAGACGAGCGCGTCCCGTGGCATGCCCGGCGTCTCCTCCCGCCATGCCTCGCGATCAGGGATTTCCACTGTAAAGTTGTTTTCCCTGCACATTCGCGGGCTCGCGAAGTCTGACCTCATTTCAAGCATGGGCTCCTTTACGATCTCCTGAATTTTGCAGTGGCCGCTGAAGCCTGGGTTGATCTTCAGTCTACCATTGCAGGCTAGTCTGTATAGTCCTAGCCTGGCCTCTCCCATAATAACTAAGTGTAGGGGGGGTAGATCCAGCAACACCTCCATGGCGGCTGTTGGGGTTGAAGACATGGCCCCTGTGATGCCTAGGCAAGCCATCCTTTGGATCTTGCCTAGTTTTTGTTTGGCACTGGATTGTGTCACCTTAGGCCACCAGACCAGTGCCGCATATGTAAACGATGGTCTGACCACCCTTGTGTACAGCCAGTGGGCCATACTAGGTCTTAGTCCCCACGTTTTTCCATATATCCGCCTAGTGACGGCTAAGGTCATGACTGCCTTACGCAGTATTTTTCCAATGTGACCATTCCAGGTTAGCTTAGAGTCCAATACGACCCCAAGATATTTTACCTCCCTGGCGATTGGAACGCTCCTACCGTATAGAGTGAGAGTTCTGTGGCTTTCACACTTCCTCCTCCTCGTAAACGGCACGACGGTTGCTTTCTCGGGGCTCACCCCGAGCCCTTGATCAACCGTCCACCCTTCCACCACTTTCAGTGCAGTCTGCATACGCTCCCACACTGCCTGTGTGACCTTTCCTCGGACTATGATGACAATGTCGTCCGCATAGCCCTGTACCTCATACCCCCCACCCGAGAGCCTCCCCAGCAGGCCGTCCACGACTAGACACCAGAGCAAGGGAGACAGAACGCTCCCCTGCGGACACCCCGCCGCGACCCCCGCCAGCAGAGTCCCTCCCGCGAGTGAGGTGAACACCGCCCTGTCCCTGGCATGGAACCGATCCACCTGCAGCAGGTTTAAAATGCTTACTGCCAATTATCTTATTTGCAACATTGCGATAACATTTTTTACTCATTCTTTTTGAATCTTAGGCCCTTTAGGAAAAGAAAAGAAGGAACGTGTCTGTCTACTTTTCTTTGCCGTTTTAGTATTACTTTTGCACGTTGATACATTACAAATTGTTCCACTGGGGATCTAAAAAGATATTTAGGTTAAGTTGTCTATTGCCTTCCTTTTTAAGTATGTATAATTTATTTTTTGAAATTAAACACATATCTACCTTTATGATAAATTACCGATTTAATTCTTGATTAAATAACGTCCAATTCGTCCTCAGGTTGATTCTGTACACTTATGTTTACAACATTACAACACAACACCTTAAAAAATAAAATACAGTCTTTAAGATAATAGTCTCGATTTAACTGCTATTTCGTACAAAATAAACATTAAAATATGTATGTAACTAATCGTTTTCAAAAATTTTTTTAGCAAACACATTTAAAGTTACCTAAATTTCTAATAAATATTATTTAAAGCACCAAAGCCAAACTTAAACTTTTGGCATTAGACTTCACATTACGTATTACCCTCCTCTCGCGTTTCTCCCGTCTCCGAGTTACCAGACAACCTGTGTAATCTATAAACCTTGGTATTTGCTAGTATAATTCTTATTGACAAATGTCTATAGCACTACATATGTCATTGAAATATGTTACATTTCAATGACATATTCACTATCAGTTCACTGTTCGCCTGCTTTACTCTATGATCGCTTATTCAACATTGGACCAACGTTGACTTACAAAGCGTGAGCCACAATAAACAATAGACTTAAGCTCGCAAGGGAGGGACCGAAACAGCCCACTTACTTTACATTAAACTAGGGACCTATATATTATGTAATTGCAACTAGAACGGGCATTATACGCAATGCGCCTGCTACATTTCTTGTTCTTGCTCATTGTGTTCATATAGCGTGTTGGTTATGATAATTCAGAGTATTGTTAGAAATTATAGTGTTTCGCCATAAGCCTCAGTGTGTTAGACGAAGATGGTGATACTGAAGTTAAACAGGCCAGGTCAGGTCAGTTGTAATTCGATTCCGGGGCCTGAATTTGCCCGCTTCTCAGGCATCACCACAGATTGTCTCTAAAGTCTAAGAGTTGTTAGTCCTGGGCCTGACAAAGATCTGAACTCATTATAAAGCTCTAATTAAAAAAAGACGTCACAAATAAAAAGACATAAGTATAAAGGGACTAGCTAGCAGATTCAATACGTACCTCCAATTACATTAGGCTATTCAAGTGTATTTTGTTTCTTTAAAATTTGTTGAGTAAATATTGTTACGTTCTACAAGGTTCTGGATTTGTTGATTAACAAAACACAGCTTTCCAAACAACTAATTTATTATTACCAACTATTTTACAACACCAGTGTCAACTAAAGTATTTCTCTTTTCTATTATTAAATGTCCATAGAACTATATTACACTATCGCCTTCTATGATCGCCTCTTATTCACCAACACTTACTGTTGACTCGCTTAATACTCTATGATCACTTTTCTACACCACCTTATTCAATACTGAACTAACTTACTCTGCGCACCGCTCGTCTATTTATACCGTCCATAGAGATTCCACACGTTCTACACTATTCTACACTACTCTACACCCGTCACTTCTGGTCTATTCTAGAAATGTCATTCCAGAGTGTTCGCTGTGACACTGCTCCCCTCTTATATTCGATCGTCCCGGTCGAATTCTGATATTTCTTGGTATGGCGTAAGTTTGTGTATATGGACCACCTTCATCTTGCTCTTCGGGCTCCTCTGAATTCTATAGACGACGTCATCGATCCTTTTGACCACCTTATAGGGATCTTCCCATAATTTCTGTACCTTCGGTGGCCGTCCCTTGCGTCATACTGGATTGTAGAACCACACACGATCTCCTTCCTTAAAACCAGCTAAATTAATTCGCACGTCATAATGGGTCTTCATGCGGTCGCTTTCTACACGCATATGCATTCGGACAGCAGAGTGGATGGTTTTCCTTCTCGTCAATATGTCAGAGCTTTCTTCAAGCGAAGTTCTTACGTGGTACTGGCTCTTCCGTGTAGTTGCTCTTGTTTTAGTGTTTCTACATGCACAAATATCTCGACGGACCCGATTCATCCTGTCGACATCAGCTCTGTTCCAACAAATGTGCTTACTGACCTTTTTCTGGGTTGGCTTCACTTTGACATGGTCTTTACACCCTTCGTCTTGTACTCTCATAATTTCTTCGCCACTTGCCTCTGGCTGAGTAACTGTGTCGTCCCTTCCTCTCACAGCTCTATTCACTGGAATGGAACTTTCACGACAGACGTTGCTATTTTCCTTTATGGTGATTTTCCTCACTACCAGGTTACTGCCAGTCGACATTTTTATTTCTTCACCGCCGATAGTCAGCATGTTCGTGCCAAGATCAAGTTTACCGCACTGACCTTGCAGATGTCCAAGCCAATTATAATCGGGTCTGATATGGCACCGACTATGGCTCTCTGATTTGCCTTCCATGTCCCAATTTGCAGCTCGACGTTAGTTTCGCCAAATACCTGGATCCGATCACCACCGGCTGCATTTACTCTGTACACTCTGTCTGGCTCTCTTACTCGCCATATTGGAACCATGTCGCGGCGAATAATCATCCTAGGTGCGCCTGTGTCGACGACCATCTGAGTCTTATTACCGCTTACGTATCCGTCTACGACAAGAGCGCTGCCAGAATTGCTAACCTGAGATATGGTTACCGGCCTTAGCTTCACTTTCTCTCTTACGCGTGATCTTAGAGCCCAACATTCGCCCCTTATATGTCCCACCTTGCCTCAGTTCCAGCAGTGAAAGGCATTTGCACGGTGAGCTCTTATTGGGTGTCCATGAGACGTCGGCCTTATTTGTTCTGTTATTTTCTCTAGTAGCTGCATGATCTTGGATAAATCTGTTTTATTTTCTTCTTGGACTTGGAGACTGCGAACTTTCACATGACTTTCCGACGCTTGCTTTACCATTTCAAACTCCAAGGCATGTGCCAAAGCATCGTTCAAGTTTTTGTGTCTTGCCATCCTCAGCGCCTGCTGCGTGTCGGTATCTCTGATGGCGTCAATGAAGGTTTGCACCGACAGCTGGTTTAAAAACTCCATCGGAGCTATGGGGTAGGCTAATCGCGTCAGTTTGACAACGTCGGCGTGGAGATGTTGGAGACTTTCTCCCGGTTTCTGACAACGATTTTTCACCTGCAATCGATACAACTGTTGTAAATGCTGAACGTCAAACCTCATTTCTAATTGATGTCTAGTGCTGTCACAACTCAGCGGTTCTTCCCTGGGAATACCTTGAAGCACATCTAGAGCATCTCCTCTAAGAGCTACAATTAACGAAGTCGCTTTCTCTCTATCGCCCCAACCATTTGCTATAGCAGCGGCTTCGAACTGGCGTAGATAACCCCATGGTACTGAACCATCAAATATGGGGACCTTAATTCTTACGACCGGGCTATCTTCGAGGCTGATGTTTCCTTTGGTATGGTTTCGCACTTATTTTCTAGTGATTGTATTTTCTGATGCACTTCCTCTTGTATATTCGTCAGCTTGTCATGTACATAGTCGCTGAAACCCCTTACGCTTCTTTCTACTTATTGGAAGATGTCGTCTTTTACCCGCTTCATATGTTCGTCCACACACGAAGTAATATTCTGAATTCTGCTGGCTTGTTCTTGCAGAATTTTCTTTGTTTCGGCACCTCTTCTTCTGGCTTCTTCGTCTCTTTTTCCCAGTCCCTCTTTTATCTCTTCGTCTCTTTTTCTGGCCTCTTCATCTCTTTTTCTCATTTCTTCTTTGACTTCTTCGTCTCTTCTTCTGACCTTTTCATCTCTTTTTATCATTTCTTATTTGGCCTCTTCCTCTCTTTTTCTCATTTCTTCTTTGGCTTCTGTTCGTGCTAATTTAGCTTCTTCGTCCATTTTTTAATCATTTCCAATAGCTGGGCGTCCATATTGGCTGTTGCGCTACGTGTCTTAGGCATAGACGTACTTAAAGCTGATACACAGTTTCAAGAACACACCCAGCTATTAATCACTGATCTTCCAGAGATTCTAGAAGTTTTCACGTTGCTCAACGAATATTCTGGAAAATATTTCTGCTAGCAGCTTCAAAATCCCACTTCTGACACCAGTTGTTACGTTCTACGGGGTTCTGGATTTGTTGATTAACAAAACACAGCTTTCCAAACTACTAATTTATTATCACCAACTATTCTCCAACACTAGTTTCAACTAAAATATTTCCCTTCTCTATTATTAAATGTCCATAGAACTATATTCCACTATCGCCTTCTATGATCACTTCTTATTCACCAACACTTACTGTTGACTCGCTTAATACTATATGATCACTTTTCTACACCACCTTATTCAATACTGAACTAACTTACTCTGCGCACCGCTCGTCTATTTATACAGTCCATAGAGATTCCAGACGTTCTACACTATTCTACACCTGTCACTTCTGGTCTATTCTAGAAATGTCATTCCAGAGTGTCCGATGTGACAATATATTGGGCTGACAAATATTTTAGATGTCTAAACTGGTGACAGAGAAGGAACGTGAAATTTTGGAATTCTCTATATTAAACCTAGGCATCTGTTTTGTTCCACTTTTAAATAAAACATACTGTACAATAAGGATGCAATGCAAATATTACTTATTTCCAATTATTTAGCTTTCAAATATTGTTGCTTACAAAGTTTTTGATAACCAAAGATAGTATTTACGCGGTTTGTAGAAGGTAACATGACATACTAAAAGAACAATAATTAATGATTGACAAAATACCACTTACATAAAAAGAAACGCATGTTTCAAAAACTTTACGAACATTAAAGTATAGCTAGTGATAATTAATTATATTAGAGCGTTTTATCTCTCATCTAGAAAAACATCCAGTCAGGTCTATAACTAAATTTAAAAGTAGATTAATTGTTGAATCACAATATACAATCGAGTAATTGTTAAAATCCAAGGTAAAAGATTCTCACGTTTTTATACCAAATGAGATTGTTTTCGATAGTAATTGGATATTTTCTTTTGTTGAAAGAATACAGTATTAGCACTTGCTGCGAAATTTCATTCCTATGAAGGTAGGAGAAGAGGCGACAAAAAAATTGAATTAGTAAATATTGTATTGTATTGCTGCACTGTATTTTGTTTCTTTAACCCTAGCCTATTTCCGCAATTATGATCAATTAGCCATGCAAGTGAAGGCGATCGATGCTATAAGTTATACGAGGATTACGGTAGTCGAGATATAACAGCACACTTATCCAAATTCAGAGGCAAAGATCACATCCGAGACCATTTTAGGACCGCACTAATATCGTGTTGCAAATCCGCTGATTTAGAATATTGGAAATTTTAAGATCCTCGGAAAATACAAAAAATTTTAACGTTATGCAATAATTCAGATCTGGAACATAAACAAGAAATTGCAAGGGCCCTAGAGTCGAATCCTAATCTAAAACGCTCAGCACACTAGCAGCTACCGGAGTGTAAAACCGCACAACAAACCGTTACCTGAAAAGAGCGGCCAGAAATAGAAATAAATGCTCCACTGACGCGAAAAACGTAGAAAACTTGCGTAAAAGAACAAGGCGAAATCAAAATGGACTGTGTCAAGAGGCTTCCAGAATCCAAAACAGGACTACACAAATTGAAATATTTTAGCATGTTGGTTGTAGGGAAAATTAGCCTAAAATGACATGCCCTATAATTTCGAAATTTATGACAATAAAATTACGAGAAAATTAGCATTTTATTCGTTTATATACTTTAACCAGTAAAAAAATAAAACACTCCAAGAAAAATAAAATAACACACAAATTTTCTTCCTATGTCATTTTACTCAGTGAGTGGTGGACGTGCCGCCACCTAGTTGCGGAACCAAGTAGTATGTTGTCACGCCAGCTCCAAATAACACAAAGTGTTAAAAAGTAGAGACTGTATACAACTTACTAACAATTTAGAAAATTGTCAGCCCTGGCCCATTTCTACCCCAATATAGAGACAAAGCATGTAAGACTAGATGCATTCTCGCAACAATTAGAACCGTAGACCGGTTTCGCTCTCATTAGAGCTCTTCAGTACGGCATACTAATTGTGGCAAAAATGCACCAAAAGTAATACGGCTATAATATAGCCAGCCTTAAAATACTGGCTAAAGGCCATACTATAGCCGTATTACTTTTGGTGCATTTTTGCTACAATTAGTATGCCGCACTGAAGAGCTCTAATGAGAGCGAAACCGGTCTACGGCTCTAATTGTTGCGAGAATGCATCTAGTCTTATGTCATTTTAACCCGAATACTCGGGTAAAATGACATACACTATTATGAAAGGCAAAGTTCACACCCAAACATTTTCTTCGTCTTCGGTACTCCAGCACACTCAGTATGACACCAATTATGACATGACTGACACCTAATCCAATTCTCACCGGGCTTAGAAACACCATATAACCAATTACAGTAAATGCATATCGCTTCATCGTCCTCATCTTCAAGGTTCTTAAATTAATCTCCACTTTCAGAACCATTTTTAAAAACTTTCCTTTTTACAGTTTTTAACTGCCCGGCACTCTCCCTTTTTCAGCTGCAATTTTACTATCATATTTTTCTTTAATTTCTGTTAGTACTGGCGTACTTGTCAAGACTGTGGAAGTAGTAGCCTGTGACTTACGACGTTTTCTGGTTTCTGTCGCTTTTGGTAGAGGATATACGATGTCTAATGGAAAGTTTAATGTTGTATTTCCGGCATGATTTTCTAATAACCTAGTTGGTGTATTAGATCTAGCTTGGTCAAATTCTTTCTCTGTGGACACAGGAGGACTAGAAGTAGTTTTAGAAGTACCTGGGATGTTAGTTCGATGGGTGTTAGTTTGATGGCAATGATCGTCTACTTCTTCCACTCTAGCTGGGGCTGTTACTTTGTTCGGAACAATCCGTTACCAAACTTGCTATAAACATATGATCAGGAAATATGTCAGAATTGAAAGGAAATATTCCGGTTTTTAGAAATCCAGCGGTAGCTATAGCAGTGGTTGCAGATTTTCCATATGCTTCAGAAAACAGTTTTCCTATTTGAAACGGACAAACAACTCTTCCATGGTTATTTTTCAACCACCTAGATACTACATGGTTGTAGTAGATTGAAAGGAGACCAAAAAATGTTACGTCTAAAAGCTGTATTCGATGCGTGTTATGTGGTGACAGGCAAAGCAAAATAATTCCATTACTTTCAGCATATCTCAAGACAAGAAAATATTTGTGGCTAGCGTGGCCATCCAAGATTAAGAGAACTTTATTTTCAGGAGAAGAGTGTGAATGCTTTTTGAAGTGCTTAAGCCACATTTCAAAGAGTTCCCCTGTCATCCATCCAGACTCCTGACATAGAAGCAGGGAGCCAGGTGGAGCTTCGTCAATAAGTTCCTGCTTGTGTCTCTTCCTAGCGAAAATTAGTGCTGGTGGAATAAATGTCCCAATAGTATTCATACAGCACACCACTGTGGAATGAGTTCCCCGTTGAGCACGGGTTAAGGAACCCACCTGATTTTTTCCCTTAGTGGCAAAAATCTTAAGTGGTTTTTGCACTGTTGATAATGCAGATTCATCCATATTATAGATATTATTTGGTTCAAAATTATATTCCTGGTTAAGTTTTTCTAGGGTTGTAAAAAACTTTGCTATTTGGGGCTTGTTGAATCCTTGGGTACGCGCTTAAGATGTTGGTTCGGGGACACGCAGACTAATTTCTGGATGTCTCAATCTGAAACCTTGAAGCCAGTCAAAACCGGCCTTCTTTTCTTCTTTTGAGAAACGATGTCAAAGCCTGCCTCGGCAAACTGGTATGCAAGCTATTTCAGATCATTGTTGTAAGGCTAAACAGCATGTTTTCCAACCTTTGAATATGTTGAACCAATTCAATTTCCATTTCTTGCGGAAAGATACACGCAAACCGACCTAGACCTCTATTGACACCCTTAATATTCTTATTTGTATCTTGTTCTCGCCGGCGCAAAGTTGCCTGAGGTACGTTCAATTGTTTTGCCGCGGCAAGCCAGCCCATCTGTCCGCTTCTGACAGCCGTAATTGCCCGACCCATTGACTCTTGACTCCAGAACTGCCTGTCGGACTTTCTAAGGTACTTTCCAACCATTCTATAAAACAAGGACAATTTATTGACAACAATATGTTTATTATTCGACTTGGTACATTTATCAGTAGACGAGACGACTAACTTTCATTACATGCGGGTAAAATGACATATCTGTGTCGTCTTATCCATACACAAGGTATGTCATTTTACCCCAACATGTAACCTCACAACATAACCTAAAGAAACTGTGAGAGAATGAACAGAGAGTTATTATGTTAGTATTTATAATAATTATAGGATGTCGCTTACCTGTACCAATAACAATTTTATACAAAACTGTAGCTTATGCTGCCTATTTAATTTTGCGAGAACAATGTATCGGTCTAAAATTACAGGCCACACCACCATATTAAATCAGTAGCTTTGTAATTAACCAATCATCCGCCAGCTGACGAATCCAGTTCTTTAATATGTTTAAAGAGCTTTCAACACTGACTATGTCATTTTACCCACGTATGCCATTTTAGGTCAGTTTCTCCTACTTGATTTGAGTGATAGGAAACAATGCTACTCCTGTAAAATAATCTTATGCAAAGTTCAAAAAACCTCCTGGGGAGTCGTCCTAATATTTTGCATATAATGCAGACAAACTGATCGGGCCGTAGTAGGTGAAAATCTTTACCACGATTTCCAACAATCAGAATCTTGGCAAAGTGATAGTCCTCAAGGAGAATTTTGGCAAATGCGTTATGGGAGCAGCAAATTCATCAGCACATTTTTGTAGCAAGAACGATTCAAATGTACGCCGTCAAGGCTTGGGGATGAATCAATATCAATAGTCTTTAGTCCTTGGGTTATTCCTGAGGTATCCAGCCTGCAGTTAGGAGTCTCCGCTGAAGCTGACTAGTTACTGGCATGATTAATACAGATGTGAATTGGTTAGGAAACGTGTCAACAACCTCAACAGTGTCATCCCGAGCTTGAGGTTTTTCAAGCATGCCATAACACATGCTTATTTCAAATAACGTTTTACCCGTCCCTTCCTGTAATGCGTGTAGAGAGCTTTAATGTGTCCAACATCGCATGGTACACGGAACAATGATTTGACGCCCCTCTGAAGGCTGAAACGTGCAGACATTCAACTTGCTCAAACACAAGACCGCAACCTCGATATTAATTTTACAGTATGTAGTTAAAAGTGAAATAGACCGAAGCTTTCACTGGAATTCGAACCTACAACCGTTAACTTCAGAATCACACGTTCTTACCACCCAGGTGTCTAATTTACAGTGGCGGCTCGTCATATGACGCAGGTGACGCTGCTTCACCTATATTTTTCGGTTAAGCTAAACTTTTGTATTCAAAATCCACCATAATTTTAATTTTTTTATTCAAATTCATTTGGTACAACCACATAAAAATGTCTAGTTAGGTCGCGCCGCAGTTGATAATGTATTTTTATAGTATTTTATGGTATGATATGGTTTGTAAACCCCTGATTCCCCAATTGATATACATTATGCCCAAACGCGCAGCGTATTACGTGTTGCCGAGCACAGACTATTGGCAACGAGCAACTAAGCCAAAATCCTTTACACAGAAATGCTGGATCGAATTCTCAATTTGCATGAGACCATTGCTATGGTAACGGCACCCGCTCTGTTGACCTGGTATTTATTATGGCCACCAAAGTGATGCAGGGTTCTGAGTCTGCTTCAAAGCTTGGTTTCCGTCGTTTATTTGGATTTACTCGGAACGTCAGACGCGTATTTTTATTTTTACTATATTGCCGTTAACGTTAAACGATCCGGTATGTGTCACATTTACACACTTTGAAAAGCTGGATTTTTCATGTTTCTCTTTGGCAAGTGTAATTAATTTGCTTATTATCACCTTTAAAAGAATAATTTCAAAATAATAAAATATTAGATATAAAATTTTAAGTTATGAAAAAGTCTAGCCGCAGCACGTGCGTTAAGGTAGTGAATTTTCATAGAAATGATTGGGGAACCAAATATTTTTATAACTGTTTTTTCTTGCAACATAGAAATCCAAATTTTGGTATAGTTTACTTTTTATATCGTAAACATACCTACCAAATTTGGTTACCATAGATTTTTTATTTTTTGAAATACAATTTTTTTTCGAAAGACAACTCAAAATTTTATCCACGCTATTTTTATTTATTTCAACAACACACCACCAGGGCTTACAGCCTAAATACTACCATACCGTGGGTGTCAACAAGGAGGAAAGAGGCAACTTGTTAATTCTGAACTTGAAGGTTTGGAGGTTCGGAGGAGATGGAAAAACATATGCCGGCAAGGAATTCCACAACTTGGAAGTCCTCGGGACAAAAGAGGGGACATAACAAGATGTTCTATGTCTGGTGACCTGGACAGTAAAAGGGTGCATTCGCTGTGTTCCTCTGGTAGATTTGTTGGGGGCAGCAGGTGGAGGAACTATGGAAGAAAGCTCCTCTGAGCAGTGCCCGTGTAGATATCTATATAAGAGAGAGAGAGAAAGAGAGAGAGAGAGAGGTAACCAACGGCACGTCGGTGGGCAAGTGATGGCCGCCTTTGGGTGAGGGTAGGGTCACCGATGAGACGTATAGCTCTCTTCAGAATGGAGTCTAGGATAGCGAGTGTAGAAGCGGCAGCGGCACCCCAGATGTGGGAGCAGTATTCGAGGTTTGGCCTTATTTGTGAAGTATATAAGGTAAAGAGATTAGATGGTGAAAAGTATTTGCGAGCCCGGAAGAGGAAACCTAATTTCTTAGCAGCTGCTTCTGCAATTGATGTGACATGTTGGTGCCAATTGAGATTTCGATCCACAGGAATGCCAACAAGTGAACAGGACTCATTACTTTGAATAACTTGGTTGTTCATTGTGATGGGTCTAGAGCTGGTGTATCTCTTATGAGATAGAAAGCAAGACTGATATTTAGTGGGGTTGAAGTGTACAAGATTTCTACTTCCCCAGTCTAATATTTTTTGGAGATCCACGGAGACAGAACCCTCCATGAGTCTGCGATCCTCATCTAATTGGGCTAAAGAGACAGGCTTAGAATATTGTTTATTTGAGTGGAAAGTGCTGTCGTCCGCGTAACTGTGAACTGGGTTGGATGTGCTAGAGATGAGGTCATTGATGTGGAGAAGTAACTAAGTGAGCTTTGACCTTTTCAAGTCTGGCCTTGTCACAGGATTTAGAGAAGCAGGGCTCTTGAGTGTCTGAAGAGGTTTTCTGGGTACGTGGAATAAATAGTTCCATGCCAGCTCGGTGACGTTTTGTGAGATATCAAAGGGGTCAGGATGAGAGACGCAGACAGACCCATGGAAATGAGAAAAAGTAATCCCGCATTTCGTCCCAGTTCGTGTAGTGCCAAACAATACGTGGGTGTGATGACTGTGTGACCTCGGGTTGCATTGCGCAGGAAGCAGTGACCATGCGGTGGTCTGACCGACCAAAGGGGGCGGTGTCTGATATCTAATAGAATTCAGGTTTTGTAGTAAAAAGGAGATCCAAGGGATTTGAGCTGTATGTTGGGATGCGAGGAAAGTAAGTAGGTTGCTGAACCATATTGGCTAAATAATTGCTGACTGCAAAGGCCTCCGCTGCTCTCCCTTGTGGATCGGTTATTGAAGATCATAGCCATTCCTTTTTAGTGTTTTTTGTCAGTCTCACATGGAAAGCTACAGCAGTGTGTTACTTGTTAAAAAAAGTCTGGACGCGGACAGTGCGTTATCGTAGCGAAATTTCATTACAAATATTTGTTTCTAAAAAAAAGTTTGTTTAACGGTAAATAAGTAAGCATACTTGCACCACCCAAATCACCACAACATATTTTAAAAAACCTGACGATCGTTTCACTAACCAAGCTAGCGTCATCAGAGGATGAATAATTCTGCCACTTCCTATGTGCTTACCAGTGCTCGTCACGGGTTCCAATCTTAACTCAGTGGTAAATAAGTGTTGAAAAATAATCTGACTGCAGTAAGTCGTTACGGTAACGATTTTTCATAAAACATTTCAAATCCTTACAACTCGATCAATTTGCCATTATTATGCTAGAATCTTCAATTTTGCTAAAGCCTCTACAAAAGCATCATAGGTAATAAATTTTATAAAAATAACGCAACAAGCTTCGGAAAAAGCGGTTCGGCTGAAACAAAATCATCCAATTGATTAACAAGGGAAATATCTGCCACCTTTATACTAAGGGAAGTTTGGAACTTGTGATGAGTACTGACAAGTACAAGTGTTTTAAAAAAATGTGTTGTGGTGATTTGGGTCTCCAAGTGTACTTGCCACCTTGATGAGTTGACAGTTACGTTGCTTTTATACATGGCTTGGATAAGTTCGTTAGGTAGCTCGGTCGGTTCCGTTCTTCCAGAAAACATTGAAAAACTTTTCTGTTTTGTTTCTTTAACGTCGGCCTATTTCCGCGACTATGGCCAATCACCGACGCCAGGGAGCAGTTTCACCTTACTATCCTGGAAATTTTTTCGAACCCCTGTCTTTCTGTAAGGAGGGTAGGGATCTTTAACGTGCCCAACATCACATGGACACGGGACCGACGGCTTTACGCCCCCTCCGAAGGGCGGAACGTACAGACATTCAACTTGCTCAAATACAATGCCAGAACCTCGGTTGATGTTAATTTTACAGTTTGTACTGAAAAAGGGAAAGGAGTACCCCGGGATCGAACTCAGTACCCTTCGGTTCAGAGGCACACGTTCTTACCCCTGAACCACCGAGGTTCTATTGAAAAACTTTTGTCAACTTTAATGAAATTTGTAACATAAGCCTATTTTAGAAACTACAGTACCTACATATACCAAATTTTAATTTTTTAGCTTCATAAAATTTGAATTTTAAAAATTTTTCCTCAAAAGGAGAGCACAAAATTTGGTATGATGAAAACAATTTATTCTATTTCAATGAGAACTTAAGATATTCTGAGTTAGGGTACTTAAATATTCCAAACAATTAAACTTACGTTTTAAACCCCAAAAAGGAGAGAAGCTAAGACGTAATAACTAAATTGTATAAATCCGTTACTTGTGACTGACAACAGATCAAACTTCAAACTTATACATTTAATAAGTTAAGAATTTCTGACATATCGTGAAATGCATGCTCTCCGTGATCTAAATATACTGACGTACAACAAATTTGAACACCCAGGAAAAGTTGATGAATTTTAATAAAGTCTATAGATAATATGTGTTTAATGGAACTTAAAAAACGATTGCAACGATTACATTTTTAAACTAAAATATTCAAAAATAACAAAGTTATTTGATAATGAGTGATGGGTCCGCCTCTGTTTCTTATGCATTGGATAACTCTTCGAGGCATGCTTGAAATTAAATGATTTCTGCTATCCCGAGGAATGTCATCTCAGGCTTCTTGAATTCGGTGACAAAGGCCAACAAGGTTATTTGTTTGTTAAGGTAAATTACCCAGTCGATTGCCAATCATATCCTACACATGTTCGATTGGTGACAAGTCGTGGGAACAAGAAAGCAATAGAAGCAGGGTTATGTTTTTTCCTGCAGCAACCTTGCAGTAACGCTTGCCGTACGAGGATGTGCGTTGTCTTGTTGGAAAAGGGGTTGAATCAGGGGCGGCTCCTCAATAAGTGCGCCCATGCGCGCGCACTGCCACCTGCTGTGGAAAAAATAACATTTTTGCTATGCTATATTTTAATATAGCATATATATTTAATACTTTAGTACGAAATCTTGATGATCTTCGTCGAAAACGACCGAGTAAGCAATCTGCTGTGCGCTATAAAATTACACACTTCCAGTTTGTAGTAGACTTTTGGCACAGCGTGTGTACCTACTACCTAGTAATTTTCGTCTTTGCGTCGGATTGATTTTTAATCAGATCATTTCGTTGTTGTTTACATGTTCTAACAAGACAATTATTATTATTATGGTTACTACTTCGCGTTGCTTAATAAGTGGACAAAATAATTGTGATACTGTGATTAATTCAGTGGATATTTTAAATTTAAAGGTCATCTTTTTAAGGGACTTTTTAATTAATATAACGTATAACTAACTAGAGGAAAACTTGGTAAGTAGTTAATAATTATATTAAGTTTAGTAAGTAGGTTTCTTTATAATACATTTTCGGGGGAAAATAAGCGAGCCCTTCATTTTTAGTGAATTTTTATTTTAAAAAATTTACTAATAAAGAGGTATTGATGGAGACTTTGCAAAAATTTTTTCAAATGAGCGCGAACTAGGACCCCTAGAACCCATATCTGGGGTAAGTTTCAATTGTTATATGTTTATATATATATATATATATATATATATATATATATATATATATATATATATATATATATATATATATATCCAACTGATAACTCAAAAAGTAAGCAACTGATTTCGATGAAACTCGGCAAGTGCCTTTCTTTTATTAATGGCTTGGATGAGTTCGTTAGTCAGGAAAATGGGATAACGTTTTCCGGGAAAATTTTGAGGATTGTTTAAAAAAAATATCTTTTTCTCTGAAAATTACAAAGGTATTTTAATTAAATTTGGTGGATATGTTTCCCTATAAAAGACCTTACTACACACTAAAATTCAACTTTCTACATTTTTAGGAAATCGAGTTATTAAAATTTTGAGTTTTCTTTTGAAAAAAGAATAATTTTTTTCTCCGAAAATTACAAAGTTATTTTGATTAAATTTGGTGGATAGGTTGCCCTGGGCAAGACCCTACTATACAACAAAATTCAGCTTTTTAAGTTCGTAGAAGCCTGAGTGATTTAAATTTGAAGCATTTAGTAAAAATTTACTGCCATAACGCACTTGCTGCGTTCCGATCTTTTTTTTCTTGCGCATTAAGGCACGATACTGTGTTGAATTAAGCTTTGTAGGTATGTCAGTGCAACAGGCTACAGTACGTATCGTATGTAATTATTTGCAATAAAATTTATGTCAATATAAACTAGAGGTGGCCTGCTACCGTATGTTATTGCACCCAGTAGCATTATTCTTCGTGTAAGGGCCGTATGCCGTTCCACAGCAAATTCTAAATTTCTCAGCTTTCCACATAACTGTCTTGCTATTCTGCGATCATCGTGGACCCAAAGACAGAATCGGAACTAGTCAGAGAACACAACACGACTCCATTCACCATCCTAATTTGACCTGCTGTTACACCATTCAAGCCGAGCAGCACGATGTCGAGGTGTCAGTGGGAGACATAAAAATGGTCTATACGAACGAAGCTCAAAAGCGCGTATTCTGCAATATATCGTCGCCATAGAGACTGTTTTTGTAAAACTCCCAACCAAGTATTTCCAATTGACCGTGTTATGGAAACTCTGTCTTGTAAAGCCCCAATCCTCAAATGACGATCTTCCCGTGTTGAAGTTGCTCGATGTCGTCCGGATTCATGACGACGGTTACGAATTCCTTCTTCAGGCTACCTCCACAAATACTGTATAACACTGCTAACACACTTGGTCCTATGCGGTTGGAAATTTGTCTGATTGAAAAACCGCCTTACCACATACCTACCAACATAATGCGCCCCCTTTCGATTGTGCCGTAAACGGCGCATAGGCATAATGACTTAATAAATTGAACACACATTGCTACCAAATATTGCTTCAAACTGAAGAAAATACAAATTTAAAGATGTAATTTTTTGATCAAACAAAATTTAAAAAGGTGTGCACCTGTACAATTTTTTTGTCCATATTTTTCAGAGGCAAAACAGAACAGTATAGAAAGTTTCATTACAATTGGTCGAATCTTACTGGGTGTTCGGATTTTTTGAAAAGTCAGTACATATTTACTTGAAAATTCGCTATCATAGCACAGTTGCTACGTCTGCAGCTTTTAAAATGTACTTAAAATACTTAGATAGTTTAAAAACGACGCTAAAATACAGATACTTACTAAATTTGGTACCTATCAAACGTAGAACGTTTGCGTTTAATTGAAAGTTAACGAAAATTATTTTTTCTCACCTAATTTTTTATACCCAGGTTAGCTATATGTTATTTTATAGATTAATAAACATTATAAAATTTAATATACCAATTAAAGTTTAGAGCTATCTAATTTAGTCCTCTCTAATATGAACATGATACCAACTTCCCAAAGAAAAAATATTTAATTTATTCAATACCAAACGCTTACAAACCAAAGTTGTCTATATTTTTTTATGCTGACTGTCTATTATAGGTACTTGATTAATAATGGAAGCATTTATTGTTTACCACAAGAATGATCTATTGCTTTAAACCTACAAATTATAATGTACCGCCCACGTATGGAATTTCTCAGATAATAATATAATCAGTAATAGCAGCTCGACATCCAAAGATGGTAATTGTACATTGTTTACTTATTAAATTACTTAGAAATTCATTACAAACATGCTGACGACAAGCTAGAAATAATTTAGATGAACAGACTCTTTATAGTAAAGTTCCAGTCCAGGTTCCAGTCATCATCGCCTATTGAAATCACCTTGTCTAGTTCTTTTGTGTTAGCTATAGACGCATAAAAACGCTGAGACATAATCAAAAACGAGTAAACACTAGATCACGAATGATGACTGTTTCATGTTTCAATAAAGGCTCCAGCGGATGTCCGAAGGCGCGCCCCTCCAAGAGGATTTAATATAACAACAACAATATACGAGGGTTATCATTAATAAATACCTAATCAGGTATCAAAAATAACTTTGCCAAAGGTGACTATGGATACCGAGATAATTATAACATATTTATTTTTACCACCAATACATAAAAAAGTGTGGAAAACGTCAATACAAAAAAGGGTCCGACGCAGCAACTGTGTTTTGGTAGCGAATTTTCATAAGATAGTTTTGCATGTATCTCGCGGTATGTCAAAAATTCTTACGTTATTAAATCTTCCAGTTTGAAGTTAGTCCTGGTATTGGTCAATTATATACAAGCAAGCTTGCTATTACGTCTTAGCTTCTCGTCTTAAATTTAATAATGGTTTGTATCTTTCGATCCCTTAATATCGTTTCTCTTACATACAGACCTGGAGACTACTTCTCTGGCTTGACTGTTGGGTTTCGTTTTTGTAGGTAAAGGACGTAGCCAGCGCGTAAGCTAACTAGAGCATGTCGCCCTTCTGAATTATAGATGTTCTAGGATGTTCTTCAACGATTCTGTAACTAGTTTTGCTGCTTGACAGCATCCCCAGGCAGATAAATATTGAATTAATACGACATCATGCCAAATATAAATAAAGATCTGTTGCTATGTTATGATGTTTTGATCCAAAAATTCTTCAAAATTTAAAACAAAATGAAACACAAATGACGATTGAGGCTTTCAAAGTGTCTACGTGATGTATGTCAATATTTAACATAAAAATAGAACTAAACTATAACAGGAAAACAGTTACAACAATAAAATAACTCAACAATAACAGTAATAAAGCAGACTCTATACAATGAAAATATCGACATACATCAACTCATTATCTTATTAAAACTTTTTTGAAAAAAATAGTTAGATTTATTAGCTGATAAAGGAAACAACGAACTACGCATAGGTAGGCCTTCATTTTGCATATAAATTTTATTATTAAATTTGAAATAGTTTTGTTTTGTACATTCGTTAAATATTTTTATGACATTTACGTTCTTTTTAATTAAAACGTTTTCTAATAGAGGTAAACACTCTCTAGGAGGCATCTTAGAATACATGCTATAAACATCAAACGAGACGAGTTTACTATTTGTACGAATAATTAAGTTATTTAATTTTTGTGTTAGTTCATAAGAATTCTTAACTGAATATTTTGGAATGTAATTGTATTCTCTAATAAAAAAAAGTTGTTATAAGATAATGAGTTGATGTATGTCGATTCATTGTATATAGTCTGCTTCATTACTGTTATTGTTTAGCTTTTTGATTGTTGTAACTGTTATTATAGTTATTATAGGCTAGTTCTATTTTTATGTTAAATATTGACATACATCACGTAGACATTTTGAAAGCCTCATTCGTCATCTGTGTTTCATTTTATTTTCAATGTGATGAATTTTTTGATCAAAACATCATAACATAGCAACATATCTTTATTTATAGTTGTCATGATTTCGTGTTAATTCAATTTTTATCTGTCAAGGATCATGTCAAGCAGCGAAACTAGTTACAGAACCGTTGAAGAACATCTTAGAACAGCTAGAATTCAGAAGAGCCACTTGCTCCAGTTAGATTACGCGCTGTCTACGTCCTTCATCTACAAAAATTAAACTCAACAGTGAAGCCAGAGAAGTCGTCTCCAAGTCTGTATGTAGTATGGACCAGTTTCACTAAGTGAGGGCAACAACAATCAATGAATCGTTTCTTCTATCAATTAAATTGAGTAAATGGTTTTTATCATACACATTTTTTTAAGCTCGTGATCAATTTTGAGAAAAAAGTAATTTAAAATACCGAAAACACAGTTTTTTATGCAGCTAGAAGATGAAAATGATGTATATATAGGTAATGTAGTCTCTTAAATTCAATAAGTGAAGATTGGTACCTGTGATGAGCACTGATAAGTACAATTTGGAGAACTCAATTCATAACAATACAGTTTTTATACCTGACGATCGTTTCGCTAATAAAGTTAGCGTCATCAGAAGAATGCATAAAGTAAGCAAATAAAAACTACATCTACTATTTACATGTAAGTTGCCAAACAGTTGCGAACAGCGTCCTCCAGGAAGGTATACAGAGAGACCCGCACTGTTGAGCCTTAAATCTCTGTAATTTAAATTACATCCCTGCTTTTGTGAAACTGTGTGTCGTTCTAAAATTTTCTTTCTAAGAAGGACAGGCTGATCATTAAGAAAGCAGTTCCAACAATGGACTACACACAACCGCACCTACTCTATTCATCGAAACATTTTTGTTCAAATTTCTAACGATATATATATATATATATATATATATATATATATATATATATATATATATATATATATATATATATATATATATATATATATATATATACTTTCGCCAGCATCTAACTGTCGCGACTGCCTGTCATTTTTGATTAACTTTGGATATTCCCATCTACATGATAATTATTATCCCAAATATGCTAAGCAATACATGATGTATCAATAGTGCTATATCTCAGTTGCGCTAAATATTCTTTAAGTCTAGTTTCAATAGTTCTTTTAGTTTGTCCAACATATTTAAGTTCATAATCCTTACAACGTATTTAATACATTCCCGATACTTCTGTGGTTTTATATTTCTCCTTTGGGCTACCTAGAGAGTTTTGTAATGTATTCTTCTATGGAAAATGTCAGCTGTAAATTGGTTTTCTTAAAAATGCTATTTAAACCTCTCATGATTCGTGGTTCAAATAGTAAACAGACAACGGTTTTGTCGGTTTTATCTTTTCTGAAAGGCATATATTCCGTTAATATTTTCTTTGTTTTATGTTTATTGAGTAAATTTTTCCACTAAGCAGACAGAGTAAGCTTTCTGTTGTATCTTTCTTTGCTTAACGGAAACTCTATTGATATATGAACCAGAAAATTCAAACTAGCTGTTTTTTGTGGAAAACTATGGTGTGAGTCAACCAAAATGCAACGTACAATAGTGGTTTCTTTTTGTGGATGTCAAATTCCAAAGTGTCTCTATTTTTGAAGACTAAGACATCAAGAAAATATAGTTTGTTATTAATTTATATTTCATGGGTAAATTTAGTGTCAAATTTACTGTTTAATTTGGCAGTAAAATCATCTACTTTGCATATATCTGTATTAAATACAGAAAATCATACTCTAGGAAAATAGTAATTTTTATTTGCCAGGTCTGTTTCAGATCTACTATCTACTCCTGAAAATGTCTGCATTGAATGTGGAAGAGGGGTTGCCCATTGCTGTGCCATGGGTTTGTTCAAAAAATTCATTATTAAATATTCGGATTCTTGCAAACACTTGTTAAATTTATCTATTCTTTGCAGACCTCTTCATCTATGTTGTTCATTTTTAACAAATGATGTAAATACGTTAATACCTTAGCGTTTATTTTTTTTGGGAATACTGACAAACGACGATGTGTTACCAGTGTTGCCATAACAGAAACGACCATTCGTTAAAAATGAACAACATAGATGAAGAGGTCTGCAAAGAATACATAAATTAAACAAATCTTTGCATCAATCATAATATTTTTTAATTTAATAATGAATTTTTTGGACAAACCGATGGCACAGCAATATGAAATCCCCTTTCGCAATTTATTGCACACTTTTCACGAGTTGATTTGAAACAGATCTAGAAAATGAAAATAACTATTTTCTTAGAGTATGGTTTCGTTATGTGGATGATGTTTTTGCAGTATTTAATACAAATGTATGCAAAGTAGATGATTTTATTGCCAAATTAAACAATAAATTAGACTTCTTAAATATGTTGTGTGCTTTGAGGCATATTTACTTTCTAAAAATAATAATCGCAGGACACATACTTGGAAAAAAATCGGACCGAGAGAGCAGCTTCTGAAAATCCTGACAAAATTTTTGTTATATTAGCATTTACAGTTGTTTTAAAAAATATTGCCTCAAACTAATATATGTATAATAGGTAGTATGGTATTAAGATAAAAATGATATTTTTTTTGCTGAAATATGGATAAAATTGACCAAGGAGTTGGTAAAACTACTTTCTAAGCACTGCTTGAAAGGTGATGTTTGAATAATGTACTAAATCAACTAGACACGTGACAAAAAACCAAATTTACCATATTTTCGCATATTTTAGTTCAAGCTATACCAAGTTATGCTTAGGACAATATACAAGCTAAAGCTTTCTTGCTTTGTACATTGGAAGATCAACTTCAATAAACAACTACATAAGTAAAATGCGAAAGATACAATAAAATGAAAAGGACCACAAAAGACATTGTTATAATCTTCTTTTACAACATTTTCCAAAAACATTGGAAACCCTAACTGTGTTTCCAAACTCCATTAATGAGCCGAAAAGTGTGAAATAGGCAGAGTTCACCAAATAGTTCTTGAAGTTAGTTTAGAGTTTATCAGTCGCCAATCGCTGAAATGTATCGCTAGTCAGCAGATGAAAGCTTAAACTCAGCTGTTGGCGCCTGGTGAACTCAGCTAATGACTTTAATAACGCAATTTCTGTGTTCTGTTGCAAAAACCATAATATAACTCGAAAACTACTTAAAAGTACAATAGCAAGAAATATTTATCATAACTGCTTGTCAAATTCTAACAATAAAAAATAATTCATATAAATGTGTGATAGCTCACACAGTTGTTTCAATATACGTGGCCATGTTCGATCAAGCCATTTTTTAAATACAGGTATTAATCTTTTTTTCCGGTCACCTTAGCATCTTTCGTATACCTACTCGTACTTGATGCATATTTGACAATGCAAGATAAGTAACGATTCACATAAACCTACAATGTTTTAAAAATTTATATTGGAAGTAGATATATAAAGTGTTTGCATAAATATTGATGAGAAGAGAAAAGGTGTTTTTAGAAAGCAAATAAAGGAACATTTTATGTGATAGTTAAAAAAGTTTTCATATGGGTAAATTTGCAGATTAGCTCCCGAACGCTTTTCAAAAAACTGTTTTCAGAAACCTGTCTAGCCTCCCCCCCCCCCTGAATGCACAAACCACAAGAAAAATTTCTTGCTCACACCTCCCAAGGAAGTTACGGGGCCAGGAGTGAGTAGGGGTGCTGGGCGGGGTAGGTAGTAAAAAGGAAATATGAGCAGCAAATGCGAAGAAAACGGACTTGAAAGCTGTCTTTTTCACATCTTGAAGCCATATCCCCGTTAAACTCTGCCTACCCCGCACAGCACCACGATTCCCCCAGGTGCCGTAACTTCCTTGGTGGATATGAACAAGAATTTCTTCTTGTGGTTTATGCAACGAGAGTAGTTGTATCCACGCGAGAGGGGAAGGAAAATCCCAAATCCAAATCACAATCTGTTTTTATTTATTATTATTCACTTCCAAATTTACTTTCAATAGTCGATAGTGTAGTACTTTTAGAGATATTGATAATGTTTAATACCATTTTAGAATCGTCCATAAAACGGAAAGTTTTTAAAATTATGAGTGAGTAAATTCTACAAATTTTTTATTCAGTACGGAGGTTTATTCTAAATTGAAAAAAATTGGGTAAGAAAAGTCTGGTTATTAATTTTTTTCTTTAGATTTTCTTAATAATAATACAAAATAATTCAGATTCATTCGATAATGCCATTATTGAGGATTAACAGGCACAAAAATCACATTCTGGAAATGTTTTTTCTGCATGTGGTGGGGCAAAATACCTTAAAATTTGAGAATTTTCATTTTTTTTATAAACTTGTCAATATCTTGAAAACCGTAAACTTTTTGATAAGACAATATAGGGTTTTTCTGAAAGGGATTGAGCTATCTTATCTTGGGGTGAAGATTTTACGACTTCTGGGACACCCTATATATATATATATATATATATATATATATATATATATATATATATATATATATATATATATATATATATATATATATATATATATATATATATATATATATATATATATATATATATATATATATATATATATATATATATATATATATATATATATATATATATATATATATATATATATATATATATCGCGCCAGGATAATTGAAAATATAATGGATGGATTAATTTTTATGAAATTGGCACTCTTGTTAATTTAGTAAATGGCTTGGATATGTTTAATAAGAATTTAGAAGGATCAGACCAGGTTTTTTTCTAAATGTTTTTATTTTCGTTCGGGTACTTTCAGTAAAATTCTGAACATATTTAGAAAATTCTTCTAAATACACACATACTGGCAGTCAGTTTGGAATGCTTGTGGTTTGCAGAAATAAATGGAAATTATAAATTTGACATCCTTTTGAATAGAAGTACATCTTCAGGTTGTATTAATTAATAAAGAAAAGTGGTCGTCATTTCAAATGGCTGGATTTGGAAAAAATTAGAAGATATTTGAAGTTTGATTTGAAAATTTTCAAGCCCATTTCGAAAGATATTTTATAAAAGCAGCAGATATTTTTTAATTTATTGGATTTTGCTGGTTTACCAGAACGCTCTGAAACGGATATTTGTGCAGAAATTGATAGGACTACAAAAATGTTTCCCCCATTACAAAATATCTATTTTGATTAAGTCTTACTAAAATTTGACGGATCCTTGGGGGGTGTTGGTGCTGGTAAAGTTTCTGAAAACAATTTTTTGAAAAGCGTTCGGGAGCTAATCTGCAAATTTACCTTTATATGTATAGTATTAAGTTTAGAAGCCTATATGTTAAACTCTGTTTTTACGAGCACAATATCAGGCAGTGCTTCTTTGTACAACACACTATAATTATATGCCAAATAGACTCTATCTACTTTACTATACATCACCAGGTTCAGTAGTCACTGTGTTCTATTAAAGCACAGTAGATATTGAATTTTTAAATTTAATTTTTCTTAAAATATTTAACATAAGGAATATCAACATTGTGAGATGTACGACAGGGTCGCACCGATATGGAATAATGGTGAGAATACATCTAGCCTTACATATAGGAATATCAACCTTGATTTTTCACGTATCCCCCGTATCAGGCAACATTTAACCGTGATATCAAAACTACTTTCCGCGAGTGGAATTGCCATACACAGGTAAGCCTCACTTACGCAACCCCGCCTTAGACTTAGAACACAAACCGCGCAGATTTCGAGACGAACGCTACAATTTAGAAACATTTTAAATGAATCGTTAAAACGTTTATCCTGTATTTAACAAAAACACAAAAATAAAAAGACGTTATATCACATATAAACGATATCCTGGTACATTTAGTAGTGGTAACTCTTTTTTAAACTTAATTAATGCCTATTCCTGCGTTTATGTCATTTAAAAACTCGTACAAAGTGTTAAATTACATAATAAACAACCGCATGTGTTTACTTTAAAGTGAGTGAAGTGCTGAATTAGAGTTTTACAGTGAAATTAATGTCTGGGTAAATAAAGAAGAAGAAAAAATGGAGGGTAAGATATCGCATAGTGGTCTTTTGGCGCGGAGTCCTGAAGGACATGCTGCTAGAGGAATGCAGATCAAGGGAAATGAAGATGTGTGGGTGGAGATACAGGCTAATACGTTTCGGAACTGGGTTAACGAGTATCTTCCCAAAAATTTAAGAGTGGCGGATTTATCTCAAGATTTGTGTACAGGTGTGAGACTGTGTGCTTTAGTGGAAGCCCTACAAGGACACCCTCTGAAACCGTCATGGAATAAAAAACCTGCAAATCAACATCACTACCTTGAGAATGTGACGACGGCCCTTAATGCTATTGAACAAGATGGTGTTAAACTGGTGAATATTGGTAAGTTAGCATTGCTAATTGACAGCTAATTAAGATTATATTTATTCTTGAATCGTATTTATACTTCCTACATTTAAAAAAGGTGATGTCATAATGTGTATAGTTTATACAGGAAATATTTAATTTTCTAGTTTGTTTTTATATATTTATTTTTCACTTTAATTATTTCCGGAGTTATTGGGTTTTTTGTAGCTGTTGTCATATGTTTCCTAAAACATGAAAAATTGTAAGAACTCTACTAATATTTGTCCTTGAGAACATACATAGGCTTTCGTGATGCTATTTTATTGTCCCCTCATTATAATTTGACAGTATCTACCTGAATATAAACTAACATTATCTGAAGAATAATACGTGCGGAAAAGTAGCCAATTGTCATATTTTTAGATATTTTTATTTCCCTTGTAATAGCTGTTCACATCAAATTGACAGTCTGAGAGCTTTAATGTTTAGCTCTCCTTTTAATGTAAATATCGTTATTCAATTCATTTAACTGTTCTTTGCCTACGACAGGGATTCTATATAATTTGTATGTCACATGTTTTGCCTTTAATATCTCAACAAGCTAGACGTATTTGACAGTCAATGCATAAAAATAAAATTAAAAGAAAGTGGAGGCTGCTGATAACTTCCATAACGGGGAAGATCCCGATATTTGGGAAAGGTTGAGAGTGTACTTAAATAATATTATCAGGTTATGGTCTAACTTTTTCCAAATTTTTGTGGAAGACAAAGAAAAAACCTCTGGACGCAGCAAGTGCGTTATGGCAGTGAATTTTCATAAAAATGCTTTTAAATAGCAAATATGTGTGTTTTTTTAAGAAAGCTGGCATCAAATTTAGTTACCAGTATAACCTATATAGTAAAAACAATGTGCCATGTTTCACCAAAACAACTTTATTGTTTGAAAATGTACAAAATTTCCCAAAGAAAATTTAAATTGTTCCCCCGAAAAAACTGGTTTCCTGGTCAACCTTATGGGTTAATAGCAAATTGAGCTATTCAAATTTGAAGCATTTAATGAAAATTCGCTACCATAACGCACTTGCTGCGTCCCGAATTTCTTTTCTTACAAAGATGTATTATATTTCGATGGAAAATGCAAAAATGCAATAACATAGGGCGTGTTCCATTAAATAAATAAAAAGAAAATTTAAATCACCAACGACTTATTGGCCTTCCTGTAATTGTGGAAATATTTTTTAAGATGTAGCTCAAGACACTCTATAATTAATGTATACAATTTTTTTAGAAACTTGCATAATAACGGATATATTGAGCTTAATGATTTTTTTAATGAAAATTCGACAAAAATGATATAACATTAAACGATAAACTCTATAGCCAACACTACTGCCAGAGTATCAGAGGAAGGGTCTATTTGAAATGAATTTTCTGGGAAAATTTTAGTAAAATGAAGGACAATGACGATTGAAACTAAGAGTTTAGGCTTTGTAAAACATTCTTCTTGAGACATTTTCATCCATAGCTCATATTAGTTTCATGTTCATTGCCTAAATATTACCGATTTTGACGTTTAAAATCGCGACTTTGACGTTTTGAGGAAAACCCAAATTTATTTTTCTTTAAATGCCCGTAACTTTTTTGTCCTTTAACCTACAGGGCTAAATTTTGGTAGGTAACTTACCTATAGTAATATAAACTCGCGTATAAAATTTGGTTGCCCTTACTTTGTCAATTCCGGAGATATATATTTTTTAATGAAAACTCAAAATTTTCCCGGAAAACCTCGTCTGATTTTTCTGACTAACGAACTTATCCAAGCCATTTTCAAAAGGAAGGTACATGCCAAATTTTATCAAAATCGGCCCATTATTTTTTGAGTTATTGGTGTGATACATATATATATATATATATATATATATATATATATATATATATATATATATATATATATATATATATATATATATATATATATATATATATATATATATATATATATATATATATTGTTGCGTTTTCGCCGGGTTCTGGATAAGTGAGACTTTAAATTTTAACAAAACAACTTTATTTACACTCTAAATATGGATACAATAAAATTTCTAGAATTTTTCTCTCACAAAACACTTAATTTACTGTCTACAATTACTAATCTCCACACAAGTCTCTACACTGGTACTACAGTAGCTACTCTCTTAACACTTTACACTGCTTCTTCAAGTCACTACCACATTCTCTTACTGAGCTGAACTAACTCGGGCTGGCTTGCTTTCGCTTTTATATACTCGCCGTACCTTCCCCTCCTTTCTAGAGCATTCCATTCCAGAACGTTCCAGGACCTTCTTTTACTAGAAGGTTCTGTGAATACAGATCGGTCCCGTGTGTATACAGGGGGATGTGTATACAGGATGATCCAAATGTGGTCACCACTCCTATGCTACACAAGAGATGTTTCTCGAACTATAAGATCTCTCTGCGTATACAGGGTGTAAGGGTTCTCTGCGTATACAGGGTGTATATACAGGGTGTTCGGAATGTGCAGACCTCAGTTATCCGTTCCGACGGGGCACAAGTTGGTAACTTCGTTATTTCTGGTCCTAGAGGGTTGAGACTTCGCCTGAGGGGGGTCACCCCAGGCACCCCCAGGGGGTGGGGAGGCGGTGTTGCCAGATTGTGCAAAAATTCCCAGATGTTGGGGAAATTCTGGAGATGTGGCAACACCGCACCTACGTCTATTGAAGTGCTTTGTAACACTGCCCCCCTCCTTAAGACTGTTCGTCCCGAACAGTATTTACCGGCCGCCAACTTGGGGGTTCGTTGCCCCGATAGGGACTCAACCTCTCTATGTGAACAACTTTGGGTTTAGTTCTTGGAGACAGCTGGATTCTGTAGACTAGGTCGTTGATTTTCTTAGTCACCAAGTATGGCCCTTCCCATGGTTTCTGAAGTTTGGGACTGAGGCCCTTTCTCCTTGTTGGTTGGTACAGCCACACTGCATCACCTTCCTTGAATGTATGGGGTGTTGCTCTGCGATCCAAGCGCATCTTCATCCGGTCACTGCTTAAGAGGAGCCTATCTCTGACACATTTGTGTATAGTGCGCAGTTTTCCTTCTAGGTCGGCGACATACTCAGGTAACGTAGCTAGGTCCGCTATGTCCTCGTTCGGTGGTGGTCTCGTCATGTCGATTGGTAACCGCATCTCTCTGCCGGTCAACATCATGGATGGAGTGTAGCCGGTAGATTCATGCTGAGAGCTTCTGTAAGCTAGGAGGAACAGAGGTATCAACTTGTCCCAGGTTCTCTGATTCTCGTCGACAAACATAGCAAGATACTGATTGATGGTCCTGTTATGCCGTTCTACCATGCCGTCTGATTGAGGGTGGAGTGGCGTTGTTCTCGTTTTCTTTATGCCTAGCAAGTCCATTAGGCTCTTCCAGACCTCTGATTCGAAATTCCGGCCCTGGTCGGTGTGAATCTCCAAGGGTACGCCATGCCGTGATATGACATTTTCCATCAGGGCTTCTGCTACGGTCGTTGCCTCTTGGTTGGGGATCGGCGCAACTTCAGGCCATTTCGAGAAGTAGTCCATCGCCACCATTATGTATCTGTTCCCAGACTCTGTGATGGGAAAAGGTCCTGCGATGTCTATGGCAACTCTCTCCCACGGTGTACCTGAGATGTACTGCATCATTTTTCCTCTGGATCGGGTCTTTGGTCCTTTCTTTGAAGCACATTGGTCACACCTTTTGCACCATTCTTCCACGCTTCTTCGGCAGTTTATCCAATAGAAGCGGTCTCTCACTCTGGCAAGAGTCCTGTTGACCCCAAAGTGGGCTCCACTTCTACTATTGTGTAGCTCTTGAAGAACACTGCTTATGCACTCACTTGGCACGACGGTCTGGTATATACAGTCTCTACCATCGGCAGTTTCCCATTTTCGAGTGATCATGTCATTCTTTAGACACAATGAGTCCCATTGTAGCCAGTATCCTTTAACCTCCGCCCCAAACCGGGACACATCGTGCCACTCAGGTCTTTTCCCCTTTTGTAGCCATTCTCTAATATTTTTCAAGTCTGGATCTGTCTTCTGTGCGTCTCTGATGTATTCAAGATTTACGTCTAGATCGGTGTTATTCTTCTGTCCTGCCACCAGTTGTTTGATCTGATGAGTTACTTTGTCGATCTCTTTGTTCTCTTGTCGCTCGCAAAATTTACATTCATGCACTGAACATGGTCTTCTCGACAGGCTGTCTGCATTGGCGTGACTTCTTCCTCTTCGATGTTCAATCCGGAAGTCGTAGCTCTGCAGTTTCTCTATCCATCGTGCTATCTGTCCTTCAGGATTTCTAAAGTTCAGAAGCCATTGCAGAGCAGAGTGATCTGACCTCACGCGGAATGTTCTTCCGTACAGGAAGCTGTGGAAATGTTCGATGGATCTTACAACTGCCAGCAGTTCTTTCCGGGTTACACAGTAATTTTTTTTCTGCTTTTCCGAACGTTTTGCTGAAGTAGCCTATCACAACTTCTTCTCCGGCTTGGAGCTGCGAGAGTACTGCCCCAATGCCATACTGGGAAGCATCAGTGTCCAGTATGAACAGTCCTTCGTTCTGAGGATAAGCCAGTATAGGAGCAGTGAGAAGACGATGTTTGAGTTCTCTAAAAGACTCTTGGCAATCTGGTGACCAGATGAACTCGACCTTATTTTCAGTCAGGCTATGCAGAGGTTTCGCAATGCTGCTGAAGTACTTCACAAAGCGTCGGTAGTAGCTGCAAAGTCCCAGAAAACTTCTGACCTCATGTTTGTTCCTCGGCACAGGCCAGTCTCTTACTGCCTTTATTTTCTCTGGATCAGTTTCTATCCCTTTCTCAGAAACGACATGTCCGAGGAAACTCACTCTCTTCTGGAAGAGGACGCATTTCTTGGGATTAAGTTGCAGATTGGCACCTCTCAGCCTGGAGAAAACTTGCTTCAGATTCGACAGGTGTTCATCGAAAGTCCTTCCAATCACCATGACATCATCGAGATACACCAGGCATGTTTCCCATGTCAGTCCTCTCAGCACTAACTCCATTAGTCGCTCGAAGGTGGCAGGTGCATTACATAAGCCGAATGGCATGACCTTGAATTGGTACAACCCATTCCCGGTTGAAAAAGCAGTCTTCTCCTTATCGTCTTTATGGAGTTCTACTTGCCAGTAGCCACTTTTCAGGTCTAATGTAGAGAACCACTTTGATCCGGCCAAAGTGTTCAAAGTGTCGTCGATCCGGGGCAGGGGATAACTGTCTTTCTTGGTGACATCATTCAGCTTCCTATAGTCCACGCAAAATCTCATAGTGCCGTCTTTCTTGGTGACCAAAACTACTGGGGACGACCAAGGACTATTAGATTCCTCGATCACACGATCTTCCAGCATTTCGTTAACCATCGCCTTGATTTCTGATTGCTTGGCAAAAGGCAGTCTTCTCGGCGGCTGTCTAATTGGTCTTGCGTCGCCAGTATTAATTCTGTGTTGCACTAGACTCGTACGACCTGTGATTTTATCTTGAGCGAAAATATCGGCCTCCTCCAATACGAACTTCACTGCCATCTCCATCTCCATATTGTTCAATTGGCCCCATGAATTCTTGAACCGCTCTACTAATTCTACTGGCAGTCTTCTGTCTAATGCAGTGGGTGTCACGTTTTTGGACAACGTCACTCGGTCAATGGGTTCGCAAGTGGCGATAACCTCACCTTTCTTCAATGTGACCCTGTTAGTTTGCACGTTAGCCACTCTTATGGGTATTGTCCTCTTCGGGTCTACTAAGCATCGTGCGACGAGGGCACCATCATGTCTATCTTTTAGGGGCTCCGCTATGAGAGCAGACATACCATCAAGTTTCTTCTCTAGCCTGGCTCTGACAATCTTCTCACTGTTACCAGGAATCCGTGTATCCTCGTCGACAATAAGTCTCACCCTGAGATTAGCTTCGCCTGCTGTTGGAGATAAATACAACTCTTCGTTGCCGATTCTCAAAATCTTATTTTGGAAGTCCACTGAAAAGACATCAAACTCTTCCATTATATCCAAGCCCAGAATAAATTCGTCGACGATTTCTGCGACGACAGCCTTGGCCTGCAGCTCAGTACTGCCCAGCTTAATGTAAACAATGGCCTCTCCATGCACGGGTATCCTATCTCCTTTCGCTGTCTCCAACACAGGCTGTTTGTTGGTCGTGAGTGCCGGCATGTTTGGCAACATGTCTGGACGTACAACGGATCTAGTGGCACCAGTATCGATGGTGAAACTGCATTGTCTTCCGTCCATGCTGCCAGGTATAACGAGGCTCTCGTGGTAGCGTCGGATAGTGGAGACCTTTACTTTGGGGCCTTGGGACTCGCACGCCAGCTGCCGCCCCCTTACACTGGCGTCAGGTCGTTTCCCTGACGCCGCTCACTGTTGGTGTATTCTTGTCTTCTGCGAGCCACCTGTTGGGTTTGTGAGCACTGTCTACTTATGTGCCCTTTCCTACCACACTTGTAACATTCTATGTCTGACCAATCTGCTTTCGTTTTACGTGCTCCGACCGTTGCAGTGAGCTTGCTTATGGCTTCCTTTATAAACTTTATTTCTTGCCTAAGTTCCCCAGTCGTGTCTGAAAGGTCCTCTTTCTCCTTCACTTCGCGCAGCCTGTTGCGGCGAGGTTGAGATGCATTCTTCGCTGCTTCAAATTCCAAGCCATAAATTACGCAGTCCGTAAGTGTTTTGAACCTTCCGAGCCTTAAAGCTTGTTGCATTTCATTATCAAGTACCCCATCGATGAAGGTCTGGACGGTTATCTGGTTGACAAATTCTTCTGGGGCTTGGGGATATGCCAGTCGCACAAGTTTCTCCACTTCGGCACTAAATTCTTGCAGCGTCTCGTTTGGCTTCTGGACCCTTGACTTTAGTTGTGTCTGGTAGACCTGGCTCATGTACTTGTTACCATATCTCAAATCTAGGGCCTGTATCACTGTTAAGTAGTTTTGCTGTTTCGACTCCGGGATGTTCTGGAGGATCTCTAGGGCTTTACCTCTAAGCGAGAGAATTAGAGCAGTTGCTGCCTGTTGTTCGCTCCACCCATTGCTGAGAGCTGCCGCCTCAAACTGCCTCCTGTACATGGGCCACGATGTTTCTCCGTCAAAAGTCGGCGGCTTCAAGGTTCCATGAGGCTGCTGCACGATTGGTATACCTTCTTCCGGACGATTTTGAACTGGGGACATTCCAGTAACTCCTCTTGGTTGAGTTCTGTCAGTCTGGCCCATCACCTGCTCTGTCAGTTCTCTATGTCTGACTTCTGTGCCTTTCATCATCATCTTCATTTGTTCTTTCAACCCCTCCACTTCTTCCCATCGTTTGTTCCAATCCTTTACATTTTCTGTTACATTTTCTACTTTACTGTTCACATTTTCTATTTGTTCGTTGATCAGTTCAATTTCCTCTTTTACATCGACTCTCATATTGTGAAACATACTTCGGAGGTCTTCTTTGTCTTCTAGTCGTCGTTTTTCGTCTTCTTCGCGTTGCTTCTTGAGTTCTTCTTTATCTTCAAGACGCCTCTGTTCCTCCTCTTGTCGTCTTCTCTCGTCTTCTTCGCGCCGTCTTCTTTCATCTTCTTGTCGCCGTTGTTCGTCTTCTTCGCGTTGCCTCTTGAGGTCTTCTTTATCTTCTTGCCGCCGTCGTTCCTCTTCTTCGCGCCGTCTTCTTTCTTCTTCTTGTCGTCGTTGTTCGTCTTCTTTGCGTCGTCTTCTTTCATCTTCTTGTCGCCGTTGTTCGTCTTCTTCGCGTTGCCTCTTGAGGTCTTCTTTATCTTCTTGCCGCCGTCGTTCGTCTTCTTCGCGCCGTCTTCTTTCTTCTTCTTGTCGTCGTTGTTCGTCTTCTTCGCGTTGCTTTTTTAGCAAGTCCATCAACTCTTTGATTTCAGCCATCTTGTCGTAGTCAGTCGATCTGGTGTTTACCATTTACAGCTAGCTTGCTTGTTCACTTCTTCACTCACTTATCCCACACTTCTGACACCAAATTGTTGCGTTTTCGCCGGGTTCTGGATAAGTGAGACTTTAAATTTTAACAAAACAACTTTATTTACACTCTAAATATGGATACAATAAAATTTCTAGAATTTTTCTCTCACAAAACACTTAATTTACTGTCTACAATTACTAATCTCCACACAAGTCTCTACACTGGTACTACAGTAGCTACTCTCTTAACACTTTACACTGCTTCTTCAAGTCACTACCAGATTCTCTTACTGAGCTGAACTAACTCGGGCTGGCTTGCTTTCGCTTTTATATACTCGCCGTACCTTCCCCTCCTTTCTAGAGCATTCCATTCCAGAACGTTCCAGGACCTTCTTTTACTAGAAGGTTCTGTGAATACAGATCGGTCCCGTGTGTATACAGGGGGATGTGTATACAGGATGATCCAAATGTGGTCACCACTCCTATGCTACACAAGAGATGTTTCTCGAACTATAAGATCTCTCTGCGTATACAGGGTGTAAGGGTTCTCTGCGTATACAGGGTGTATATACAGGGTGTTCGGAATGTGCAGACCTCAGTTATCCGTTCCGACGGGGCACAAGTTGGTAACTTCGTTATTTCTGGTCCTAGAGGGTTGAGACTTCGCCTGAGGGGGGTCACCCCAGGCACCCCCAGGGGGTGGGGAGGCGGTGTTGCCAGATTGTGCAAAAATTCCCAGATGTTGGGGAAATTCTGGAGATGTGGCAACACCGCACCTACGTCTATTGAAGTGCTTTGTAACAATATATATATATATATATATATATATATATATATATATATATATATATATATATATATATATATATATATATATATATATATATATATATATATATATATATATATATATATATATATATATATATATATATATATATATATATATATATATATAAAATTAAACGTTGAATGCAGCGGCTTCTCCTCCAGACACCAAAATTTACTTTACTCCCGACGCGTTTCGACACTCAAAGAGGTCATCCTCGGGGGAAAATTTGAACAATTCTCAAAAAATTGAACTCGGAACTATACATGAAGGCTTCCACAGGTCACAACTTCATCCATTGTGCTAGGGGGCGTGTAATAATACCTCTGAATAATGCCAGAAAAATTGACTTCAACGACAAAAATCAATGCGAAAGATCGGCGATTTTAACAAACAAGATGAAGGGCGGCCATTATGTGAACAAATGGCTTCATATTTGAATAGCCCAATTTGCTATTAACCTATAAGGTTGACCAAGAAACGAGTTTTTGCGGGAACACTTTAAGTTTACCTTTGGAAATTTTTGTACATTTTCACACAATAAACTTATTTTTATGAAACATGGAACATTGCTTTTACTATATAGGTTATACTGGTAACAAAAATTGATGCCTGCTTTCTTAAATAAAAAGAAAACAGACATATTTGCAATAAAAACATATTTAAGAAAATTCACTACCATAACGCACTTTCTGCGTCCCGAATTTTTATAATATAAACCTGCGTATCAAATTTGGTTGCCAAAGCTTTATTATTTTCGGAGATGCAAGAGGACCGAAGAAAAACCCAAAATTTTCCTGGAAAACCTGGTGTTATTTTCCCAGCTATCGACCTCATTCAAGCAATTTACAAAAGGAAGATACCTGCCAAATTTAATCAAAATCGGTTAATTTTCTTGACAGGGTGATGCATTGGCAAGTTTACATACTTCACCTGCATATGTAGGTCACCTGGGCGATTCCATATCACCTATCATTAGTGAATCAATAATCCTTAATTACTAAGATACAGGTTGTCATATATTGATTTTGCCTATTTTTGTCTTTGACCATAATTTCAGAACCACTAGGTATACAGATGGTGTGTATATTTTGTTCAATCAGCTATATCGATTTCTCAGCTTAGCGAAATCAAAACAAGGGTGAGGTTAGAAAAATGTAGCCGCATTGTTAAATCTCAAAAAGAACACCTGCGTAAAAAAAGTTCCAATATGATTCAAGATTTGGAAAGAGCATAAAAAATAAGGCAAATAAAGTACATTTTCAAATTGCGCGTCTAATTTTTAATTAAATTTTGTTGACAAGAAAATATTACAACAAATTAACCTACTAAAAATTCCAGGACGCAGCAAGTGCGTTATGGTAGCGAATTTTCATTAAATGCTTCAAATTTGCATAACTCAATTTTCTATAAACCCAGAAAGTTGAGTTTGACCACTGTTTTAGTGAATTTTCTTCAAACAATTTACTAATGGGGAGACATTTGAATTAAAAAAAATATGTCTTCAAATGAGCGCGAACTAGGCCTCCTAAAACACACATTTTGGGTCAATTTCAATTTTTATATGTTTATTTTGATCAAATTTGGTGAGTATCTTCCCTTTGCAAGCGGCTTGGGCCAGTTGGTTACCCAGGAAAATTGGCCCAGTTTTTCCCGGAAAATTTTTCGTTTAAAGACAAAAAGTTACAAGCATTAAAAAATTGGGGTTTTCCTCAAAACGTCAAAGTCGCCATTTGAAACGTCAAAATTGGCAACATTTAGGCAAAGAACCTAAAAATACTACGCGTTCTGTAGAGAAAATGTCGCAAGAAGAGTGATTTACAAACCCTGAACCCGCACCTTCAATCGTCATTGCACTTCATTTTACTAAATTATTTTCAGAAAATTCATTTCAAATAGACCTTTTATCTGATGCTTTGGCAGTAGTTTTAGCTATAAAGTTTAATGCTATATAATTTTTTGCGAATTTTCGTAAAACATAAATAAATCCCAGTATATGGGTTATTATACAAGATACAAAAAATTATATATGCTAATTATAGAGTGTCTTGAGCTAAATCTTAAAAATATTTTCACAATCACAGGGGTGGTCCATAAGTCGTTGGTGATACATTTTTTTAAAATAGAACACGCCCTATTTATCAAAAAATAATGGGCCGATTTTTATCAAATTTGGTGAGTTCCTTCCTTTTGAAAGTGGCTTGGATAAGTGCGTTGCCCAGGAAAAATGGCCCAGTTTTTCTCAAAAAATTTTCGGTAAAAAAGTTATAGGCATTAAAAAAATTTTGGAGTTTTCAACGTCAAACTCGCTATTTGAAACGTCAAAATTGGCAACATTTAGGCAAAGAACCTGAAAATAATACGGCTTTTGTGGAGAAAATGTTGCAAGAAGAGTGTTTTACAAACCTTGAAGCCTCAGCTTCAATCGTCATTTTAGGATATATTGAGCTTTGTTGATTTTTTACGAAAATTCGCTAAAAAGTATATAGCATTAAACTCTATAGCTAAAATTACTGTCAAAGCATCAGAAATATTTTAGTACAATTACAGTAAAAATTTAGTGAATTATATTAGGGTAGAAATGGGCCAGAAATTGTTAGTTGCTTGTATACAGTCTCTATCTTTTAACATTCTGTGTTATTTGGAGCTGCCGTGACAACATACTACTTGGTTCCGCAACGAGGTGGCGGCACGTGCTTCGTGCACTTAGTGTTGGAAGGCTGGCTACCATAGCCATATTACTTTATAGGTGTATTTTCGCTGCAATTAGTATGCCGTACTGATGAGCTCTAATTAGAGCGAAACCGGTCTACGGTTCTAATTGTGGTGAGAATGCATCTAGCCTCACATACTTTGCACCTATATTAGGGTGGAAATGGGCCGAGGCTGACAATTTACTAAATTGTTAGTGGGTTGTATACAGTGTCTATTTTTTACCATTTTGTGTTATTTGGAGCTGCCGCGACAACATACTACTTGGTTCCGCAACGAGATGGCGGCACGTGCGTCGTGTCTTACAACTCACTTAGTATTACAGATACTATAATTTATAGATTAAAAACCCCATTTTACGTTTTAGAGTCTATTAGTTATTTCAAATGATGTATTTTCAACCAGAATTGTTCTTAAAATCTTGCAGTATGTTGTAGATACAACACACTTAAGATTAAGAGAATTAATTTATTAGTGTTCCGTACAAATTTACGTAGGATAAGAAAATATTCGGACTGGTGACCTGATATTGTAAAGGTAGACTACGTCAACAATCCAGATTTGGCAACGACTATAATGAGACTGTTATGGTATCTGATGAAGGCAACCCACAGAAATGTACTTTTTTGTCCTTCAATAATAAATAACAAAAGATCCACTGACACCGATTTGCTTTAATAAGGTTGTTTAGCACGCATTAAAAAATATTTAAATAATGTAGATAATGTAGTAAATACGCGAATTGGATTAAATGCGGCCCGGAAAGAGAATTATCCACACTGAAAGCTTCCAAATTTTTCAACTGAGGAAACTTGTATTATTGGAATAAATAATGAACTAAATAGTTTAATAAATTGCATACAGACTTGGAGAATACTTCTCTGGCTTCACTGTGAAGCCAGAGAAGTATTCTCCAAGTCTGTATGCAGTATGGAAAAATTTCACCAAGTAAGGGCAACAACAATCAATGAGTTTAATAAATGTCCAATTTTTTTAGAAAGTGATGGTAATAGAAAACACCTATTTTCATTCAAAAGCGAAGATGGATATACCTAAGAAAAGATTACTGTACAAATGACATTTGAAAATTCTCACGTATAATAATTTAAAGACGTTTCCGATAAAAGTTGTTAGACTATCTTTTAGCGATTTTTTTTTAAATTCGGTAATGAGGAGATCTGTGTTTATATATATCCGACCGATAACTCAAAAAATAATTGACCGATCTTGATCAAATTTTATGAGTACCTTCCTTTTGCAAGTGGCTTGGACAAGTTCGTTAGCCAGGTAAATCGGGCGAGATTTTCCCGGAAAATTTTGTGTTTTCTTTCTAAAAAAAATCATATCTCCGTAAATAACAAAGTAAGGGCAACCAAATTTGGTACGCGTGTTTGTATTATAAGGAGTGAACTCTGTACCGAAATCTGGCTCTCTAGCTTTAAATACAAAGAAGTGATGGGCAGTTAAAGAAACAAATTTTGGAGTTTTCCTCAAAACGTCAAACTCGCAATTTTAAACGTCAAAATTGGCAATGTTTAGGCAAAGAACGTGAAACAAATACGGATTGTAAAAAGAAAATGTTTCAAGAAGAGTGTTCTGCGAACCCTCAAGTTTCAGATTCAACTGTCGTTGTCCTTCATTTTACTAAAATATTTACAGAAAATTCATTTCAAATAGACCCTTTCTCTGATGCTTTGGCTGTCAGTTTAGTTAAGTTGATGCTTTTTTGGATATTTATTTGTAGGTTTAGTGCAAGGTTTATGGATTAGACAGGTTGTCTGGTAACTTTCGACCAATCAGAAAGTGGCGCGGGAATACGTCACATGAAGTCTGAACTTAAATATAGTGGATTAATGGTGCATTGAATATAGAAATCAGTCGGCATTTTGATGTGCGTCTTTACAAAGTTATGTTCTTTTGAACTTATAACAAGATTAAACATTTAATAATAAGTTACATTTAAGATTTTGTTCACATAGCAACAGAATGTACTGAAGTTTTAGGATATTATTCGAATTCAAAGTAATGGATTCAATTAACTAATTTGTCTTGATAAGGCTTAAAAATTAAATAATATTTATGAAATTATAAATTCATAATGCCTCAAATTGGACATAATTTTCTTCTTCTAAACTGCAATCTAGGTTTTTGGTTTCTTTTTCTTAATTGTTTTCCTATTTTACTTGATAAGCTTCATTTAATAACATGCAACTTTCACAATAAGTAAATTTTTTAAGTTTATAATATTTAGGTAGGTATGTATTTGTACACATACAAAATAGTAGGTTTATAATTTTTGTAATCAATTTCCAACCACAAAACTCCTACATGTTTGGAGTTGTAAAATAGTACACTGAGTTAGCACAATAAGTAAATAATGTTTGTATATAATATTTAAGGAGGTATTTATTTTTATACATACAAAATAATAGGTTTATCATTTTAACAATCAATTTCAAAGCAAAAAACCGTACATCTTGTTACGGATTGTAAAATAATAATACATTGAGCTACTATACATAATAAGTAAATAATTTTAGCACATAATATTTAGTTAGGTATTTATTTGTACATATACAAAATTGTAGGCTTCTAATTTTTACAATCAATTTCTAAGCAAAAAACACATCGTAAAATGATACACTGAGTTAGCACAATAAGTAAATAATTTTAGTATATAATATTTAGGCAGGTATCCATTTATACGCATAAAAAATCGTAGCATTATAATTTTTGCAAACACTTTGTAAGCAAAAAAACTTATACATCCTATATTTTATAATTGATGTTTCTTTTAGCCCTTTTTTTAGATCAGAAATATGTTCCTGCAGTAAATTTTGGTGATTTTCATAGTAATCTATTTTTTTCCTCAAACACAGGTTTTCAATTTGACATTCTTCATATTTTCTTTTTAGGATATCATACTCTGTTTCTTTACTAAGGGGTGGTCTTTCTGACAAGTCTATGCTCTTGACGCTTAATGTCATCAGCTGGTTCTGTGATGTTCAATGATGGTTCTTTATCCTGCTAATTAAACTTTTCACAATAGCTTTCCTATTTTTATGCATCATTCTCTTGGACCGTTCACTCTCATTATGTTTTTCTTGCCCGTTCAACAGATATAATGAAGGACCAGCTAAAAATATAAACTACAAGTAGGTATAATAGGTACCCTCATAGGTCTCAGGCAAACCTCAAATAATACGTAGGTACTACATACTCTTACACAAAATCAATTAATAATCAAAACCAACAAACACAAACTTTGTACCTGATTTTTTTTAGATGCGTCGGTTGTGTATTTATCATCTTAGCCTGCAACTTATCTTCAAAATCCTCAGGTTTAAAATGCTTACTGCAATTTTTTTTGGAACATTCCAGACACCTTTGCGATAACATTTTCTTACCCATTCTTTTTGAATATTGGACCCTTTAGGAAAAGAAAAGAAGGAACGTGTCTCTCCACTTCTCTTTGCTGTTTTAGTATTATTTTTACACGTTGATATATTACAAATTGTTCCACTGGACATCTAAAAGGATATTTAGGTTATCTATTGGCTTCTTTTTTTAAGTATGTATAATTTATTTTTTGAAATTAAACACATATCTACCATTATGATGAATTGCCGATTTAATTATTGATTAAATAACGTTCAATTCGTCTTCAGGTTAATTCTGTACACTTATGTTTACAACATTACAACAAAACACCTTAAAAAATAATATACAGTCTTTAAGATAATAGTTTCGATTTAACTGCTATTTCGTACAAAATAAACGTTAAAATATGTCTGTAACTGATCGTTTTCGACAAATTTTTAGCAAACACATTAAAAGTTACCTAAATTTCTAGTAAATATTATTTAAAGCACCAAGGCCAAACTTAAACTTTTGTCATTAGACTTCACATGACGTATTACCCTCCTCTCGCGTTTCTCCCGTCTCCGAGTTACCAGACAACCTGTCTAATCCATAAACCTTGGGTTTAGTGAAGTTTATGGTTTAACGGTCTATACTTTTTTTTAGCTAATTTTCGTAGAACACATTCGTTAATGCATTTTTGCATTTTTTATAGAAATATGATGCGTTTGTAAAAAAAGATATAGATGCAGTAAGTGCGTTTTGGTAGCGAATTTTCGGTAAATTTGCAGTTTATCGCCCGAACGCTTTTCAAAACACTGTTTTCAGAAACCTGCTTAGGCCCTCCCTGGATCCACAAACCCCAAGAAAAATTTCTTGTTCACACTCCCCAAGGAAGTTACGGGACCAGAAGTGAGTAGGGGTGTATAATTTTTTTTAGCTAATTTTTGTAGAACAAATTCGTTGTTCCATTTTTGCATTTTTTATCGAAATATGATGCGTTTGTAAGAAAAAAAAAACTGGACGCAGTAAGTGCGTTTGGGTAGATAATTTTCGGTAAATTTGCAGTTTAGCTCCCGAACGCTTTTCAAAAAACCGTTTTCAGAAACTTGCCTAGGGCCCCCCTGGATCCACAAACCCCAAGAAAATTTTCTTGTTCACACCCCCCAAGGAAGTTACGGGACCAGGAGTGAGTAGGGGTGCTGGGCGGGGTAGATAGTAAAAAGGAAATATGAGCAGAAAATTCGAATAAAGCGGGCTTGAAAGCTGTCTTTTTCCATCTTGAAGCCATATCCACCTTAAACCCTGCCTACCCCACACAGCACCCCTATTCACTCCCAGTCCCGTAACTTCCTTGGGGGGTGTGAACAAGAAATGTTTCTTGTGGTTTGTGCATACAGGTGAGGTCCTAGTAATGTTTCTGAAAACAATTTGTTGAAAAGCGTTCGGGAGCTAATCTGCAAATTTACCGAATTTTCATTAAATCCTTCAAATTTCAATAACTCAATTTGCTATTAACGTAAGCTTTGTTGGTTAGAAAACCAAGATTTAAGTTTATTTTCGGATTTTTTTTGATACTTTCAAACCATAAGTAATTTTGATAAAATATAGTACATTGTTTCTTGTACATACATTAATCAGATTGATGCCTGCTCGCAATTGCTATTAAAAACATTTTTATGGAAATTCACTTCCATAACACATTTGCGGCATCTAGACTTTTGAAAAATGTTTATATATTTTCAAACAATAAATTTATTTCGATGAAATATGGTACATTGTTTCTACTATATAGGCAACCAAGTTTGATGCTTGTTTTCATCAAAGAGACATTTGCTATTAAAAATATTTTCCAGAAAATTCGCTACCATAACGCACTTGCTGCGTCCAGAGATTTTATAATATTAGTGTGACCTTGAACATTTTAGGCAACATATATATATATATATATATATATATATATATATATATATATATATATATATATATATATATATATATATATATATATATATATATATATATATATATATATAAATTTGCATACAGGCTCATCAAATTATAGCGGGGTTGGATAATAAAAATTCTGAGAAAAGTATGAAACCTCGGTTGTCTTATAAACATTTATAATTATTAATTAATTAATTCTACTGTCAATAAGAACGTTCAGTGCGGTATCGCCTCCTCTAACGCTTTTTTATCGAACTGATCAACATCTGTTTTTTTCGATGTTGAGTTAAATGGACCATTCTTATCAAAAGAAATATAGCTTCAGAAGAATATCTAAATATATTAAGTGGTTTCGTGCCAGAACAACAGAATTGCTATGGTGATTATTAGGATCTTTGGTTTCAGCAAGATGCAGAAGTTCCATATTTTGGCCTCGAAGTTAGAAAATTTTTAAATAACGTTTCCCCTAACAGATGGATTGAGCGTCACGGAGAAATAAGTGAGACCAGATCATTCGCCTGATTTAAACCCACGAAACTTTTCTTATGTAGGGGCGGGTCGTCACCTGGAAAACGAAGTGTACAAAGAGCGGTCAAACAATTTAAATGACCCTAGAGCTCGCATTCTTGCTGGAGCTAGAGCTGTGAGACAAGAAACATTTGTAAATGTGAGTCGATCGTTTTTTAAGACTCAATTTATGTTTTGAATACAAGACATTATGAACATTTATTTTGACATGTAAAACCTTTTTTACAAGTTTTTTTATATTCATGGGGCGATTTTATTATTACCCTGACAGTAATAAAAAGAAAAAACTATCAACGTTTTTCCAACCCCACAAAAATTTGTTGACACTGTATGGAGAACATTTTGTAGATTCCTTAATAGTATATGTTCCCATTGGAAACAAAGTTGGTTAAAACAAAGTTGGTTTTTACCAAGGTGATAATTTAAGCTGTGGAAAGATTCCAAGCCCTCCCAAATATGTAAAAAAAAACATTTTTTGAATAATTTTCTTCTGCCTAATCCCATTATTCTAAATATATACCTGATTCGATATATTAATTTTATTTAAAAAGTCTGCTGCCGTAGTAACACATTTTCTGTAATCTACCATGCCTAATTTTTAGACTACAAAAGTCTACAGCAGTCACGATAATGTTTGTTTACAACACACACACCTGCAGTTTCGACAGTTTCCCATTACACATCAATAGGAAGTTACATAAATGTTTGCTCTCAACTTTAAACAACATTGGTGTCTACATCTGTAAATGCAAATCTTAAGAGAACATGACATGATATTTAAACAACTTTCACTGGATGTGTAGATAAACTTCAGTTCGGTTTATTAACAAATGTCAATTATAAAATACTAGATCATATAATAAAAATAAACACTGTCCATCACTAGAGGTAAAATAAAAATTTAATGAATTCGCCACTGCACTCAGTCGCAGACACATTCAGATGATATGAATGGGATTGAACTTTCACTTAAATCATTCACTTCTATTGCTGCGACAGTTTCTCATTCAGCAGGCATTATTCTATTATTCTGGTGCATATAATCGGCCTCTGTAAGTCACAGTAAAGAGCTTTCCATGCATAATTTATTCCAGTAAAAGTAATCTCTTGAAAGAGGTACAGACACAAGATAATCTTGTTTAAGCAATATCGAAATTCTATTTTATCTAAAGGAAAACAACTCAGTTTCTTTACTTTTCTCTTACTGTTCACCAATTTAAGACGACTAAAATCATCTTACCTCGTTGTTTTCAGCAATTTTTTCACATACGATTTCATCATCCCCCATATTTTTCGAAATTTGATTTTATGTAAAGAAAAACAACTCAATTTCTTTACGTTTCTCTTACTGTTGCTCAATTTAAGAGGATTATTTAAATCGATTTTTCCTCCTTTTCAGCATTTTTTGTGTGTTGAAATTCTTTAAAAATTCATTGTTCTTCAATGAAAATATATGTTCGTATTAGCATACGATTTTATGCTCCCCATCTTTTTCAGACAAAAATCATAAATAGAAAAGCTATGGCAAAAGAAAAGCTTCTCTGAGTTTATTCATATATAAAAAAACATCTAAGCATCGCGTTTTGGAGATACAACCTAAACGTAACTGTAACTGGTTTTTAGCAAATGAGTGCGAATTGGAGTCCCTAGAACCCTATATATATATATATATATATATATATATATATATATATATATATATATATATATATATATATATATATATATATATCGCTGCATTATGACGTATGCCTCTGGTATCTACGTGTGGCAGGTGACTACTCTGTCTTTGTCTGGCATCATACATTAACCAGTTAAGTGGTTTCAATTCATGTCTTTCAGATTTTAATTTTAATTTGGGAAAAACTTAAAATTTTGTAAACCAAATTACTTAAAATTCACAACACAGGTTTAGTTACTTCATTTCTGGCTACATGTTAATTCTCGTTCCAGATATTTTAATACTTTCAAAAATATAGCGTATTCAAAAATATTTTTGTATATTTTTTGGGGAAAAATATGTCCGTTATAGCTGATTTACGAACTCCGCGATTGTAACTAAATAAAGACGTGCTAAGTTTCGTTGAAATCAGTTGACTATTTTTTGAGTTATCGCTCGGATACATACATACATACATACATATATATATATATATATATATATATATATATATATATATATATATATATATATATATATAATAATGTTTATTCGCACAATAAGAAAATATTACAACTACATAATTTTCTAGCTTACAATCATTGAATAAACAGTAATTACTCACGAAGTACTCCAACTTGGTACTTATTTGTGATTTGACATACATCCTAGTTTTCAACTAACACTACAACTAACCTACGCTACGACAATACGCAAGCACTATCTCTACAGGAGCAAATATAGTTCACCAGAGATCAGCAGAGAGCTCTCCCACTGAAGATCCCGACCGGAAAAACCACCGAGATCACCTCATATTAGCATACTCGAAAAAATGGAAATAAAATACACAGGCAAATACACACAACCAAAAAATAAAACTATATATACCGAGCACCAACAGACGTCAGCAGCACACGCAAGGACAACACACACAACACAAACAAGGCAAAAAATCCAAACAAGGACTCAAACATCCAAGCACAGCAGTATCACACAAAGAAACACCAGACACGCTGCAACAGGCACAGCTCAAACAGACACACAGCAGCCACCAAAGCAAAAACTCAGCACAAAGTGAAGTTGGCAACTCGTCCCACCTCCCCTCTTGTCATTGCGACCAGCCATACCTTCAGACGTCTCTCAAAACTTTCTATTGAAACACTTTCTCTTAGACTCTGCGGCAGCAAATTATACAGTTTCTGTCGCAAGTGTGGCTTCTCTGACCGACACCTTTCCTACATCTATCCTTCCTGCAATCCACTCTACGTCTGGTGTCATAGCGATGGTCTACGAAGGTAAGGCCATCATGATGTTTGTACCACTCAACCAAAACCGTATAAAAAGAGAGTCTCCTGCAGTCCAGGAGCCCCGACTCACTAAACATATTTTCGCTTGCATAGGTCAATGGTTTATGGTACATTACTCTGAGCACCCATTTCTGGACCACGTCTAGTCGATTAAATACGTTATCTCTCGCGCCACACTAACCGATAATTCCATATGACAGCTGAGATTGCACCAATAAGTATATATACCACCTTCATTTCATCTATGTTCAAGTATTCCCTCAGAAATTTAAACCTATAAATAAGGGACCTGACTTCCAACAACTTGATCCGGCTGTTTATCCCACCTAAGATGTTTATCCACTATGATGTCCAAATATTTTATACTGCTTGTCTGCTCTATCTCGACAGTCTGATCCGCTTAGGTCTTAATTAGCAATGAGTCCGTACTGGCTAACTCACCTCTATACGTTGAAAACGGCAAAATTTTTGTTTTCTTCCGATTTAATGTCAGGATGTTTAAGTGGAACCAGTTCACGACCCTTGCAAACCCTGCCTCTGCCCTGCACTTCAGCCCGCTTCACGTTTGATCGCTCCAGAATACCACAGTATCGTCAGCGTAACTTATGACTTTCCCCCCACAGTCAAGAGCCAACAAATCATTGATATATACATTAAACAGGACAGGTCCCAATACATTGCCCCGTGGAACCCCACAGCCAATCTCCAGTGCATGACTACACACACCATCAATCTTGACTTGCTGCCTTCTACCAGACAAATAACTCTCCATCAGCCTGAATGTGACTCCCCTTACTCCGTAGGCTTCCAAATTTTCCAAGAGGATGCAGTGGTCAACAGTGTCAAACGCTTTGACGAGGTTAACAAAAACGCCGATTGAAGGTTTTCCCGCATCCAGAGCCTTATAGATTTCCGAAGTTAAGCATGCGATAGCATCACTAGATGACTTTGCCTCACAAAATCCAAATTGTCTATCAGATGTCAATCCATGTTTGTTGAAAAAAGCAACAAGTCTATTTTTAAGCGCCGTCTCCACAATTTTAGCTACTGTGGTAATCAATGTAATTGGCCTGTAGTTGACCATATCCAGTTTATCACCCGATTTAAAAAAGGGTTTTATGATACCCAGTTTTAGGAATGCAGGGAACTCCCCATTTTCAATAATCGAATTTATGAGACGTGTCAGTGGTTTTTTGGCGAAGGCAGCAATTTGCTTCAATACATCCGCCGTCACTGTATCGTGGCCGGGTGCCTTCCACTGCTTCAACTTTCGTATTATATTTTCCACCTCTGTCTCTGTTGCAGGCCTCATATATATTGAACCCTCAATATGTGCAACATTACACCTTAGACCCCTTGCCCTTCTGAGAAGCTTTCCAGCCAAATGTTTTCCCACCGTTGAATAATACGCATTAAAATTATTTGCTACCTCTACACTCGAGCTTACCACCGCTCCACCCTCCGTTCTGATACTTTGGATACCGCCAGAGTTACTATTTTGACCCTTACTGCACAATCTTTTTACACACTTATACAGCTGTCCACTATTCGATTTGTTTGCGTGTATCTCCTCGCGAAAGTAGTTAATCTTGGCTTTTCTAATCAAAGAAGTCAATATATTACGATACAACCTGTATTCCTCGATCAGCCCAGTGTCATCCGGATATTTGAGACACTTCTTGTATAGCTCATTCTTGTGCTTTATGGACCTGCTAAGAGCAGCCATAATCCACTCCCTGTTTATACGTTCACCAGCATCCATCCTTACCGTCCCTACGCACTCTCCCATATGCCTTCTTATTGTGTTCGACAACTCCTCTGCCATCCCCTCAACGTCAGTAAGTTTGTAAAACTCTCTCCAGCTCTCCTGCCGCATTAGTTCTCGCAGTCTTTTATAATCAGTAAAATGTCTATAAGCTGCTCTCCGGCCTAAGCATCCAAGCCTCTTAACTTCCACATTCAAAATGACAGGAAAATGGTCCGTAATTGCACACTTAAGAATTAGTGGTACAATTTTGTTTTCCTCTCGAGTTTTAACAAATATCTGATCTATACAAGTTTTACTTTCATTACCGACACTTGTAAAGCCATTTATATAATTCGGCTGCACTCATGATATTTATATACTAATTAAAATAGTCTTTCTTGCCCTGATATTGATATATATATATATATATATATATATATATATATATATATATATATATATATATATATATATATATATACTACCCATGATTACAGTGAAATCTCGACTTGGCAAAGAACTGAGAAACTCAGCCTAGCCAGCATTGAAAACATGCGCCGAAGTATCGTGGACTCTATAAACACGATTAAATGGAAAACTATATAAACCGCCACAATGGTATACCTTTTTCCTCCATATGAAAGTTAACTGTGATCAGTTTCAGGATACCCAGACTCGCAACCAAGCACTTACATTGAATATCCTCTCTGACATACACAACCACTCCATCGTTTTTATCAAGCGTGCTATTATTGTATATCAACTTATAATTCGGTAATTGATGACATGCTACATCATAAATGCAAAACGTCTCCGTGAGGATGAGAAAGTCAAACGGCTGACTAAACTGTTCCAAAAACACACGCAACTCATCAAGATTCTTCACCAAACTTCTTATATTAAGATGGAAAAATCTCAGAGTTTCACCCCCGCATAATATTATCCACCATCTTAGTATCCACCGTTTCGCCCGGCAAATCTCTGATATACTGTTCCATCCCCACTGTCTAAAGTAAAATACCAAAATACACAATAAATTATAACGCAACGTACAAGTTGCAAAAAAAAGAGAAAAAAATCTAAGATTACTAATAGCTGGTATACAAACACTGATACTAAAACATCAAAGAAAAACAGATAGAAAGTTACAAACACTGCACCAATCACCTAAAGGGCTTGATAATGTTACAGTGCTAATGCCCCACAAAACGGAGCAAAAAAAACTTTTAATTTATCTATTTACATTTCGATCAAAAAAATTCAAGACTTTGGTTTAAGATTCTGCTTTTTTATCATCAGAAGAACTCTGAGAAACACTTCTTACCAATTTTCCACTTCTTGTATTTATATCCTTTACACTCTTTGAAGTCTTCGACACGCAACTGGTAGGATTGAATGATGTTCTTCCCGGTTCACTTCTAGCAGGTGTAGACGGTGCACTGCTTGCCTTATCCCTATAATGTATTGAGTCCTTTACATCTTCTATGTCCTCGAGTTCGCCAGGCTTGTATACATTGTCATTAACATGCAGGGCAGCCCTTTTAATAAACGCCTTATTACCTTTCTCTTTTGCCAACTTCAAATGTTTTCTGAGAATATACTGTTCCTTCTGCTGCAGTCCAGTTAAATCACTATTGATACATACACTTGTCTTCTTTAACTTACCAACATTCTTAAACACAAACCTTTTATAACGGGAGGAATTGAACTCTACGACAATACGCTTCGCTCCTGTGCTCCGCTTGCCCACGGTATATGACTCTTCTACTGCTTCTCCTGGCAGTGTCACATCTAAAAGTTTCTCAAGCTTGCCGGCAATAAACTCAATTAAGTTGTTTTCCTGATATTCGACTGAGTCCACCCCGTATATAACAATATTTTTGCGCTTTGATTTCACAGTGATTCCAATTCTCAAATAAACGACTGGTCATCAACAAAACTATAATCTTTGGATCGCAATTTGCACGCAATCAGAAAAATCCCAACTCTGCATGACCAGACCAACAGAAACAACCGTGCCTCTGCACCACGTAACAGCTGTCACAAAATTCTAGCGCGATTATTACCCCACATTTACTTCGTTTTCAGGCAGCTGAACAATCAACACAACCACTCACTACAGTAATTTCTTTGCATATATATATATATATATATATATATATATATATATATATATATATATATATATATATATATATATATATATATATGTACATATCTTTTTGCATTTTTGATTCAACGTTGACTTATCTTTACAACTAACGTCAGTACCGGAAGGAATTTCTACCCAATCAACCTGCAAATTTTGTAGAACCTTCTACGTAGGAAATATTATATACTACCCAAATATATACCTAAATTTTGTATTTAAGGATGATTTAATGGTACATCAACATCAAAGAATTTTAGTTCGATGTTCGATTATAAATTTTCAAGAAGTTCGAAGTTCGACTGCCAACCTTAGACATACTATTTCCGAGGTTCGAAGTTCGAGGCAACATACTAGTATTTGCTTGTGTTCGTTCATAGTTCGGTTCGTAAAAAACGTAGGTTCGCACACCTCTAATATTTGCCTTTAATGCATTTACGGCCTATCTAAAATAAACCCCAAGGTTTTCTTAATGCACTCATTGGTTTATTTTGCTGTTCAAGTGTCATAAGATGTACATGAAAATTACATAATTGTGGCAGATTCTTTTCCTCATATTAAATCATCGACCATGAAGTTGTGTACAGTCTGGTGACAATTATGTAGCTAAAAGGTGAATCATCGCCTTCAAGAAGTGTATGTATTTACATTGGCACAATTTCGTGTTGTAAATGACCAAACATAGATAGGCATTACTTAGCTGCCTGAAGGTCTACATACAAGTTTAGAATAATTCCTTGGGAACTAAAAGATAATGCAGCGATTGTTGTATTAATATTCTGAAAGTATTCATGGCAACTGGAGAAATTTGTCGAAGTCTAATGAGTTAAGTATTATATACAGTATGGTGCAAATACATTCGTTATTTCGTAAATCGGTGTCTTTGAAGTAAAATCTTGAAACAGCCCAGGTCAGGTAGTCCAGAGCAATAGGCAATTGGCTTATGAAATGTTTACCAAAATTATATAAAAATCTTTATACGAAAATTAATTTGTTTTTACATGAAAATTGGCTAAATATTTTTTTTTCTCGCAAATTCGAAAACAATTTTTTCAGGTGAATTCGCAAAGATTTTTTTACAATAATTTATTAAACACTAATTATTAATATTTTCTGCGATAACTAATATTTTTTACAAGAAAATTTGCTGACAAAATACGTAAAATTTAAATTATATAATTTGTAATTGAAACTGAAAAAAGTCTGGACGCAGCAAGTGCGTTATGGTAGTGAATTTTCATAAACATGCTTTTAATAGCAAATATGTGTGTTCTCTTTTAAGAAAGCAGGCATCAAATTGGTTACCAGTATAACCTATATAGTAAAGACAATGTGCCATGTTTCATCAAATAACTTTATGGTTTGAAAATCTAAACAAATTTCCGAAAGTAAACTTAAAGTGTTCCCGAAAAAACTCGTTTCTTGGTCAACCTTATAGGTTAATAGCAAATTGAGCTATTGAAATTTGAAGCATTTAATCAAAATTCGCTACCATAACGCACTTGCGTCCCGAATTTCTTTTATTACAAACATGCATTATATTTCGATGGAAAGTGGAAAAATGCAATAACATAAGGCGTGTTCGACTAAAAAAAAAAAGAACATTTGTATCACCAACGACTTATGGTCCACCCTGTGATTGTAGAAATATTTTTAAGATGTAGCTCAAGACACCCTATAATTAATGTATACAATTTTTTTACATATCTTGTTTAATAACGGATATATTGAGCTTTATTGATTTTTTACGAAAATTCGACAAAAATCATATACCATTAAACGATAAACTCTATAGCTAAGAGTACTGCCAAAGCATCAGAGAAAGGGTCTATTTGAAATGAAGTTTCTGGAAATATTTTAGTAAAATGAAGGACAATGACGGATGAAGCTAAGACTTCAGGGTTTGTTTTCTTTCCATAGCCCGTATTAGTTTCAGCTTCTTTGCCTAAATGTTGCCAATTTTGACGTTTTAAATCGCGACTTTGACGTTTTGAGGAAAATCCAATTTATTTTTCTTTATATGCCTATAACTTTGACTTTTAAGATAAATAGCTAAATTTTGGTACGTAGTTTACCTATAACGATATAAATGCGCGTACCAAATTTAGTTGCCCTTACTTTGTTATTTCCGGAGATATAATTTTTTTTCGAAAGAAAACAAATGTTCCGGGAAAACCTGGGCCGATTTTCCTGGCTAACGAACTTATCCAAGCCACTTGCAAAAGGAAGGCCCCTAACAAATTTCACCAAAATCGGTCTATTATTTTTTGAGTTATCGGTACTATATATATATATATATATATATATATATATATATATATATATATATATATATATATATATATATATATATATATATATATATAAATTGAAACGGACCATGGATATGGGTTTTAGGGGTCCTAGTTTGCGCTCATTTAAAAAAAATTGCACAGTCTTACCATCGATACCTCTCTATGCGTCCATTTTCATAAAGTTAGTGAATTATTAAGATTTTCAACAAATGGGTAAATGCAACTATTAACTAACGAATCTTTCAAATACATGTTCCTCACAAGGAGTCAATGAATTTAACTGAAGGTCTTGTTAACTGATCAATGACAACTCTAATAAGAAATGTGATTTAACTCTTGATTTCCAATATAATTATTAGCTAATACCACAAAACCACTAAATCATAGAACGATTCTTATAATATGCTTGAATAAAAACACAATAAGGTTAACAACATTCCTCATATAAACAACGAAACGTTATTAATATCTGCTTATAAATAAACTTGTGGATCTACGATGGAACATAATTTTAAGTATTTATAATTAATTCTGCTCATTCTATCGTACCAATAATCTAAACTATCGACAGATATACTTTCTAATAGTTAAATCACTTCAAGATATTGTTGCAGAATTAATTTCCAGTTTGAAATTATTAGATTGCTCTAAGAAGCAGAAAATTCAAATGGCGAAGGTTTATTAAGAGAAGCAGGTTGATCACATTAATTTCCCAACGTTTTCCTATAGGTACATTAATAAATAGAGATCTTTAAAGCATTGTATACGGGACCTCAGAAGATGTTTTCCTCTTCGCCTACCTGCCTCTTCCACTTTTTCCAAGTATATATCAGAAAGTTATTTTCTGTCATAATATTCCATATAACCTACACCCGCAGTTTTTACTTACGTTGAAGGGCTTTCTCAAACTGGTCTCTTGAAATGGACAAGCCCAAATAATCTTCGTTTATCTTCTCTATTTCCTCTATATATTTTTCTGGCCCTACCTTACCTAGCCTGCCCTGACCTTATCTTATGATTATTTTTGTACGAAAAAATTCGCTTCAGACGGGATCACGACTTTAGGATTTCTGATTTTTTTTACAAATGTGCGCAAGTTGGACCCCTAGATCCCATATCCAGGGCAGTTGTGTCAGACTGTTACCTCAACAAGTACTGGACCGATTTTTATGAAACTTGACACGTGTATTCTTTAGTATATGGCCTGGATTTGTTAGTTAGCCAGGAAATCAGACCAGTTTTGCCAGATAAATTTTGGTCTTTCTTTCGTAAATGGTTGTGTCTTCCAAAATAACAAAGCTTTGCAACCGAATTTGCTATGCAAGTTGGTTTTATGTAATGTGTTCTACCTGTCTGCGCTTAGATCTCGAAGGTGGAAAAATTGTTTTAAACATTTACAGATAAAATGTACGTTGAACTGGAGGTCAAATTTAGCAGAAGACAAAAAAATTGTATGTGGTAAATACAATCTATTAATCATTGTAGACAAAGATTTAATTTCTTTGTGACTCAAAGGCAAAGCAGTAGGTACCAAAAAATGTCGTTGAAAATTTTACTTCAAAAGTGTTTCTTCTAGAAACGTCAAAGCGAAGATTTGAAACATCAGAATTGGTGATATTTAAACAAGTATTTTAAAGTGAATACGGGTTATAAAAAACAAGTATTGCAAGATGTGTTTTACAAGGTCTCACGTATCTGTTTCAACAGCTACTGTTCCTATAAGTACACTGGGGGAACCCAAATCACCACAACATATTTTAAAAGACCTGACGATCGTTTCACTAACCAAGTTAGTGTCATCAGAGGATGAAACATTCTAAATACTTAAAAAAATTACATCAACTTATATACCGGATCTCAGGTAAAGAGATCTAACCGAGATGAGACACTAGTCGTAGGCAAATTCCAAAGTGTATTGTATTTTTATCGCCGGACAGGGTCTTTGCGCTATCCCTACTGCTTTATCTAAATAGTGTCCATCTGTAATAGTCTTGAGAAAGTTCAACGACAGCTAAATTAACAACGGTTCTTTTGGCGGCAATAACTGTATACTTATGTTATCGGTAAAACGTGCCGAAAACGTGGGAATTTTATTTAGCAAAGCAATCGATCAAGTGACTCGTAATTGGCGCTGGTGAAGTGTTCATACATTTTTTGATGTAACTATATTTCGCAATATACACGCTCTCGAACCCATTTAGCTGTCCTGGTTTTCTAACATTTTTTATTAATTTCAGATTATCTTTATCAACGTGATGATTATTATCCCAAATATGTCGGGCGACGGCAAACTTATCTACAGTACCGTAACGTTGATAAAGATAATCTGAAATTAATATAAAATATTAGAAAACCAGGACAGCTAAATGGGTTCGAGAGCGTATATATTGAGAAATATAGTTACATCAAAAAATGTATGAACACTTCACCAGCGCCAATTACGAGTCACTTGATCGATTGCTTTGCTAAATAAAATTCCCACGTTTTCGGCACGTTTTACCGATAACATAAGTATACAGTTATTGCCGCCAAAAGAACCGTTGTTAATTTAGCTGTCGTTGAACTTTCTCAAGACTATTACAGATGGACACTATTTAGATAAAGCAGTAGGGATAGCGCAAAGACCCTGTCCGGCGATAAAAATACAATACACTTTGGAATTTGCCTACGACTAGTGTCTCATCTCGGTTCGATCTCTTTACCTGAGATCCGGTATATAAGTTGATGTTATTTTTTTAAGTATTTAGAATGTTTCATCCTCTGATGACACTAACTTGGTTAGTGAAACGATCGTCAGGTCTTTTAAAATGTGTTGTGGTGATTTGGGTTCTCCAAGTGTACTTATCAGTGCTCATCACAGGTTCCAATCTTCACTTAGTGAGCTACTGTTCTTAATTTGAATAAAATGTTTGCAGAAAATTTCTATGAAATGAACTCTTGTAATTTTAAAGTGTTATAATTTTTATGTCGCAGACTAATTTTAAAAAACTCGCTCTCCTCAGTCAATAATTCAATAAACTGACAAACACAATATAACCAGTAATAAAAGTTTGGACACAGCAATTGCGTTATCGTAGCCATTTTTATAAAAAGATTTCTTCTAATTTTAATAATTTACTTTTTTCTATAAACCTTATATATTCAAAGTAGTATGTGGCCTTCTTTATGAAACCAACATGTGTACCAATATACATCCACTTTGCCATTTACGGACATACAATTTTTTTAACATCCAGTTTTTACCGATTTCTCGTGATAAGAAAGATTTTTCTGAAAAATCACTCCCATAACACACTTGAAACGTCTAGCCTTTTGTTAACTTTATGGTACTTTCTGAGTTTAGTCACAGATGGCTGCAGTTAGGATGGGGATACCCACTTGATTAAAATGTAACTTTCGTGTTCTAAAACTGAAGCATCTAAAGCATTCGGCTTATTTTTTTTTGCGCAAAGTACTTTAATTTGTTTTAAATGTACGCGACAGCATGTTAACAGTCGCTATATTTTGTATGATAATAATAGATCGCTGGCATTGAATTATAGTACATGTACTATGTAAACCAAATTACTATCTACAAACATGTATTGATAACAATATTACAGTACAAGTATAAATATAACAATAGGTATATGTATATTGCAAAATTTTATGTAACATAATTTTGTCTTATTTTAATGCCATACTTTTAAAACTTTTAACGTATTAAGTGCGTTATGGTGCTTGTTAAGTTTCATAATAATTGGCACTCTGTTATTTACCACATTTTGCAGATAACAAACATATCTGAATATATTGAAAGCTTGTAGGTAAATAAACTAAGATAAATTTCAAATTTGGGTCATGTCTAACCTAATTAGGAAATTTGTTTAAAAAAGACCTATTTATTTGTCATGTAATGTTCTAGTGTTTTTAACAGCAAACATTTGCTGAATTTTAAAAAGTCTGTCCGCAGCAAGTGCGTTATGGAAGTCAATTTTCATTTAAATGTTTTTAATAGCAAATATGTCTTTCTACTGCACGCAGGCATCAATCTGGTTACCGGTTTAGCCTATATAATATAAACAATGTACCATATTTTACCAAAATTACTTATTGTTTGAAAATGTACAACATTTTTCCGAAACTAAACTTAAAATTTTGGTTTCCTAGCCAACAAACCTTAGGTTAATATAGCAAATTGAGTTATTACAATTTGAAGGATTTAATGAAAATTCGTTACCAAAACGCACTTACTGCGTCTTGATTTTTTCTTACGAACATGCATCATATTTCGATAAAAAAATGCAAAAATGCAATAATATAAGGTGTTCGAAAAAACAATTGCAGGGATCACCAACGACTTATGGACCACGCTGTGATTGTTTTTATAAGATGCAGGTTAAGACACCCTATAATTAACGTATACAATTTTTTCGTATCTTGTATAATAACAATTATATTGCGCTTTACCGTAGAAATGCGTCACCCTGTATATATCTAAACAGATTAAAAGTGAAAGCAAACCCGGATATGAATTCTAGAGAGTCTAGTTTGCGCCCATTTAAAGAAATCGTTTTAAAATTCAAAAGTCGCCGTCTCCTCACTAACGAATTTTTTCTACGAAAATTAGCTAAAAATTATAGACCCTTAAACCATAAACTTAACCAAAACTACAGTCAAAGCATCAACTTAACTAAACCTACAGTCAAAGCATCAGAGAAAGGGTCTATTTGAAATAAATTTTAGTGAAATGAAGGACAATGACGGTTGAATCTGAAACTTAAGGGTTTGCAGAACACTCTTCTGGGGGCATTTTCGTTACAAAATCCGCATTTGTTTTAGGTTCTTTGCCTAAATGTTGCGAATTTTGACGTTTCAAATCGCGACTTTGACGTTGTGAGTACTCCGAATTTTTTCTTAAACTGCCCATAACTTTATTGTCTTTAAACATATAGGCATGGTACATGGTTCACTCTTTATAATACAAATACGCGTACCAAATTTGGCCCTTACTTTGTTATTTCCGGAGATATAAAATTTTGCGGGAAAACCTTTTCCGAAAGAAAACACAACATTTTCCGAGAAAACCTGGGTCGATTTTCCTGGCTAAGCCACTTGCAAAAGGAAGGTACTCATCAAATTTAATAAAAATCGGCCCATTCTTTTTTGAGCTTTCGGTGTGATACATATACATATACATATACATATACATATACATATACATATACATATACATATACATATACATATACATATACATATACATATACATATACATATACATATACATATACATATACATATACATATACATATACATATACATATACATATACATATACATATACATATATATATATATATATATATATATATATATATATATATATATATATATATATATATATATATATATATATATATATATATATATATATATATAAAACATAAAAAAATTGAAACTGACCTCGGATATGTGTTCTAGGGGGCCTAATTAGCGTTCATTTGAAGACATTTTTTCAAAATTCAAAAGTCGGGATCTCCTCATTAGTGATTTTTTTTAAAGAAAATTCACTAAAAGCATATTTAATTCAGACAAGTATTTTGGCCCTTTGACAATTCTTAGTAACTAAGTATAAGGGATACATATTTAATAAACTATGCGTATTTCAAACAATATAGGGCGTTTGGCAAAGTGTATGTGGGAAATAAAAATACACTTTACCTTAGGCTATTTTCTAATATCCATTGATATGCTTTTTTGTGGTTTTGGGGAAAATACCACGTTTTACTTATTTTTTCGTACTACATACAGACTTGGAGACTACTTTAATATTTGGATAAATTAAATTAATCGCTAATTTGTATTCTTTTCTCTCTATCATTTTATCTATTATTTTAACAGAGTAGCCATTATTAAATGCTGTTTGCTTAATTATTGAAATTTCTTTTTCAAAATTGTTTTGTGACATAGGTATTGAAAATGCACCATGTATCATAGAATGGTAGCCTACCATTTATCCAAATATTAGAGACAAAGAAGACAACAGATACGTTTCGATAACTTATTTTGGAACAATTTCAGAAAACATTTTAAAATTTTTAAATACCTGTACAAATACAAAGGTAGCTTTTAAATCTTACAACACGACGCGTGATTTGCTATTTAACGCGAAAGAAAAATCTTGTTTACTGACAAAAACTGGAGTTTATAAATTAGCTTGTACACATTGCAACGCAATCTACATAGGTCAAACTTCTAGAATTTTTAACACCCGATACAAAGAACATATTTCTGCATTTAGAAATAACCACGCTGACAAATCTACATTTGCAAGACATATTATTGATACCGAACATAGACCTACAGTAAATAACCGTATACAACCACAACATTTTTATAATGACAAACGTAATCTAGACTTATTTGAAGCTTTAGAAGTCAAAAAGCACACACACGACAATAACTACCTTGTTTTAAACGAACAAACTGATTTAATGAGTTCCCTTTTCTTGGATATTCTTCTATTAAGTACACTTGGAGAACCCAAATCACCACAACACATTTTAAAAGACCTGACGATCGTTTCAATAACAAAGTTAGCGTCATCAGAGGATGAAACATTCTGAGAATGTCTTTTAAAATGTGTTGTGGTGATTTGGGTTCTCCAAGTGTACTTATCAGTGCTCATCACAGGTTCCAATCTTCACTTAGTGGATATTCTTCTTTCTAATTAGATAAGTCAAAGAAAATAAATTTAACTATTCTTTCAAAAAAGTTGTAATAAGATAATGAGTTGATGTATGTTGATATTTTCGTTGCATAGAGACTGCTTTTATACTGTTATTGTTTAGTTATTTTATTGTTGTAACTGTTATCATAGTTATTATAGGCTAGTTCTATTTTTATGTTAAATATTGACGTACATCACATAGACATTTTGAAAACCTCATCTGTCATCCGTGTTTCATTTTATTTTCAATTTGATAAATTTTTTGATCAAAACATCATATCATAACATAGCAACAGATCTTTATTTGTAGTTGTCATGATTTCGTACTAATTCAATTTTTATGTCTGAGAATGCTGTCAAGCAGCGAAACTATAGTCACAGAAACGTTGAAGAACATCCTAGAACATCCAGAATTCGTAAGGGCCACTTGCTCCAGTTAGCTTACGCGCTGGCTACGTCCTTCACTTACAAAAACGAAAACCAACAGTGAAGCCAGAGAAGTAGTCTCCAAGTCTGTATGTATTATGGACAAGTTTCACCAAGTAAGGGCAACAACAATCAATGAATTATTTGTTAGTGTTTGTGGCATCATTGACATTACACCAAGGAAAAGAGAAAGGATAATTACACTTAATGAGCACACATCCACGATGCAGAGATATTGCTAATGATTGTTCCCTGAGCTTGTGAACTGTAAATAAGATAATTTAACAAAAAAGGGATACTGAATCAGTTGAAGTTCGACGGAAGGGGAAACGTGAATCGTTTATTTTGAAAAATAGCAAGTTTAACCTCAAAAAGACATTCTATGGCATTCAGCAAGAAAAGCGTGGAGTCAAAATTCACACACCTCTACAATACAAAGATACCTTTTAGAGGGAGGAGGAAAAGTTATGAGATTTCAAAAGAAACAACTTTTGACGGAAGCTATGATGAAAAAAAGACTAATTTGGGTAAAAAATACGCCCCCGATTCCACGGAAGACCACTGGAGAAATGGTTTGTTCTCAGACGAAAAACATTTTTTTGTGCATGCGATCAAAATTCGAACAAAAAGGTGTGGACGAAAAGTTAACTGCAGCTCGCCTGCTTCAGACAGTGAAGAATCCAGTGAAAAATATGTTTTCGGGCTGTTTTTCATGGGAACAGGGAAACGGGAAACTTGTACCCATCGAAGGCCTGATGAACAGTGACAAATATAAAGAGATGTTACAAACGTGTTTGACTAGAGAACGGAAAAAGTTGAAGCAGTTGGCGAACCAATCTTCCAGCCAGATTTAGCACCGTGTCATGTTTTCAAGAAAATGGTGAAATATTTCAAAGATAAAAACATTACCCCTCTGGACTGGCCTGGAAACTCACCGGACATTAATCCTGTTGAGAACTTGTTGCCTATATACAAGGCCAGATTGCGAAAAATGGATTGTACAACAAAAAGTGAGATAATTGAGGCTGCCATTCAAATGTGGTTTCGAGATGACAAAATCTAGGAGAATGGCAAAAATTAATTAATTAGCGAAATAGGTGTTAATACGTGTAAATTATTGCACGTCTAAGAGATACAGGGTACTAAAGATTGATTTTCACTTTATTATTTATTTCATAATTTAGACAGTTTTACAGAAAATTACGGAGTTTTTGGTAGTGAGAAACTCGAATCAATCCGAATTTGAACTTATTTTTACGGTTGCTAATAGAGGGCACTAGTAAGGCACTATAGAATATAAATTGTTTAACATACCTTTCTATGCAACCACCATCGTATATTTCAACAAAAAATCTGATTAACTGATTATTTCTAATGGAAAATCGTATATGTACTTGTTTTATATGGACAAACCGTCCTAGTTTCGGGGTATTTGCATTGAATGCAAGCGAATTTTGGTAATCCTTTACTTGAGCCCGTCCAAACGGCAAAGTCCCAGCGTACTAGAATTTCGTCGCTAGAACTCACGCGCTGTTGCCACATCCTTCTCATAGTAGAAATAATTTAAAAGGCCCAAGAATTCATGAATAAAATATGCACGCATCCATCCAGTACGTTATTGACGTTACCTATATTGACCCAGCAAATGCTGACGATGAAAGTGCGTTACGGTAATGAACGATAATACAATTAAAATATGTGTGTTATGATAGGGAGTCTCCTACAATTTAGCAAGTGAAACGGAAAATAAAAAAATTATACGTGTATTGACGCAGCAAGTGCGTTACGGTAATGAATACGAATATAATTAAGACGTGTGTTATGGTAGGGAGTCTGGTATAATTTAGCAAGTGAAAGGGAACCTTAAAAAGCGACCTATGTTGACGCAGCAAGTGTGTTACGGTAATGAACGCGAATACAATTAATACAATTGCTACATTATGTCATACTCCCTACCATAACGCACATGTATTAATTGTATTCGCATTCATTACCGTAACACACTTGCTGCGTCAATATAGGTATCTTTTTAAAGTTCCCTTTCACTTGCTAAATTGTAGCAGACTCCCTACCATAATGCACATGGAATAATCGTATTCTCATTTATTACCGTAACGCACTTGCTGCGTCAATACACGTATATATTTTTAATTTTTCGTTTCACTTGCTAAATATAGCAGACTCTCTATCATAACACACATGTTTTAATTGTATTATCGTTCATTACCGTAACGCACTTGCTTCGTCAGCACTTGCTGCGTCAATATAGGTAACGTCAATAACGTACTGGATGGTTGCGTGCATATTTTATTCATGAATTCTTGGGCCTTTTAAATTATTTCTACTATAAGAAGGATGTGGCAACAGCGCGTGAGTTCTAGCGACAAAATTCTAGTGCGCTGGGAGTTTGCCGTTTGGACGGGCTCAAGTAAAGGATTACCCGAATTTTCTGAACACCAGGCTTTGACCATTATCATTTATCAGTTTTTCAAAAAAAAAAAAAATTTTTATAAAAATTTGTATCTTTAAAAATAACAAAGTTGTTTTGAAATTTGGCAGATATGGTGTCCTGGTGAGGACTTTACTATGTACTAAAAATCAACTTTCTAGGCTTACAGAAAATTGAGTTAATAAAATTTGAAGCATCTAATGAAAATTCGCTACCACAACACACTTGCTGCGTCTCGAATTTTATAAATAACTTAGATAGGTCCAATGATATTGGGTATTTTTGCAGAAAAACTTGTTTATTTTAGATTGTAGTTTATAGTCGTTAATACCATGGTAGATATTCGATTATTGTATAGATTTAGAATAAGACGCCTATATTTCTAATGATTTTCTATTAAGCAAATATCTCTCTGCTAACATTTCATTAAAAGTTAACTTCTAATATACCTATGTAACATTTTACAAAACGTAATTAAATTTTTTAGGATTAGTGGAATGAAAATGAATTTTACAATACATTTTAACTTTTCTCAGTCGAAACCCGTAACTTATATGCAAGTTCCGTTTAGAATTTTATTTTCCGGTCAGATAATTATTTGTTTGATAGTTCTTTCGCACACGTATGTAGGTAACTGTTACAGCAATGTGCATTGTTGTAAATGTTATGTAAATCGAATAAGCTATATGATTTTAGTTACACATTGTGCGCTAACTAATACAAAAATAAGTATCGTGTTATATCTTAACGCTCTCAAAAATTAAATAAGGGTTTATAAATTATTATTAAAGCCTTTCATAGAAATATCCATCAATATTTTTTGTTTCCTATAGAAGCGAAGGAGATGTCAAATTAAATATTATAGTGCCAAATAGTAAAAATGTCTGGACGCAGCCAGTGTGTTAAGGTAGTGAATTTTCATAGAAATGTTCTGGCACCAAATATTTTTTTATAATTTTTTTTCTTTTAATATAGAAATATAAATTTTGGTATATAGTTTCCTTTTAATATCGTAAACTTACGTACCAAATTTGGTCACCACTGCTTTTCTATTTTTTTGAGATATTTTTTTCCAAAGAAAACCAAAAATTTTTCCGGAAACATGGTTAGATTTTTCTGGCTAACAAACTTATCCAAGCCACTTACAAAGAAAGGTAAATGCTAAATTTTATCAAAATCGTCCATTATTTTTTGAGTTATCGGTGTGATATATACATACATACATATATATATATATATATATATATATATATATATATATATATATATATATATATATATATATATATATATATATATATATATATATATATATATATATGTACAAGGACAAAGGTTTAAGGGCAAAGCCGCAAGGATACAACCGCAAACACGTGTTTCAGGCTTATTAGCCATTATCAGTACGGTATAGCCAGGTGTAGATGGGAACACTCTGGATGAAGATGCAAAGATACACGGAGTCACAACAGGCAACCAGTGCACAATTGCAGCAACATTTGGAAGACCCTTAATCCGAGGGAAAGAACCAAAAAACTACGGAGGCAAAGAAATCACCTGCGTGAGCATCCGGAGCCCTTAAACCTTCCTCCTTGTATATTACAGAAATGCCGTGTTATCAATCCTGTTATAGTATATATATATATATATATATATATATATATATATATATATATATATATATATACATATATATATATATATATATATATATATATATATATATATATATATATATATATATATATATATATATATATATAACTGTTTGAAAACGCAATCTCTTTTAAATTACTAGAAGTATGAAACTAAAACTTTACACCCATGTAAATATCGTACAATGGGTCCTCTCTACCAAATTTGAAGGCAATCGGTTTACTAAATTTTGTGTTATCACCAAATAAAGAATAAATAATTTACGATATAACCTGAAATTACCTCTGAATGGGTGCCTATAATGTTAAGGTCAGACAGATATACCAGGGTTACGCTGATATTGCAAACAAATGCTCCAAATCAAACTTCAAACGAACAGGATACAAAAATATGTCACAATAAACAATCAGCGGGGTTGCCATTTGCCAAAAGTCTTAGGATAAAAAACTCAAGATCAGAAAAATATATAGTAATAAATAAAAATTTTAATGAAAGTGATTCAATTTGTTTAAAGGCAATCTAAAACTACGTTTTATTATGTATAAATATTGAGCTTCCCATTCTTCAGGGTATTGAAAAGCCACCTCGCTCTCCTAGTTAAATCTGATAAAACCAATTACCTATTTGTCATTTGTTATTTTGACAACTGACAGCAGGGGGGAGTTTAATTAGAGGTTATCTTCTACTTCTTCTTCTTCTGTGTTTACAGACGTCATAAACAAAGAAGAAGATAATCTCGAAATCGACTCCGCTGCCGCTAATACCTCAGAATCTTAGAATAAGGTACTTATTGTTTACTTTTAGTTTTTATTTACTCTTCATCTCGTATATGGAAAATTTTAGATAAATAAAACTACATAATATCATGCAGTAGTTTAAAGTATAACTATAAACAGATGTTCAGCGTAAATTATTAAACTTTTAATTTCAAAAAGTATGGATACAGCAATTGAAAATAATTTAGATGCAGTCAGTGCGTTACGGTAGCGAATTTTCGTAGAAATATTCCAAATGGTGATAATTCAATTTCCTATTAAACTAGAATCTTCAATTTTGATACATACTAAAACCTATATAGAAGCAGCGTGGGTACTAAATTTAAGAAATAACACAATGAGCTTCACAGGCAACGACAAATTTGTTTTAGAAAATCATTTTTGTTATTTTGTTTGTAGAAACTGGTTCGATTGAGTTGGCTAAAACGGATCCAAGCGACTAATAAGGAAAAATACCTGCCACGTTTATAATTTGGCAAGTACATTCGTTTTGTAAATAAAAATTAAATTTTCGGTAGCTTTGCAGATTATCACACGGGGGCTTTTTAGAAAAAAGAAAGTTACGGGACCAGGAGTAAATAGGGGTGTTGGGCGGGGAAGAAGATAAAAAGGAAATGTGAGCGGAAAGTGCGAAAAAAAAACAGCCTAGTTGGACTCTATAAGTTGCCTATACCTCCTTAAAATTCTGTTTATCCCGCCCAGAACCCCTATATTCAACGCAGGTCACGTAACTTTCTTGCGTGTTTGTCCCTAGAAACTTTCCTTGTTTACATTGTTCTTGCATGCAAAATGGAAAGGGTAACCCCCTGTTTCATTTGTTTTAAATATTTTTCCAAAAATGAAATTTAGGTTGCCTTCTTTGTCAGTTTTACATAGAGAGCTACAATATTTCATCATTTTCAAAAAGTGTGGATACAGCAACGGTAAATAAGTGTTGAAAAAGATCTGGGTGCAGCAAATAGATTATGATTATGAATTTTTTACAAATATTTGAAATCCGATAACTCAATTTCCTATTAAGCTAGAATCTTCAATCTTGAACTCTAGTAACACCTATGTAAACGCAACGTGGGTACAAAATTAAAGAAAAATAACATAATGAGCTTCGCGAATAACTACAAGTTGGTTTTAAAAAACCTTTTTTGTTGTTTTGTTTGCAAAAATATGTTCGATTGGGTTGACTAAAACAAAACCATCCAAGCAATTAAAAGGAAAATACCTGCCATACTTATGATTTGGCAGGTACATTCCCTTTGTAAATATCTAATTTTTTTTAGAAAACTTTTGGGACTTTAATGAAATTTGCAACACATTTTTTTTAAAGAGACTTGCAGTACTTACTCTTACTTACAGTATATCTCTACCAAATTATAATTTAGACTTCTGCAAATAATCGCTAACTGGGACCTCTAAAACTGGTCTCTCAGGTCCATTTAAATTTAAAGAGTTAGTTTTAATAATATACCTTACTAATAGTGTACAATTCTTATGAAAATTCACTACTATAATGCACTTGCTGCGTCCAGAACATTTTTTCCTTCTTATGCCGCTACAATCCTGTTCGATTTTTAACTCCATTCAATTATATTCTCTTCTCTCTGTTTTCATCTTATTCTACTAGATTCCTGTCTTTGCCTTAGATTAGGTTAAGGGGGGAGCTGGTCATACGGCCTTTGTCACTGCGACTTTTAAGATTAATTATGACACTCCTGTTAAAATGGGTCTGGCCTTATTTCCTTTGTTAGGCTCCATAGTTTCGACACGAGGTTTCTTATGTAGCTGTCAATATGTAATGGGGCCTTTTTCTATACGATACTTAAGCTCTTGAGTTAATTCTGACTTTGAGGACGGATTTCTGATTTTACTTGAATTACTTTGATGGTGTGTCAACGCATATGGTTTCAGCGTATGCTACGTTATTGAAGTAAAAATCTTTTTAAATCATGGATATCCTCAACAATTCGATTTAAAGAGGGGAGCCTGTAAACTGGCGACCCCGATTACCCGATATAACCAAACCAGACTCCTTTCTATGGGGATATGTTTTCACATATCCCCATAGAAAGGAGGAACGTTCTTTCGAACGTGTATACAAGGAATCGCCTGCATCTTCTGATGACATAAAAACAGGCGATGTGATGTTTTCAAGCCAATAACGCCTGGAATGTGAGAAAATGTTGATAGAAGTCTTTTTTGTGGTTTATTTAAATTGTAGCCTAGGAATTGGGCGAAAAAAACAAATAGTTCTATCTAAGGTAATTATTTCCGAAACTATTACCTTAAAGTACACGACACACATTCAAACATATAGGTTAAGCTAACAAGGAGCTTACTCATGACAAAATAAGCAGGGTGTTCTATGTAAAAAATCGAGTTTGCGAATTTTTCTCTGTTTGTTACAAAAACACTGGCCGTTTTACAACATATTTCATTCAAAATCAACATATCGATAAATAAAACGCTCTTCAGTTAATGATAATCTCTAATTTCGTGGCTTGGCTGTCAACCATTGAATAGTTCTGATTTTTTTTTACTAAATGTTAATTTCGGTGAGAATTTTTAAAACATATTCTCTTCTACCTAAACGAGCGGACTTAAGTAGGTAAAAGTCTTTACAAACGTGACCTAAAACCGAATATAGATTTTAAATATATAATAAGATACAAGTATTCAAGTTAAAAAAAATTGAGTACGGTCCTGTACAGATAAAACCAAGCGCCTCGTGAGGCTCAAGATATTTTTAGGTTATAAACGAGGAACATCTGAACAATATGAAATAATAAATATATTTAAGGTACTATCGAAGATAGGAGGGCAAGTAGATAACCATGTAATGTTGATTTTTGACAGTATTTCTTTAGGCATCTGAACGTCCCAGCCTTGTAGAAATTTGCCAACATTTACCCATATCAAACTTATCTTCCTTTTTAGGGACAGTCTTAAGTCGGGCTGGTTTTTAATATATTTTTTTGGTACCGGGAGCGGGAAATCCATTATGGACATATTAAATCACACTCAATCACACACCGGAGTGTGTGGGAATTTGAGGTAGTGTGAGACCCGCACCCACTAAACTTATTTCCCTGGAGCACCAAATCTTGGTCCGTACCTCCGTCGAAAAGATTCACACATGACATTGGGTTTTGGTTCTTTCCATTCTGTTGCCACAGCGGCGTTAGCGGGCCAGGGTAAGCTTTGGACGCTAATGGCTTGGTGGAAGTTGCTCGTCGTAGTCGGTGGCACGACGGAGGAGAGCATTTAGATGAGAAGCCGCTTTGGTGAATTGAGTGGTGGATAGTTGAGTTATAAACTTAAACATTGAGGGAGTTTTCAGATCAGAGTGAATCTGAATGATTCTGACAAACTATAGCGCTTCGGTAACCATCCTCATAATTTTATTCTGGACGATATGAAGGGTATTGATGTGTGTCTCGGCCGCAGTGGCCCATGCAGGAGATATATAGGTCAACGCTGGCTGGATAATGACTTTGTGCATGAGCAATTTATTGTTTATGGACAATTTCGGGTTTCTGTTAAGAAGCTGTTAGAGATGTTAGAAATGGGGGCGCCGTGTTAAACGTTTGTCTAGAAAGTATTTGGCTGGGATCGTGAGGTGTGTGTCTTCTCTTGGAAAATATGACTGCTGCGCATTGGTCGGGGTTTGTGGCTAGACATGATTTCTTGTACCAGTCTTTCAGCTTGTCTACGGTAGTTTCTAGACGTTGCGTTGTTATCCTCGGCTATGTGGAGCTGCTGAGAGTGCTGGTGTCGTCTGCGTATAGGACGTATATCATGTTTTGGGGCGGTGTCGAAATGTGTGCAACAAATATATTGTACGCCAGTGGGGAGATAGCAGAACCCTGCGGAAGGCCAGCCGTGCCTGAGTAGATTCCAGACCTGGTTCCCAGATGATTAACCTGGAACTTTCTATGTTTCAGTACGACCTGATGCGGAGTATCAGAGGGAGTTGATAATTAAATGATAGAAGTTTGTTAAGGAGGCCCTCAGGCCAAATCCTGTCGAATGTTTTCTACCACACGGAGGACTTGGTCTGTCGTAGATGCTGGTGTCTGAATCGAAATTTGTAGTCCGGAAGGATACGGTTCTCAGAGCTGCATGAGGTTAGCCTTTTCTAAATTAATACCTCGGCGATTTTGCCGATGGTGGGAAGTAGGCTAATTGGCCTATAGTTGTTAGAGAACAGCGGGTCTTTTCTGGGTTTTAGAATATTAATGATATCGGCAAGGTTTCCACTTGGATGAAAAATGTTGAAATCTTAGCATGGCATTCATAATTGTAGCTATAAATACTACTGCTTTATGAGGCGGGTTTTTCAGGGCTACGTTCGAGATTACATCGTATCCCGGACCATTCCTATTTTTTAGGGATTTGATTATTAAGGAAATTTCTTCGTAAGTAGTGGCGCGGGCTGAATTGCAACTTGAGATGCTCCGGGAAGGCATTTGCTTTATCTGTATTCGTGTAAACGTTGCCGTTTTGACGATGAACTAGTGAGATAGTAAGTTTTTTTGGAATGAAGAGCATTTGCGTTTTGTTTGTTGGTGAGGTTTCAGGTGTTTTCTGCTAGTCTGGGCACGGTTATTTTCTAGCATCATTTCTTTGGTACTGGCCGGACAAGGAGAAGTTTTTAGGAGAATGGAAAGCCCCTATTTTATAGGACATCGAAAAGAGGCGACATAAACTTGGAGTCAGTTGGGAAGCACACATTTTAAGAATTATTGCTTATATACCATCCATACTGATGCCTTTTTGATATCTCAATTTTCTAATAGGCGCTTAACAGTAGGATATGTTAAAAAACGTTTATCTTATTTTTTACTTCACAACTGGAATAGTGGTTAGGCTTTCTTCTTGTGCATCAAGCACGGCAAACTGCGAAAATAATCTACTGTATTAGCTAACATATTTACTTGTAATGTATTTATTTATTGGTACCTGTCTTCATTACTTTTATTTAATTATGTAATAATTGCAGGTTACAAATAATATACTCGTACAGTGTTCTCTAAAGCGAGGGGAAGTATATTAGTCGTGACAGAATATCAGATACAAACTCACAAGATAATTGAAGATTTTAGATTACTGGCTTTACTTTAACCATATGCTATACTGTTTAATTGCTATAATTTGTTTCAATATACATTATAATTACTTACTATTCTTTAATATAAGGCATCGGAGAAGTAATTGACGGACTCCATTCTTATTTGCTCATTTGCCCAGGAGTCGTAGATTGTAAAATAATTGCGAAATCAATTAATTGCCGGTGCATTTAATTAACTAACCTACACACAGCAGATAACGTAAAACGTCTGCGGCGTCAAGTGCATTACGGTAGAGAATTTTAATACATATTTTTAATCATAATACTTTAATCACCCTTTCACCTTTAAAATTAGAATTATTTGTTTCTGAGAAAATACACCAACCCAAAGTTTTCAGATGCTGTGATTTAAAGAATGCTAATATTTCTTTATCATTCTAAAAGCTTTTAACGTATCTTTTTGTAGAAAATAGCTGTAAATTCGCTTTCTTTAAAAATTTATTAAAAGCTCCTGTGATTCGCGGTTCAAATGGTAAACAGACCACAGTTTTGTCTGTTTTCTCTTTACTGTTTACCATTTGAACGGAGATTCGCGCGAAGTTTTAATAACATTTTTAATACGCCAATTTACAACATTTTTTACAAAAAATACTTAAGGAATTTTGCTAGGTAAACCAAAGGATAAAGATAACACTACAGCAATGCCGGGAATCTATGAAATAGGTTGTAAAAAATCTTGTGACCTTTTTAGTGAATTTTTATTTAAAAAAAGTTATTTTAATGAAATTTGGTGGATATCTTTCCCTAGGAAAGACCTTACTACGTACCAAAATTAAACTTTCTAAGTTTATAGAAAACTGAGTTATTCAAATTTGAAGCATTTAATAAAAATTCACTACCATAACGTCCTTGCTGCGTCCAGAGTTTTTTTTTACCTTGAAATTTTTTCGGCAGCTCAAATTCGCACCTTGGTAAGAAACAACTTTTTTCAAATGGAAAAAAATGAGAAAAAACATATTTCCTTTTATTATTGCCAGTCTAACTATAAAATCACGGTTGCACTATAAATTGAACAAAAACAAGAATATATCACAAGATACCAAAATAAATGTTGAAAATATCTTCCATTGTTTTCAAAACATAAATCGAGTCTTTTCAAGACCGGTCGTCTACAATTTACAAATGTTTCTTCCCCCAATGTTCTAGCTGCACCGAGAATGCTCATCTAAATTATTTGGCCACTCTTTGTACACTTTTTTCAGGTGACCCCCTGAGAAGAAGTCGCGGGGCTTTAAATCAGGCAACTGAACTGGCCACTATTTCTCCCGAACGACCAATCCAATTATGTTCGTGAAACCCTAATTTAAGAAATTTCGGAGCTCAAGGCCAAAAGGAGGAGGGCTCCATCTTGCTGGACCCATATATTCTGATATATACGATAGCAAATTTGTAGTTCTGGCACGATATTACCGTTTAATAAATTTAGATATTTTTCTCAAATCAAATTTTCTTCGACAAAGAATGGTCGAGTTAACTCACGCTGATAAAAGAAAACTGTTGGCCAGGTCGAAAAAAGCGTTACAGGAGGCGATACCGCACTAAACGTTCACATTGGCTGTATAATTAATCAGTTTTTAACTACACATTTTATTAACTAACTGTGGTTTAATATGAATTTCTATTATCCAACCCCATCAAAAATTGATGACTGTACGCAGAATAATCCCTGGAGTCCAAAAAAATATAGGTTTTTATCTGAAATAAAGAAAGTTGGTTGTTACAAAGGTGACAATTGATGCTGTCGAAATATTTGAAGGTCACACAAATATATCAAAAAGATAACCAACCACTTTTACTAGAAACATTTTTTGACTATTTTTTTCTTTCAAGTCATTCCCATTATCCCAAATATATACCTGCCTTTTATATGTAAGTCTATGGGATGATTTATTTCCTTGTAGCATCCAAACGCCTGTAGAAATATAAATAAATAAGGTGTCATTAGATTCGTCCTAATCTCGGGAGTGACATACGATGTATGAAATGTCAAGATATATACTTTTTTTAAATTCAAAAGTCGGGATCTCCCCATTAGTGAATTATTTCTAGGAAAATTCACTAAAAGTCTGGATGCAGCAAGTGCGTTATGATAGTGAATTTTCATAAAAATATTTTTAAGGGCAAATATGCCTTCTTTAAATAAAATGCATGGAATTTGGTATAACCTAAATATAGTAGAACCAGTGTACCTTATTTCATGAAAATAACTTTATTGTTTGAAAAAGTACAATAATTTTCCGAAAATAAACTTAAAAATTTCCCGAAAAAACTAGTCTGATTTTCCTGGACAACGAACCTCTTCAAGCTATTTACACACCACCTCCTAAAATATAATTATCCACAGAGCTTTTTGACAATAAAAAAAAATATTAGCATACAAAAATTGGTTAAAGTAATGTTACACGAAAATTATGGTTTTTTTTGCGAAAATTTGCTAAATAATTATTTTTTACGTAACTGAAATATTTTTTTACAATAACTTATACATTTATTATTACCAACCTTACCACTAAAAATCTTTCAAAAGAGATTTCTTCAAGAAAACAAAAATAATTTTAGTTAATATTTTTTACACGAAAATTTGCTAAAAAAAATCAAATTACACATATAACTAATATGTATCTAAATTTTCGTGTGTAATTCACATTCTATAATATAAAGCCACGTAACAAATCTGGTTGCCATAGCTTTGTTATTTCCAGAGGTATAAAAATTTTCCGGAAGAAAACCTAAAATTCTCCAGGAAAAACTGGTCCGAATAACCAACCTAACCAAGCCACTTCTTGTAAAAGGAAGGTACTCACCAAATATGATCAAAGTGGGCCTATTATTTTCTGAGTTATCAGTGTGATATATATATATATATATATATATATATATATATATATATATATATATATATATATATACCTACAGGCTGTTTCATTACATATTACATGTGGGACCCACGCCGTGGGATGATTGGGGATCTCAAAATAACCAAAAAGGTCCTACAACTATATGTCTGAACCTTGTTGCTTCCGAGATCTGTATCTCGGAAGCAACGGGGTTCAGACATACACCCTGTGGTGTTGAAGGTTTGAAAAAAAAGATTATTTTTCATATTTTGTGATAACATTGAGATAGACAAACCAAATTTGATACACAACGTCCATTCATAGGTTGACATATTAGGTGAAAATTTCAAGCCTCTCAAGCAACCAGTGGTGGAGTTATATGAGTTTTTTTCTTTTTATAATTCAGTTACATAAAAAATGTTAGTACGACCCTGCAGAAATCTTTTGTTTGAAATTTTGGATAGCGCATTTAACTTTCTACACAAAATATGTCTTGACTTATTTCCATATTTGTCTTGGGTTGTCAGTAAAAAGGCATTAGAAACAAGTTGAAAATATGTTAGTACGGCCCTGTAGAAATCTTTCAAAATATGTAGAACATGCGCCACAAGGTAATTGGGACCTCGGAATAATCACAAAAGGTTCTATAAACATAAGTCCAGAATCCTGTTGTTTTCAGGATACAGTGTGTTGAAAAAACACCATATTACGAATTATACGATTATAATTCGTAATTCTCGGGCGGGCCAACCTGAAGTTGACCTTCTATGGAAAATTAAAATCAATATAAACAAAGCTAAAAAAATTAAACCGACTTCAAAATAGGCACTAAAAAGCGAAAAATAACTGGATTACAGGTTTAATTCAAGACAAAAATTAATTTAAATGAAACATTAGTATATGCGGCTACCTATTAATTTGTCTGAAGTATGTGCCAATCCAATTAGGTAGTAAATAGATAGGTTAGGTCTATTCTCGCCACGTCACAAGTTTCTCTGCGCACGCGATGGAATGCGTAAGCGTCTTTGACCATTAACAACATATTTAGGTGTGTGTGTTTTGTTTCTTTAACGTCGGCCTATTTCCGCGACTATGGACAATCACCGACGCCATGGAGCAGTTTCACCTCACCATCCTGGAAATTTTGGCGAACCCCTGCCTTTCCGTAAGTAGGGTAGGGATCTTTAACGTGCCCAACATCGCATGGACACGGGAATGACGGCTTTACACCCCCTTTCGAAGGGCGGAACGTGCAGACATTCAACTTGCCCAAATACAATGCCAGAACCTCGGTTAATGTTAATGTTACAGTTTATACTGAAAAAGTGAAAGGAGAACCCTGGGATCGAACCCAGTACCCTTCGGTTCAGAGGCACACGTTCTCACCTCTGAACCACCGAAGCTCTACATATTTAGGTATTTCATTAGAATTATAATCCGCTTTCATTCAGCTGTTTATGTCACTAAGTATTATGTTTCGGACTTAGCAACCGACTACAAGCAGATAAGTAGGTAGCGCATATAATAATATTCCATTTAAATTAATTTTTGTCTTTTAATTAACCATGTAATTCAGTTATTTTTCGCTTTTTTGTGCCTATTTTGAAGTCGGCTTATTTTCTTTTGGGTTTGGTTATTTTTCCATATTTAGTGTAAATATACGTACGTGGTGAGTAGGACATTAGAAAACTGCTATCATATAATGAAAGTACCGTATTACAGTAAAACTTTAAGTTACATCGATTATATGAGAATTCGCCTTAGATCTCATCATCAGATCCTGACTTGATTAAAATGGGACCACCTCAGGAGTACATCCTTTCAAACAAAAAATATTTTCCAAAATTGGTCCACAATTGACGAAAATATCTCTGAGCATTTTCCTCGATTTCCTGAGATCCCATCATCAGATCCTGACTTGGTGAAAATGGGACCACCTCAGGAGTACACCCTTTCAAAAAAAAAAAGATTGTATAAAATTGGTCCACAATTGACGAAAATATCTCTGAGCATACATAAAAAATATTTTTTGAGGATTTCTCTCGATTTCCTGAGATCCCATCATCAGATCCTGATTTGGTGAAAATAGGACCACCTCAGGAGTATGTCCCTTCAAAAAAAAAAGATTCTATAAAATTGGTCCACAATTGACGAAAATATCTCTGAGCGCACATAAAAAATATTTTTTGAGGATTTTCCTAGATTTCCTGAGATCCCATCATCAGATCCCGACTTGATGAAAATTAGACCACCTCAGGAGTACACTCTTTAAAAAAAGATTCTATAAAATTGGTCCACAATTGACGAAATTATCTCTGAGCATACATAAAAAATATTTTTTGAGGATTTCCTGAGATCCTATCATCAGATCCTAAATTGGTGAAAATGGGACCACCTCAGGAGTATACCCTTTAAAAAAAAGATTCTATAAAATTGGTCCACAATTGACGAAAATATCTCTAAGCATTCATAAAAAATATTTTTTAAGGATTTCCCTCGATTTCCTGAGATCCCATCATCAGCTCCTGACTTGGTGAAAATGGGACCACCTCAGGAGTACACCCTTTAAAAAAATTCTATAAAATTGGTCCACAATTGACGAAAATATCGGCCAACATACATAAAAAAATACATACAGACGAACATAGAGAGTTAATGGCCAGAGATACAACAGCCATTAATTAAATAAAAAAGTTTGGACTCATCCAGTGCGTTATGGTAGCGAATTTTCATAGAACTGTTTTTAATGTTAAACAGTTTTTTAAAGAATGACATCAAATTTAGTAAGACATCAAATTTAGTAGATAGTATAACCTCTATAGTAGAGAAAATGCACCGTATTTTATCAAGCTAATTTTATGTTTGAAAAAGTACCTAAACTTGCCAAACATAAATTTTAAATTTTACCAAAAAACTGGTCCGACTTTCCTGGCCAACGAACCTACCCAAGCAATTTACATAAAACCTACACCAGCCAATATATAATTATTCACAGAAAGCTTTTTGATAGAA